>JACRUU010000015.1:20376844-20424344 GCA_030449085.1 Kryptopterus vitreolus
TCTATCTATCTATCTATCTATCTATCTATCTATCTATCTATCTATCTATCTATCTATCTATCTATCTATCTATCTTATTTATCTATTGTACATATATTTAAATATTTATCTGCACTTGTCAATTTGCACAATGCTACCACATGCACTTGTCTATTTATGTGATATACCTGTTATTAGATCTCTTTACACATTTCATCGTTCCAAATCGCACACACAAAAAAAGTAGTGGTGAAATAAAAACAGCGAAATAAAATAAATAAAAAAGTTTGGAAGTGAGACACGATGTTACCTGGCTCTTTTACCACAGACAGAATGGACTTCCCGCTGTTCTCCTCATAATACTGAAACCTCTGGACACAATCGTCCTCGTCCTTGTAGGTGCAGTTCACTGCATTCTTATCGCAACTTGCGTGGAGTTTGTTATTCGGGTTCACTGCATTCTTATCGTGCAAAACTGCAGCTGGGGGGGGGGGGGGATGGGGGGGGGGGGGGGGGGGACAGATCCAGAAAAAAAAAACGTATAAAATTCCACTAATTGTGTAGCCGTTTTAACATTACAGTCAATTAGACTCGCTTACTGATATCATCGACCAGGACGATCTCGTCTCGGCAGATTCGGGCACAGCTCTCATCCTCGAAGAGTCTGCCTCTCTGGAAATGCTTACATTCCACACATTCCCTGTCGAAATCCCACAGCAGGTTAAAGAACACACCACAAATCATCACTACAGCGCATTATAGCTTACAGATACAAATTCATTCATTCATTCATTCATTCATTCATCTTCTACCTCTATATCCGATCTTCCCTCGGGTCACGGGGAGCCTGTGTCTATCTCAGGCGTCTATGGACATACACCCTGGATGGAATGCCAACTCATCACAGGACACACACACTCACATTCACACACACATTCATACTCTAGGGACAATTTTCCAAGGTGCCAATCAACCTACTGTACATGTTTTTGGACCGGGGGGAGGAAACCGGAGAACCCGGAGAAAAAAAACTCCTGAGGACACGGGGAGAAATGCACATGCACAAACTCCACACACACACATGGCCGAGACGGGAATCGAACCCGGATCCTGGAGGTGTGAGGCGAACGTGTAATAACCACTAAACCACCGTGCCCCCATCAGACACAAATTAAAACTACTTAAAATAAAATGCACATTTTTGATGGCCTTACATAAATATTCACCCCCTTATACATTATAGAACAGACAAATTCTTTCTTCTCATATACCAGCTTGTCTGGAAGCTGGGGTCAGCCATGATACACCGCCTTTGGAGCACAGAGGGATAAGGGCCTTGCCCAAGGGCCCAAGAACGGCAGCTCTGTGATACTGGGGCTCGAACCCCCGACTTTCCAATTAGTAATCCTAGACCCTTAAACCACTGAGACACACCCCCTTCCCTCAAATATAACCTACTTTTTTTTACATTTTTTCCCTTAGAATGCTAATTTTAGTAAGCGCCACCTAGTGGACAAATGAAATGAATCAAAAAGTAATCAAATGTAATTACTTTTGTATGTACAAATGTAAAGGGGCACAGTGGCGTAGTGGTTAGCACGTTCGCCTCACACCGCCAGGATCTGGGTTCGAATTCCCGTCTCGGTCATGTGTGTGTGGAGTTTGCATGTCTCAGGGGGTTTTTCTCCGGGTTCTCCGGTTTCCCCCCGGTCCAAAAACATGCACGGTAGGTTGATTGGCACCTTGGAAAATTGTCCCTAGTGTATGAATGTGTGTGTGTGTGCCTTGCGATGGGTTGGCATTCCATCCAGTGTGTATCCTGCCTTAATGCCCATAGACGCCTGTGATAGGCACAGGCTCCCCGTGACCCGAGGGAAGATCGGATAAAGCGGTAGAAGATGAATGAATGAATGAATGTACAAATGTATTATGTACCGGGTCATTTATAGTCTGTAATCTATTACATTTCCAAAGTAAACCTTTCCCAACACTGGTCAAGGCCAAAGCTGAGCACTCCTTATTATTAACGTCCTGATTTGACATTGTAGTTACAGACAATTTTTCCTTTTCCAACGCAAGTCAAATGTAACTCACTTTTTCATAGTGCAGGCATCGGGGCAGGTGGGACACTTGTCACAGGTGGCGCCGTACGCCCCAGGCTGAGTACACTCACAGCTTCCACACGCGCACTGTCCGCGCCCGCTACACAGCAAGCCCAGGCTGGACATGCAGGTATCTGTGCGGGTGGAGCAGTTACAGTTTTCCCCGGACCAATCCGGGTAACACTGGCAGAATCCACACGAACACGTGCCATGTCCTGTAAAAACGGCAAATCCATAACATCAACACAAGCACGCTAGCCAGGATATCAGATCACCACATGCTAAACCGCTGAGGTCATCGCTACGTCTGAAGCAAATCAAAGAAAGCATGTTCGCCGCGCCGAGCGGGGAATGGTGTAAAGCGGCTCGAGATTTTCCCAGATTCCAAGGCACGGTTAATATCCACTGTGATGACACACGTCAGTCTGGTAATGTTTTCTGTGAAAGCACGCGATGTTTACGTCTGTTTAGTTAATAGTAGTTCATCTGTGGAAAAAAAAATGTAAATAAATCACATGACTGGTATTGAATTTTTGGAGTTGCACATTAAGTAACCACCTTCATGTTAAACCTGCAACAGAAAATCACATCAGGAGTTGAGTGCAAAAGTTTGAACAACCCCACCCCCCCCCCCCTCCCACACACACACACACACACACACACACACTGGATAAAGGACATTTCAGTAGAAATATTCATCTGGACAACATGAAAAAAAGACGTCTCTGAGATGTTTATAGTAATACAATAACAAAATGATCATAAATATGCTTTGGAATGTTTTACCAAAGCAGAAATGAAATTCCCAAAACTAATTGTTCAACCAGCACGTTCGCCTCACACCGCCAGGGTCCGGGTTCGATTCCCGTCTCGGCCATGTGTGTGTGTGGAGTCAGTGCTGGGCTGCTGTTTGGAAAATCCAGGTTCGAGCCCCGGTATGGCCAAGCTGCCGCCCTTGGGTCCTTGAGCAAAACCTTTAACCATCTGTGCTCCAGGGGGCGCCGTATCATGGCTGACCCTGCGCTCTTACCCCGGCTACCAACATCAAGCTGGGATATGCGAAGAAAAGAATTTCACTGTGCTGTAATGTATATGTGACCAATAAAGGCTCTTCATCTAGTGTTCATCCATTTTCAGAAATTTGAATTCTGTGTTTTGCTCCGACGCCATTTGAAGTTTTTGCATTTCAGAAAATTTGTTTATCATCGGTTAATCTGATCCTGTCCATCATTAATAACATTCGAGCTTCACCTGAACAATTCATTATGTCAAATTTACAAATGCCGAGATGTTCGAGGGGTTAAGATTATTTGGGTGAAACTAGTATAATATAAGGGGCACGGTGGCTTAGTGGTTAGCACGTTCACCTCACACCGCCAGGGTCCGGGTTCGATTCCTGTCTCGGCCATGTGTGTGTGGAGTTTGTGCATGTTCTCCCGTGCTTCAGGGGGTTTTTCTCCGGTTTCCTCCCCGGTCCAAAAACATGCACGGTAGGTTGATTGGCACCTTGGAAAATTGTCCCTAGTGTGTGAATGTGTGGAATATTGTCCGTAGAGTGTTTGTGTGAGTGTGTGTGTGTCCTGCGATGGGTTGGCATTCCATCCAGGGTGTATCCTGCCTTAATGCCCATAGACGCCTGAGATAGACACAGACTTCCCGTGACCCGAGGGAAGATCGGATAAAGCGGTAAAAGATGAATGAATGTATGAACAGTATAATATACAGTAGTGTGCAAATGTTTTAGGCAGGTGTTAACAAAAATGCTGTAAACAAAGAATGCTTTCAAAAATGGAAGTGTTAATTATTTACTTTCATCAAATGCAGTGAATAAAGAAAACCGAAATGGAAATGAAATCATTATATTAGGTGTGAACACGCTTTACTCTTCAAAACAGCAGTAACACTTGTAGGTACACTTACACACAGTGTTTATGAAGGAACTCGGCTGGTCGGTTGTTCCATCTTGGAGAAGTAAACACAGATCTTCTGTGGATGGAGACGTTCTCACATCCTTCTGTCTCTTCATGTAAATCCCACCCACACTCCATGATGTTGAAATCAAGGCTCTGTGGTGGTCGTGACATCACTTCCACTACTCTTCAAAAGTCACTCAACAAATATTGACTTGATTTCGTTCTTTCGTTCATCGCATTTTGTAAATTGAGAAAAATAGACAATAATTATTTATATTTCTGAACGCAGCACTTTTTTTATTTCTTTACAGCACTTTTTCACACCCGCCTAAAACTTGTGCACTGTATTTTGATGAAAATGTACCCTAACAATTGATGATGTAGGAAACGGGAGACGATTGTACACAATGACGCAAATGAGAAAAGAACCGAGAATGAATGAACAAAAACTTTTGATCAAAGGAACAAGAAATGTGACGTGCACAAGCGATTAACAAGAACAAGATGTTTTGAGAATTTCATTTCCCAGCTGAGAAATGTCCCAGAGCAACTGAGGGAAAAAACGGTAACACAAATAAGGATTTTGAGAAAAGTAAAAACAAGAAATCCAATGTGCAATGGCAAATATTAAGAATGATTCAAGAAAAGCAAACTTGAGAAAAACTGCATTATTTAAATAGATTGGGATTCTATTATAACCAAAATAAAAAAAAGGAAACAGATTTAACGCCCACAGTTTGATCTGGACGTCTCATAAACTTGACTACGCAGACGTTAGTAATACATACAACACCTTTATTATTTATTATTTATATTTATTATTTATTATTTATTCCTCCAAATGTCAGTTGTAATTGTTATACAGCTTTCCCCAGATAAGAGTAAAGGCGAGTCTATATTTTGAAATATTTTTGTGGTCAATCTCTTGCTTATATTTGTGAACAATTCTGTCATTTTCTACAAAAACTGTAACGTTAACGTTAAACTTTTTAGGCAAATATCGATATGTGCTTCATCTCGGGGGCACGGTATCTTAGCACGTTCGCCTCACACCGCCAGGATCCGGGTTCGAGTCCCGTCTCGGCCATGTGTGTGTGGAGTTTGCATGTTTTCCCCGTGTCTCATGGGGTTTTTCTCCGGGTTCTCCGGTTTCCTCCCGGTCCAAAAACATACACGGTAGGTTGATTGTCAGCTTGGAAAATTGTCCCTAGTGTATAAATGTGTGTGTGTGTGTGTGTGTGTGTGTGTGTGTGTGTGTGTGTGTGTGCCCTGCGATGGGTTGGCATTCTATTCAGGGTGTATCCTGCCTTAATGCCAATAGACGCCTGAGGGGGCACAGACTCCCCGTGACCCGAGGGAAGATCGGATAAAGCGGTAGAAGATCAATGAATGAATGAATGTGCTTCATCTCCAATCTTAGAGTTACAAACTTGCCTGATCTTCCATTCACAAATCCATTTACATATGGTTCAACTTAAGTTCATTCATTCATTCATTCATTCATCTTCTACCGCTTTATCCGATCTTCCCTCTGGTCACGGGGAGTCTGTGCCTATCTCAGGCGTCTATGGGCATTAAGACAGGATACACCCTGGATGGAATGCCAACCCATCGCAGGACACACACACTCACATTAACACACACATTCATACACTAGGGACAATTTCCCAAGGTGCCAATCAACCTACCATGCATGTTTTTGGACCGGGGAGGAAACCGGAGAACCCGGAGAAAAACCCCCTGAGGCACGGGGAGAACATGCACAAACTCCACACACACATGGCCGAGACGGGAATCGAACCCATGGACCCTGGAGGTGTGAGGCTGAACGTGCTAACCACTAAACCACCGTGTCCCCTGTAAAACCAATAATATATACCAATAATATGATCTGGTGTCCTTTGCCCATATAATGTATTTTCACATCAGAAAAATTAAGGGAATCAAACTTTTGGCCTATTTTTTACATTTTAGGTTTAAGGCAATTGTGCAGCACACACACACACACACACACACACACACAAACAAACACACACGCTCAGACACACGCACACAATGAGGAAAGAATAAACAGGAAAATGCGAATACAATGGCATGACCAATGGGTACCACGCAAGCCACAATCCCACATCCCACATAAAAACCTCCATCTCATTCCAGCTCAATAAGGCTAAAACCCACTCAGCTCCCTTACTGCGTTCAGCTATTTTAATGCCATGACATCATCGGTCATGTAGTAATGCAGAAAGGCATGCTCAGTGTAATCATTGCACTTTTAAGGAAGATAAAGGGTAAAAATATGGCCTCAATTCCACAGTGACAATGGGGCCAAGAAAGCAAGCGTGTTTATAATGAAAACATAGTAAAATACTATTTCAGCGTTTAAGCCAGACCAAAAAAAAAAACAACAACAACAAAAAGACAGGAGGTATTTAGGACTGTAGTTAAGTGTAGTAGAATGACATGAGGTGGTATTTCTACACCGCGGATGCATGACTGGTCTCTGCTGAGACATTACATGAACTGCTGGCCAGATCCCATCCGCCTATAACACAAACACACGCTGGGTACACTCACGCTGCCGAGCCGACACCCTTCGACTCGACGTGTTTATTTCCAGTGTTTGCTAAATAAAGAGACCCCTGTTGTGTCACTCCGAGAAACTCTTCTCCAACGAGGTCCTGAGACCGATTTAAATTAAATGAATACTTTTCAAGTGTAATAGATGTTATAATTATATACATTTCTCTCAAAATCTCTCCCTATAATAAAATATTAGATTATTTAACATTAAATTTTTTATTATTATTATTTTATATTTTTCAATTCTTAAATTCAATATTAATTGCAATGTTTTTAGTGTTGGTTTGAAGTGTAAAATATGGGACGTGGCTCCTTTAAGAATTGTGTTCCGGTTGCTTTTTCCATATAAACTGGTGATACGGTGTTTAGGTTATACGGAAGCGCTTTATTGCGTTCAGTAAAAATGCGCTTTATTGCAGTAATACGGATTTGGGAATGCGATGCGCTTGCGTAAGGTTCCGTACGGTAATATACGCTAATATAGTGAGGAGATCGTACCTGTTGTGAATGCGCAGATAGTAGGTGTAATTCGGGGGGAAATTTAGGACGCGTGAGTGGATGAACTAAAGTGGATGCACTTTCTTTATTCATCAACATCATCATATTCATATATACATATATATATATATATATATATATATATATAATAAAATTGTAATAAACAGAATGAGCATCTCACTAATTGCTTAAGAGAAGATACTCTTTCTAAAGTGGGGAAATTTCTTCTTGTATGTGTTATTGGTCACATTTTTTAACTCCCATAATTATTGCAAGAATAATGTCAAGATCTGGACCAAGAACAACATAGAAGTCCCATTCTTTTTTTCAAAATGAATCAACCAATGGAAATACGGCAACCTTCTAACCCAGACCCATAATTCTGCTCCCTGCATCAATGTTGTGCACACCATCACAATGTGAGACTCCATATTGTTTCCCTAGTATGATGTGAGCATGAAAGCCTCATACCTGAGCACAGCTCTCCTTTATAGCGCAGGCAGCTGAAGTCGTCACAGTCGCACCGCTTCCCCCAGACCTTTCCGAAATCGTTGTTGTGACACACGCATTGGCCGCACACGCAGTCCCCTCGCCCGCTGCAGATCACTTTGTTGGGTCCGGTGCACGTGTCCCGCTCACTGAGGCTGTAATCACCTTCTGCACACTCGCACCTCGGACCCAGTCGTCCTGCGTGGCACAGGCAGATGCCGCACTCGTAGGTCCCGTTGCCATGGTGACACACGGTGCTGTTGGGCTGCCCCTGAGCCTGGCACTTACACTCGCACTCAAAGTCAACAGTGATCTGGAGCGTGTCTTTGAAGCCAACCGGTTTGATGGTGAAAGTTTTGGTCTTTTCCTTCGGGCAGCCCCTGGCACGTACCTCAACGCTGAACGAGACCTGTAATAGCAACAAATACACAATCTTTGACTACATACTATCAATTAGATTTAACATTATCCAAAGAATTATCACAAAGAATATAGATTAACACGGCAGAGGAAGAGCTGTATCTTCCTGGAGACAGAACAGGAAAAGAACATCTGCTTATCACTATATCAACCCTTGAAGATGAATGAGCCCACAAACCTCTACAAGCACACTGCAAAATCTAATGGAACAACTTCCTTGAAGGACGGAGGTTATTGAACGAGATCATGAATGTAAAATGGATGTTCATATGGTCAGGTGTCCACAAACTGTGTCCATGTAGGGCTTGGCTAAGTGGTTTAAGGCACTGGGCAACTGATTAGCACGGGGTACATGAGAAACCCAAGCTGTGTCCAAGGGCCGAACAACCTGAAATGAGGTTTAACGATGTTCTATATTAATTTTCTCCACCTGTTAAGAGCGGTAAATGATGTCATTATGCTAATCAAAAGTAAAATAAACAGATTCTCTTACAATAAAAGATGTACAATTGTGGACCGAGTAAAAAATACATGTCATAAACAGGAAAACAATAAATACATATCATAAATATGTCAATAAATATGTCATTTTATTTTTAACACACATTCAGTAATGCTAAGTAGTTTTGCAAGCATAAGCAATTAACAATGCAAAATGCATTACATTAGCAGTCGGCTTTTCGCTTGAACTAAATAATTCATAAATAAATAAATAATCTGTCATCAGGTTTATTTGGCTACTTAGTATATTTATAACATTTAACCTGTATTAATAGTTCATAGTAGAAATAACCACATGTAATAAATAAACAAAATACAAAACATACAAACAACGCCCATGATATCTGAAGGGAAAAAGAGGTTTTCCTATATTTATATTCCTAAATATGACCTATCTCTACTCTAAAGAGACCCAGGCGTGTCCTGAGAGTCACAAAGAATATAGATTAACACGGCAGAGGAAGAGCTGTATCTTCCTGGAGACTCTTCTTTGTGACTCTCAGGACACGCCTGGGTCTCTTTAGAGTAGAGATAGGTCATATTTAGGAATATAAATATAGGAAAACCTCTTTTTCCCTTCAGATATCATGGGCGTTGTTTGTATGTTTTGTATTTTGTTTATTTATTACATGTGGTTATTTCTACTATGAACTATTAATACAGGTTAAATGTTATAAAATATACTAAGTAGCCATATAGCCTATATATATATATATATATATATATATATATATATATATATATATATATGTGTGTGTGTGTGTGTGTACAGCTTGTCATATAAATATATAAATGTATGTACAGAAATACATAATGGAATTTGCAACAGTAAGAGACCAAGGTTATGGAAGTTTGTGACTGGGTATGAAGAGTCCTTAATGATGTTCTGATTACTAATCACATTGCACTGCATCGCAATTGGGTGAATGATATTATACCATCTGCTTTATATTTAATGCATACAAATTGAGAGGGGAACGCTTCGGGCACAGTTAAGTAGACACTACAGAAAGAATGCTGCTGCACCGCCCCATGGCAACATTCCCTCCACTGGCTTCCTGTATCTGCCAACATCAACTGCTAGTGCTCGCCTATAAAACCATTAACATCACCCCTTTACCTCGCAGCAGCGTCTCATGCTCCCTCTGATCCTCAGCCACTGATTGAAGGGTTTCCACCCTCTTTTCCACTTCATGTCAGCTCGTCCAAATTCGCACTTATCTTTAAAAATGATGCTCCTCTGTATTTATTGGTAAACATGTGTAAGTAGATTTAGAGTTTAACATACTGTATTTATTGGTAAAGACTTCATGTGTAAGTAGATTCAATTCACACAACATTCATACACTCAATTTCAGGGTCCAATGCCAATCATCTGGATCAGGGTACCTGCCAAATCAAGGGTAGGCAATAAATGCACACGTAGCCAATACCTACCCGTGATATTTCAGAGGGACGCCTGGTTAATTAATTAATTAATTAATTTATTTATTTATTTATTTCCCCAAATTTGTTACTATAAAAGTTGAAGGCACACAGTTGTATAGAATGTCTCTGGATATGGAATATTTCCTGTTCACTTTTACAAAGGAAGGATGGAGGTTATTGAACGAGATTATGAACGTGGAAAGGATGGTCATATGGTCAGGTGTCCACAACTGTGTCCATGTAGGGCTTGGGGGGGGGTGCAATTACTTTTTTCCAAAGGGCCACATGAGAAACCCAAGCTGTGTCCAAGGGCCGAACAACCTGAGATGAGGTTTAACGATGTTCTATATTAATTTTCTCCACCTGGTAAGAGCGGTAAATGATGTCATTATGCTAAGCATAAGTAAAATAAACAGATTCTCTTACAATAAAAGATGTACAATTGTGGACTGAGTAAAAAATACATGTCATAAACAGGAAAACAATAAATACATATCATAAATATGTCAATAAATATGTCATTTTATTTTTAACACACACTCAGTAATGCTAAGTATGAGCAATTAACAATGCAAAATGCATTACATAAGCAGTCGGCTTTTCGCTTGAACTAAATAATTAATAAATAAATAAATAATAATGAGTAAATAAGTAAATAAATCATTTTGCAGTCCATGCGCTGTTAAAACGCGGCGTTCGGTTTGGTCAAACTGTGTGATTTTTCCGCATGACATATGTAAATATGCGTGAATGAGAAAATAAAATACTTTCAAAATAAAAGCAGCACAGAGCGCGTGATGTAAACCAGTTAGTGGTGTTTAGAAAGCATCACTATTATCTTTTCATTTACATTTCTTATTTGCATGTGACCGCACGCCGGGCCGGGCAGGAAGCGTCAATGGACCGGATCTTGCCCGTGTACTGTAAAATGCCCAGATGTGGATTAGAAGGTCTCTGGTATCACCAAACTTGAGCAAGTCCCTTAACCTTCTGTGCTCCAGGGGGCCCGTTTCCATGGCTGACCCTGTTCTCTGACCCAAACCAGCTGGTATATGCAAAAAAAAAAGTGCTTTAATGCGTTAATGTATATAATGAATATATATATATATATATATATATATATATATATATATATATATATATCTATATATATATATATATATATATATGACAAATACACCTATGCTCATACCATACATTAGTGATTCAGGTTATAATCACATTATAGAAGTCACAGAGCAGAGGATGAATCCTGTCTGCTTCTTCCTCGTGACGTCTCGGGGGAATTTTTCCTAAATGTTGTCACATCTGGCACCTCTGTACAGCTGCTTTTTTATGTCCATTGTTCGAATCGGAAATTAAATTAATGATTAAACACGCAGGAAGGTGCGGGTTCGTTCCGTGTGTTACAGACACGAGCGAGTGTGGAAGAGCAGGAAGGGGACATTCCGACAGAAAAGCTGACTTACTACGCTGGATACATTGACTAAAAACAATAAGAACAGGGTCGGATTGTAGGAAAGAGACATTTGTGAGACATTGCCAGACATATTCAGCAAAAATGACTAACAATTCCCTCACCACCCTTCCTGTGAGAAACATATGTGCAAACATGTTTTATAATCACTAACTGAAACACTAACGGACCGTAAAAAAAACCCCACAAAGCTTAATGCAAGTCATTTATCAGGACGAGCACATATCGGAAATGGTCTTTTTCCTGTTCTTTTGCATTCTTCCTTATTTGGATTATGTGCGAACAAATTCCCCAGGGTGGAATGAGAGAATAAGGAGGAGTAAACATTTTTAGTAGTAGTTAGTCACTTCTGGAATGAGCTGTTAAAAAATAACTGAACTGAACTCACATCCCAAAATTCAGCATTTGGTAGATGCAGTACCGTTATCCAGTTCTCATAGAGATGGAAATGGTGTGATAGATAGAGAGAGAGAGAGAGAAGCAGAAATAATGTGATATATAGATAGATAGATAGATAGATAGATAGATAGATAGATAGATAGATAGATAGATAGATAGACTAGAAGATGAGAGATAGATAGATAGATAGATAGATGCTAGCGATACAGAAATAATGTGATAGATAGATAGATAGATAGATAGATAGATAGATAGATAGATAGATAGATAGATAGATAGATAGATAGATAGATAGATAGATAGATAGATAGATAGATAGATAGATAGATAGATAGATAGAGGCAGAAATAATGTGATAGATAGATAGATAGATAGATAGATAGATAGATAGATAGATAGATAGATAGATAGATAGATAGATGACAGAGAGTGATAGAAATAGATAGATGTGGATGGATGGATGGATGGATAGCAGAATAAAATAGATAGATAGATAGATAGATAGATAGATAGATAGATAGATAGAGATATAAATGGTGTGATAGATAGATAGATAGATAGACAGATGACAGAGAGATAGAAATAGATAGATGTGGATGGATGGGTGGCAGAATAAAATAGATAGATAGATACACAGACAGACAGATAGATAGATAGATAGATAGATAGATAGATAGATAGATAGATAGATAGATAGATAGATAGATAGATAGATAGATAGATAGATAGATAGAGTGTGATAGATAGATAGATAGATAGATAGATAGATAATAGATAGATATATAGATAGAACAGATAGATAGATAGATAGACGATAGATAGATAGATAGATCCTGACCTGGTCTCCTCTCTTGAGTCCAGAACAAGACTTAAGTCCAGGGATGAACTCGTTGTTCAAACATGTGGCATTGAAGGACAAACTCAATTCTTCCGGGACGTTCAGGAGCTCAAGCTCAACCTTAGATCGAAGTTTCTGTCAATAAATAAAAAAACAAGATTAGATTTTAGGTACTTTTTTATTAATTGCATGAAATAGATGCAAATATAAGAATCAAAATCACGGAGCGATATATATATATATTCATTCATTCATTCATCTTCTACCGCTTTATCCGATCTTCACTCGGGTCACGGGGAGTCTGTCTATCTCAGGCGTCTATGGGCATTAAGGCAGGATACACCCTGGATGTAATGCCAACCCATCGCAGGACACACACACACACATTCACACACACATTCATACACTAGGGACAATTTTCCAAGGTGCCAATCAACCTACCGTGCATGTTTTTGGACCGGGAGGAAACCGGAGAACCCGGAGAAAAAACCTCCTTGAGGCACGGGGGAGAACATGCAAACTCCACACACACATTGACCGACCGAGCCGGGAATCAAACCCGGATCCTGGCCGGCGGTGTGAGGCGAATGTGCTAACCACTAAGCCACCGTGCCTCCGATATATATATATATATATATATATATATATATCTATATATATTATATATATATATATATATATATATATATATATTATGAGTGTGGCGGCGGTCAGTCATCCGAAAACACAATGTACCTGCTAGATCATGTGGTATGTAAACATTAATAATATAAAAAAATATTATTAATATTACTATAATGGCATTAATATTATTAATAGTAACACCAATTAGAGACTGGCCTACTTTAAATCTGTTGCCATTAATCAGTTACAGGAAATAATCTGCTGATTCGTTTTACACAGATATTGTTGTGTATTGTCGGTTAAATCAGACACTTCCTGTTTTGTTTTGTTTTTCCAGCAGTCAGATGTTTTGCTAAACGTTATCTTACTGTGCTAGCTGTACGACGACATGTTAGCTATCTTATTTGAATCTAGCTTTAAATTATTAAAATAAAAACAAAATATTGCATTACTTTCATATTTGGGCAAAATATTGTATTCAAAAGGGGAATGGTGGCTTAGCGGTTAGCATGTTCGTCTCACACCTCCAGGGTCAGGGGTTTAATTCCTGCCTCTGCCATATGTGTGTGTGTGTGGAGTTTGTGTGTATGTTGTTCCTGTGCCTCGGGTGGTTTTTCCTCTGGGTTCTCCGGTTTCCTCCCTAGTACAAAAACATGAACTAGCACCTTTGAACCTTGTGTGTGTGGGAATGTAAGTGTGTGTGTGTGCCCTGCGATAGGCTTGGTTGGCATTCCATCCAGGGTGTATCCTGCCTTAATGCCCATAGACGCCTGAGATAGGCACATCCCAATCAGACTTTTTATTTATTTATTTCATTTATTTTTTTTATATTTATTTATTTTTTTATATTATTTTTATTCCATGTTGTGTTATTGCACGATATCCAAACAGCAGAAAAAAAGGTGATTATACAAATTTAGAGCATGTAACAACTTTCAGCAATCACTACAATGCACTTACAGCATAGGCGTCCTGGATCAGCTCGATCACATTGCGCGAGTCCTGAGACAGAGTCCCCACCACAGTACCAGGTATCAGATCACTGTAATTCTGTGATTAAAAATTTCATGAGAGAGAGTGTCATAGAGGGAGAGAGAAAGAAAAAGAAAGAGAGAGAGAGAATAATGAAGTATATGCAGACCAGGTCCTTGAGGTGCTGTAAACAATATATACACCAGTCCAAGGCCCAGTAAGATAAAGGTACATGTGGTAACGTTTTACTTTCCACCTCTACATTACAGCACATCGAGATTCATTCTTCGCATATCCTCAGTGATATTAGAGCACATGATCAACCAGGAAACAATACAGGTAATCCTCTGGGGCCTTACTCAAGGGCCAAAGCGTGACTGCTTGGTGGAAATGACGCTTCAACCGATCATTTTCCAAAAGCCTTAACCCCTGGGCCACTACTTCCTATTACATTTACAGCAGATTTCTGCTTACTGTAATCACTCAAGCCACTCAAAAACCAAGACCAAGTCAAGTTCGAGATTTTGAGAGGGTGAAACAAAAACAGTCCGAGTCAAGTCTCAGCCAATATTCATTCATTCATTCATTCATTCATTCATTCATCTTCTACCGCTTTATCCGATCTTCCCTCGGGTCACGGGGAATCTGTGTCTATCTCAGGCGTCTATGGGCATTAAGGCAGGATACACCCTGGATGGAATGCCAACCCATCACAGGACACACACACACACACACACACACTCACACTCACATTCATACACTAGGGACAATTTTACAAGGTGCCAATCAACCTACCGTGCATGTTTTTGGACCGGGAAGGAAACCGGAGAACCCAGAAAGAAAAAAACCCCTGAGGCACGGGGAGAACATGCACAAACTCCACACACACATGGCAGAGACGGGAATCGAACCCGGACCCTGGCGGTGTGAGGCGAACGTCCTAACCACTAAGCCACCGTGCCCCATCCAAGCCAATATAATCTCTTTAATTATTTCATAAAAAGTGGTGGCGAATTCGTCATTTTCCTTTTAACCGCTTGTTGCCTGAATTTATTTACAGTCATATTAAAATTGTGCGCTTTCAAGCAGATACTATAATTGCCCTAGATGTTGCAATTAGTGCCTCCAGTATGATCTATAGTACATGTCAAATATGCATCAATCACCATTTGAGTAGTACATATATTAAATTGGCTGTGTTTAGGGCCGGGAGCAGTTTGAAGTGATTTTGCGACAATGGTCTACAAGGGGTTAAACATAAATAGGTAGATAGATAGATAGATAGATAGATAGATAGATAGATAGATAGATAGACAGACAGACAGACAGACAGACAGATAGATAGACAGATAGGTAGATAGACCGATAGATTAAATTGGCTGTGTTTAGGAGCAGTTTGAAGCGACAATTGTCTACAAGGGCTTAAACCTCTAGTGCATCTAGGTAACCATAGATAGATAGATAGATAGATGGACGGACGGACGGACGGACGGACGGACAGGCAGACAGACAGACAGACAGACAGACAGATAGATAGATAGATAGATAGATAGATAGATAGATAGATAGATAGATAGATAGATAGATAGATAGATAGATAGATAGATAGATAGATAGATATATAGATAGTGGCAATTGAAGTGGCAATTGAAGTGACAATTGTCTACAAGGCCTTAAACCTCTAGTGCATCTAGATAAGTAGGTAGATAGATAGATAGATAGATAGATAGATAGATAGATAGATAGATAGATAGATAGATAGATAGATAGATAGATAGATAGATAGATAGACAGACAGATAGATAGATAGACCGATAGATTAAATTGGCTGTGTTTAGGAGCAGTTTGAAGCGACAAGGGCTTAAACCTCTAGTGCATCTAGGTAACCATAGATAGATAGATGGATGGATGGATGGATGGATGGATGGATGGATGGATGGATAGATAGATAGATAGATAGATAGATAGATAGATAGATAGTGGCAATTGAAGTGACAATTGTCTACAAGGGCTTAAACCTCTAGTGCATCTAGATAAGTAGGTAGATAGATAGATAGATAGATAGATAGATAGATAGATAGATAGATAGATAGATACAGATAGATAGACAGATAGATAGATAGATTAAATTGGCTGTGTTTAGAAGCAGTTTGAAGCGACAATTGTCTACAAGGGGTTATACCTCTAGTGCACCCAAAAGAGAGGGATGCTACTCTGAACCCGAGTTTGTTAACTAGTGGATCCCAGGTCTGGAGGTCTGGAGGTCTGGATCCCAACAATTGTTTCATCAGACTGACAAATATTTTAGGTTTCTAAATATGAACCAGGGAGGCTGATGAAGCAGATCCTCAGTTGTGGTTTATCCAATCGCATCAACTCGTCACTGAAGACATCTCTTCAGACCACAGACTAGACTATATTTGCTGTCTGGTACGATTGTCTTCTGACGTGATCTAAATGGACAGAGAAGTTTGTCCATTTATAGTCTCCCTAAACTGAAAACATTAAACACCTTGTGGCGTTGGGCAAAACGGGTAAAAAAAACCCAACTTCATAATGTTTAATGAGTCAATATGACTCACGAAGCCTCTTGTAAGACATGCGTAAAAAAACATTCTACCTTGTAAAGAGACAGTATAGGTTTGGTCACGGCAAAGATCAGATTGATGTTGTTCTCCGACATCTTCTCGGTGATCAGTGCGAGAGACGGGTAGTCCTGTGGTGTTGTAGAGAAAACGTTTCCATGTAAACATGAGGCAAAGTTTTCACTGGTAGAATAGAAGTGTTATGAGGGAGTACCATTGTCGTGGACATGTTGTATACGTTATCCACACCCATGTGACACTGTCCGTCATTAGGCTGTACGATACCAGCCAAGCGTCCGTCCAGCGCTACGTGAGTCTTAGCATCTGTGGTGAACACAAGCAGGTGAGACGCACCCGGACGCCATCCGATCCTCTCCTGACCGAAATGAGACGCGAGAAGTGAAAACCCGGACAGAATGGGATTTTGGTTGCATCGCGAACTGTAGAGCTCGGCTTACATTGCATACGGCGGCCTGGAGGATGGCGTCAAAGCCTCCTTCAGGGGCGTCTCGGTTCCGAGATACCTTCTGTTTCTTTACTTCCTCTGTGAAACGGTTCACTTCATCCGTCAGAGACAGGACGTTCCGGTAGCCAAACTGCGGCTGGCATTTGTCTGGTATCCTGTCACCAATGAGAAGAAATCTTACATGTGAATTAAGGATTTGAGACCTCGCCTAGTGTCATGCCTAGTGTCAAGTCTCATCACATTCATAAACCTCCTCCTCGTCCATTCTCAGTATCTCCAAACCACCTCAATCTTTCCTTCCTCACCTCGTCTGCAAAACATACTAAAGACGAATTGCGCCTACTTGTTGCTTATTGACAACCGGTTTGAGCTATTCAATATATTACCATTTATTATTTCCTTTACACCTGTTTAGATGGAAAGCAACCAAAACCGGAACATAATTCTTAAAGGAGCCCCGTGCCATATTTAACAATTCATTTTTTAAAAATATTATAATACAAATTAATATGAAAAGAATAATTTCCAGTCATTTTTAAAAGGGGGGGATTTATGAGTGATATATATATATATATATATATATATATATATATATATATTATGTTTTTTGTATATATATATATATATATATATATATATATATATATATATATATATATACATATATATATATATATATATATATATATTATATTTTTTTTTTTTTTTTAATTATTTTACGGCATTTGGAAGACACCCTTAGCCAGAGTGACTTACAACTGAGCAATTGAGGTTTAAGGGCCTTGCTCAAGGGCCCACTAGTGGTAGTTTGGTGGTTGTGGGGTTTGAACCTGCGATCTTCTGGTCCAGAGTTCCAACACCTTAACCATTAAGCCACCACCTAAAATATATATATATATGATATATATATATATATATATATATATATATATATATATAAAAAATATATATATATATATATATATATATATATATATAGATATATATATATATATATATATATATATATATATATATATTACCTCTCTTACAATTAGTTTAAGTATTACAAACATTCATTTATGGTACATTGGGAACAGAAAAATGTGCAATTAACTCATGGCATTCGTGCGATTCATATATATTTGAATCTATTGAGATCCCTATTAATAATGATTTATAAATATGAGCTTTAGAGAATGTCAGAAGTCGTTCCATTGCAATTTCATTCCAGTGTTATAACTGCAGGATCTCAGAGGAGTGAGTGCAGCCCTCAATATCCTTTCAACACTAAAGAAATGACAAAATAACTCTAAGTGAAAATGTATAAAATGAATAATTCTAATAAAATATTTACTCAAATAGGTCAGGGGTGTACTGTGAGATAATGCACACGGCTTGCGTTCTTCTGTTCTTGTTTATTCTTCCTTGACCTTAGTAATAAGTTCCTGTTGCTTATAAAGTCTGTAGACTTAAATTTAGCACTGCACATCCTGTGACAAAGACCATTCAGACCATAAATTTAGATCAGCCACCTTCGAGAAAATGCTTTAAGTCATCCCTTTAAACCCTTCATAACGATACTGAGTCACGACTAACATGCACGCCCTGAATAACCGTGCTCAGGCAAGACCTCAAGGGTTATTTGTATAACGCACAGTCCTACACATTGTTAGATGTATTTATGGTCACCCACAAGAAGAAAAGCACTGAGAAAAGTTAAGCTAAAATGTTGCCAGTACAACACAGTCATCTTATTAAAGTTTACGAGACTGCCATTACATGCAGCAGCAGCTGCTGGGTCTGTTATGCCAGGTTCTCCTGGCCTTGTTCTTTCACTCACGAATAGCACGGGTTCTTCACCGCTTCAGGTGGAGAGATGTACATGTACGGCGAGACGGGTTTATCCACGAAAGCGCCGAAGCCCATGCGGAGGTTGCTGGTGGTTTTGCTCATCTCCTCGGCCAGTCCGTTCCCCAGCTTCCTCAGCTGTATCAGGTCGTCGTTCATGGAGTAGGACAAATCCATAAGGTAGTACAGATCCACAGGGTAGTCTGCCACCTGCCTCACCTGTAGCGTGAACGTCCGCGAGTCATCTATGGGAAGGCGGAAGATGATATTATTCAAATTCCAATTAAGGTTGTACTCAAATTCTAATTTTTATTTGTCACGTACACACATAGATCGTACGACATGCAATGAAATGCTTTATACCACCGTCCAGCATGATGTGAACACAATGGAAAGAAGAGAAAAAGAAAATAGTGCAGATATTGTAAATAAATGTCATTAAAAAATAAATAAAAATAGAATCGAAATGACATCTTTACGAAAAAATCTAAAAAATAGTGTATAAAGTGACCAGTGAAACGTGTTTGTGCAATATTATGCAGATAAGAGAAATTCTGGTATTATATAATATCCCTATTATAATATTACAAAAACGTAAAAATAATAATGTAAAATAATGTACAAAAAATACTCAAATCTGATTGGTCCAAATGTGTTTTCCTATACTTTCCTACCCCAGCAGCTCTGACAATAGAGGATGCGTATCTTTTAACTCAAATTATGCAATTTATGCACTTACATTAATATGTTCATCAGCTTAAATCAGGCCACGCTGGCTCTGTGGTTAAGGTTTCTAGGTGATCAGAAGGTTGTGAGTTCAAACCACAAGCCTGGCTGTCACTCTAAAAACGTCAAAGACTCACCAGGTCTTAGAGAGATGTGCAGCCTCTGTGGTTGGATCTGCGTGACATCAGTGGTTGACCCTGAGGCCTTGTCACTAAGAGGTTTGTCCTCTGTTACAGTCATCTGGCTTATGGGATACTCCAGTTCTTCTGCTCCGCATCCTGCTTCTATCAGGTTCTCCTTTAGGTCACAGCGTGATTCTCCTGGCCTGGTTAACCCAAAATCCTGGTGTGTCACACAAACACAGAGCTAAATAGTCATTTATTTCTTTATCAAGGGTCATAAAGAAGAAAAGAATAGGTGATGATGTGAGAGACAGGGCGGTCTGGGAAGCGTGAAAAGTAGGATATTGTAAACTAGTTAGGATAGTAATGAAATGTTTGAACATTAGCAGAACACAAAAAACAAAATAGAACAAACATTTCATTTACAAAATCAAAGAACCTGAAGTTATACCTCTACGCAGATAGTTTGATGGAAGATAACTATTAAAATCCATTGGAAATATACAATTTTAGGTTATTAAGCCATAAAATCCCGGGCATGGTGGCTTAGTGGTTAGCACGTTCGCCTCACACCGCCAGGGTCGGGGTTCGATTCCCGTTTCTCGGCCATGTGTGTGTGTGGAGTTTGCATGTTCTCCCCGTGCCTCAGGGGTTTTTTTTTTTCTCCGGGTTCTCCGGTTTCCTCCCGGTCCAAAAACATGCACGGTAGGTTGATTGGCACTTTGGAAAAATTGTCCCTAGTGTATGAATGTGTGTGTGAGTGTGATGTGTGTGTGTGTGTCCTGTGATGGGTTGGCATTCCATCCAGGGTGTATCCTGCCTTAATGCCCATAGACGCCTGAGATAGGCACAGACTCCCCGTGACCCGAGGGAAGATCGGATATAGCGCTAGAAGATGAATGAATGAATGAATGTATTAGAATTCCTCCTCTCCTCTGGGAAGACGTTCCATGGAATTTTGTGAAAATTCATCAGTATTAATAAAGTGGATTTCGAGGCCTGGGGTTCCGTCCGCATTCGCATTCATCCCACAGGTGTTCAATAAGGTTCGAAGCTCTATAGAAGGATATTTAACGTCTTTCCTTTCAACCCAATTAAAGCATATATTCATAATTCCGATCTTCCCTCGGGTCACGGGGAGTCTGTGCCTATCTCAGGCGTCTATGGGCATTAAGGCAGGATACACCCTGGATGGAATGCCAACCCATCACAGGACACACACACACTCACATTCACACACACATTCATACACTAGGGACAATTTTCCAAGGTGCCAATCAACCTACCGTGCATGTTTTTGGACCGGGAGGAAACCGGAGAACCCGGAGAAAAAACCCCTGAGGCACGGGGAGAACATGCAAACTCCACACACACATGGACGAGACGGGAATCGAACCCAGACCCTGGCGGTGCCCCCCCCTGGTGGTGAGGCCAACATGAGGCCAACATGCTAACAAGTAATCCACCGTGCCCCCCTATTGTCATAATTAAGTCTATTATTTTTGCACTTTTACTCAAGTGCAAGAATGGTGTATTTTATCCACCACAGGTTGAAGAAAAACAATGTATTCATGATGTTAACTCTGGGCATTTTCGGATATATGATACCTTAAAAGGATTTTGCTACCTACTGTAAATAATAATAAAAAAAAAAACTTTACATTTAAAGTATTTAGCAGACGCCCTTATCCAGGGCGACATACGAATAGTGCTTTAGGTCTCCATTTAAGGATAAATTCATTCAGGTAGGGTTGATGCAAACTTAAGGTACACAATAAGCATAGACACAGTTGAGATTGGTACATTGGTGGATTGAGAAACTGAAAACAGCAAAAGGGAGTACGTACAATAAACACGGAACACTTTATACACTATATATACACATTATGCAATCAGTGGGAAGCGACACTCGTGTTTAGCGAAGTGAGCAGCGTGCAGCGAAGATTTAATCTAGAAATTGCAAACATCAGTATACAGGATTTGTTTGTTGTATGACTTTTTCTTGTGCAATATCTTGTAAGTGCCTAGCCGTATTAAGTCTTGCATCAAAACGTGTTTGATTGTATCAAGAAGACTCATTCACCGGGTCATGACCCAGATGTGGGGAGAGTTACTGCCAGGTAAACATAGCATCAAATATCATTGCAGGAGAGATTAGAACACTATGGATAATTCAATTCAATTTGTTTTTGTATACCACGTTTAACAATTGTCCTTTATGTTTAGTGGCTATATATATATTTTCTTAAAAAGTTTTTACGTTTATTTAATGGGTATTGATAGCTACTGATGAGGAAAAAGAAAAAATAAATAAATACTGCAGCCTTGAAGCAAAAATATAACTCTTATCCAGAATATGGTTTTGTTCCAATGGGCAGATTACAGGAAAGAGCAACCGTATTTTATCGGTATTTTACCGATACCGATATCTAGGTTGGATCGTACTATATATTCATTCATTCATTCATTCATCTTCTACCGCTTTATCCGATCTTCCTCGGGTCACGGGGAGCCTGTGCCTATCTCAGGCGTCTATGGGCATTAAGGCAGGATACACCCTGGATGGAATGCCAACCCATCGCAGGGCACACACACACTCACATTCACACATTCACACACACATTCATACACTAGGGACAAATTTCCAAGGTGCCAATCAACCTACCGTGCATGTTTTTGGACCGGGGAGGAAACCTGAGAACCCGTAGAAAAACCCCCTGAGGCACGGGGAGAACATGCACAAACTCCACACACACATGGCCGAGACGGGACTCGAACCCGGACCCTGGCGGTGTGAGGCGAACGTGCTAACCACTTATTAACGTGTTTAAAAAACTTTAAAAAAGACTGTTGAACCTATTATGGTATCATTAATACCAAATGTGACATTTAAACTAAAGACTTCCACTTACACTAGCGCAGATCCTCCTTGACCACAAAGCTACTGGGGTTTTCAATCCTTACTTCAATCGTTTCTAGATACGTAAATACATACGAATGTAAACACTGTACAGTGTTATCAGTATGACTTTTATATGTCATTTGCAGGTTCACAAGGTCAGATTTTGAGTTAGGACTGAAAAAAGCGAGCGTGCACCACACCTCTTGGAAGCACCAGGCACAGGAATGGTGTACTGCTAAACACTGCTGACACGTGCTGGCTCCCCGAGAGGTGCAGATATTCGAGCCTGAAACACATTGGAGAACATATGCAAGATGTTTGTTTAATGCATTCCTTAATCTATACCCTACTCCTAAACATTTCTGAGTGAGATTTTCCAGGAACAACAACATGCCATAGCAAAAAAAACACACACAACAGACAATTTGATAAGAAAAAACGGGGGAAAAAACATACACACACACACACACACACACACACACACACACACACACACACACACACACACCCAGAGTTATTTCATTAGGCAGACATTTTTCTCATTGCCGTTATCAGAAGCAAAACCACAGAACTGAGATAAGGTCAATGATTTAAACTAACACTCATCGTGGATGGTGGTAGTGATAGCACCCAACTATCACAAAGGTGAATGTCAACCAACTTTGCTCATAGACTGGTTGAGAAAATGCAGCGTTCCAAAATGTTTACAAAAGGGAAAACTGCAAAGAAGGAGAATAAAATCTGACCTGAGATACAGTATGGCTTTAGGTTGGCGTAAAGCCACAAGTAAAAGAATCGAAGCATATCTTTACCATATATGGACTCAATGCTGAGAGACATTTTGAGGTCCCTAATGTATAAAATCTCACCATCGAATCGAGAAACGTCATTTTTTAACTTTAGTACTACATAATATAATGGTGGAGGGGCACGGTGGTTTAGTGGTTAGCACGTTCGCCTCACACCGCCAGGGTCCGGGTTCGATTCCCGTGTCGGCCATGTGTGTGTGGAGTTTGCATGTTCTCCCCGTGCCTCAGGGGGTTTTTCTCCGGGTTCTCCGGTTTCCTCCCCGGTCCAAAAACATGCACGGTAGGTTGATTGGCACCTTGGAAAATTGTCCCTAGTGTGTGAATGTATGTGTGTGTGAATGAATATAAGGGTGATACACTGGAGGTGCATTTGAATACTTTATATTCTTCTCTATTCTAATATATTCTTGACACAACTCCTTTGAATGCTCAAATCTGATTGGACCAAAGCTTTTGATTCAATTTTCAATTTCAATTTTCAAATACTCAACTCATTCATTCATTCATTCATTCATTCATCTTCTACCACTTTATCCGATCTTCCCTCGGGTCACGGGGAGCCTGTGTCTATCTCAGGTGTCTATGAGCATTAAGGCAGGATACACCCTGGATGGAATGCCAACCCATCGCAGGGCACACACACACACATTCACACACACATTCATACACTAGGGACAATTTTACAAGCTGCCGTGCATGTTTTTGGACCGGGGGAAAGCGGAGAAAAACCCCCTGAAGCACGGGGAGAACATGCAAACTCCACACACACACACATGGCCGAGACGGGAACCGAACCCGGACAATTGTTCCAAAGCAGCTTTGCAAAGGAAACTGGAATATTGGAATATATGTGAAATGCTTATGAGTGAATTACTGTGTCACGGAAAAAAAAACTCCCTGGGGATGGTGTGAGGGAGAAACCTTGATAGAAACCAGTCTCTAAAGAGAGCACACCCTCATCTGCGCGACATTGAAACATCTGTTCCATCAATGTTGCGGTCTCCCGGTTAATAATATTGGCTTAAATCCACAACTGTTTATGCAAACTGTTGTCCTGAGCCATTGCTCCAGACTGTTGATATTAATTACAGTCCTCAAAGTTCCTTCTATCCTCAAAGTTGTTGATTTACTCAGTAACTACATGGATATTTAGGCTGTTTATGTTGACTCATCCTAAACTGCACCGAGTACTTTCCAGATATGCCACATAACCAGACTAATCATTGTGCGTAATCACTACAAGGTTTCTGTGGACAGCATTTTGGAAGATATGTCTACGGTCATGACTATAGTAACAGATTAGTTACTGTTATGTATTTGTATATAAAGATCTTTTATGAAGTGAATTTTGGATGTGGTTAAAAAATATTTTTAAATGCCTATTTTCTTTAGTGGGAAAACCCTAAATATGTCCACTTTAAATGCATGACAAACTCAGCTTAATACATTACGTTTAAAAGAATGTAAAGGTAAAGGAGTATACTGTACATTATTGTACTGTTGTTTCTTTAGAGCTGCTATAATGCTGCTATAACTGACGATGAGCTAATTCAGCCCCGCAGGTATTAGACTACATTATTAGACAACAAGTGTTAAATACTATAGACTCATTAAAAATGATGACGTTCTTTTAGTAGATGAAATATCATTAGCAGAGCCGTGGAAACACTGTAATATATGGCTATATATATATATATATATATATATATATATATATATATATCTATATATATATATATATATCATTCATTCATCTTCTACCGCTATATCCGATCTTCCCTCGGGTCACGGGGAGCCTGTGCCTATCTCAGGCGTCTATGGGCATTAAGGCAGGATACACCCTGGATGGAATGCCAACCCATCGCAGGGCACACACACACACATTCACACTCACATTCATACACTAGGGACAATTTTCCAATAAACCTACCGTGCATGTTTTTGGACTAGGAGGAAACCAGAGAACCCGGAGAAAAACCCCCTGAGGCACGGTTAGAACATGCTAACCACTAAGCCACTGGGCGCCTTTTATAAATGCAACTATGTATAAAGAACCTAATATTTCATGTTAGTCTCTCACTCTCCCATCCTCCTTCTCTCTCTCTCTCTCTGTCTCTATTCTTTCCGGACCTGCCTGATCCATCCTCACACCCTACTTGAGAATGGAGTTCTATCAATTAGGAACCACATCTGCGGCTGAAGATGGTTTCAAACGAACAGGCTAAAGATCCATGTTGATGGCTAAAGATGGATCTGGATTGTAACTAGAATTAAAATAAAAAAAACAAAAACAAAAAACACTTATTATAGTTGCATAATTGCTCGATGTAGAGTAATTTATGGCACCCGTGAAGGTTCTTCAGATTATGTCTCAATGGAAGGATTCCACATTAAAGGTTTTTGATTCTAAAAAAAATATAACTTCTCTACCAAGCTAAAATGCTTTAATCCATACGACAGTTTATCTAGAAGGCTTTTACATGTGCACAACATATCTATGTATTATTGCTATGTATAAATATCAGATCGTTTACTTTCCATGTTTGTCTTCCTGATTAAACTAATGTATTCACCAAGGCTGCATATGTAATGAATGTGGATGCACTTTTAATATACACGAATGTACATGTTTATATTTATTTGAAATACACATCGGATAAACAGCTTAAAGTTGTATAACTGGTGAAAGATGAAAGTCGCACTCACCAAACACTTGTTCTGAAATCAAGAACAATAAAAGGAGAGCGTAAATCCGCAAATGGGACGTCGGCGGTGTTGCCATTTCGACCGGTCGGTGCGTGAAAACCGCTGGAACCGCTGTACGAACCTCTGGGGCTCCCTTTTAAGAAGAAGCGAAGTGGGGCGTGTGAACAGAGAGAGAACGTGAACTCCATCAGATGCGCATGAACCTCAATGTGAACAGAGCACCACTACCAGATCAAACACAGGATGGGTTTGGGAGTGACTTATACCAGATCTCTTTTTTTTTTTCCTCCCCTTCTTCTTCTTTTTTTTTTTTCTAACTTCATCTTATAAGCATCTCAGTCTGAAGATGAAGTGTTCTTGGTTTTCTTCCTTCTAGTGGCATAAGTGACCATATTTCCATGAAGAAACACGTTCTTATTAATTTATTAATTATTATCATTATTATTATTATTATTATTATTATTATTATTATTATTATTGTCTGCCATAAACTCTAAAAAGGTAAAAAGGTTTTGACTAAATTTGTCCCAAGTGATTCCTATGCTGTAGCGCCTCCATTTGGGCGCAATTAGGAAATACATTCACATACATACATTTTTTATTATTATTTTTTATTTAATTCGCTGCGAGATTGGATTTTGTGGGGAAAAAAATAGTTCCACGATTTTTTCAATTTGTTACACAACAACGGTAAATCAGTCACATGAATGATTATATAATAGAAATTAATTAATGTATACACACAAAAGAGACATAAATTAAATGAAATATTTCAATTAATATTTTTCAATTAAATATTCAATGAAATATTTTTTATACAACAGGATTACATGTAAACATCAAAGAACAGGTATACCAATTTTTATTTTTATTTTTATTTTTACAAATTTACATCATAATTATCATTCATTCATCTTCTACCGCTTTTTATCCGATCTTCCCTCGGGTCACGGGGAGTCTGTGCCTATCTCAGGTGTCTATGGGCATTAAGGACAGGATACACCCTGGATGGAATGCCAACCCATCACAGGTCACACACACACACACACACACACACACACACACACACACACACACACACACACACACACACACACACACACACACACACACATTCATACACTAGGGACAATTTTCCAAGGTGCCAATCAACCTACCGTGCATGTTTTTGGACCGGGGGAGGAAACCGGAGAACCCGGAGAAAAAAACCCACTGAGGCACTGGGGAGGGGAGGGGAGAACATGCACAAACTCCACACAACACACATGGCCGAGACAGGTAATCGAACCCGAACCCTGGCGGTGTGAGGCGAACGTGCTAACCACTACGCCACCGTGCCCCCCTCATCATAATTATAATATAACATAATATATAATATAATATGTAATTATAATATAATATATTAACTATATATTATTTATTTGCCATGTTTCTTCATGTTTTAGGTAGTTAAAAAACTATTTTTTTTGTAAATAACCACAAGCAACCATATG
The DNA here is from genome assembly GCA_030449085.1 of Kryptopterus vitreolus. Classification (NCBI taxonomy): domain Eukaryota; kingdom Metazoa; phylum Chordata; class Actinopteri; order Siluriformes; family Siluridae; genus Kryptopterus; species Kryptopterus vitreolus. The sequence continues at coordinate 20,404,707 of JACRUU010000015.1, forward strand.
CAGATTTAAAAAAAAAATAATAATAATAATGATAATGTAAGCTCAAAAGAATCAGAAAAGAATTGTTGTGTGCACATTATTTGTGATCATTTAAGGAGTGCTTTGTATACATTTGTATATAATATTTTGTTGATGAGCGTAAAGACTTATATAATTGAAATATGTATTATATGCAATCTTTATCGCAGTTTCTAACTTGGGCTATTGCAGGCAAATCCCATATCCCACTAGTGGCTTGTAGGCTATCTTTAGAGTGTCTATCAGCATCCTCGAACCATGGATTGACAGGACAAGTGTGTCTAGGACGGAGGGTCTGGTTCCACACCATGCTCCCCAACACCCACCCTCCAACATGGCATTCTACCGAAGAGGGTGAGCAAAAGAGAGAGAGAGAGAGAGAGAGAGAGAGCAGTCATAGAAATCCTTCATTAACCCCTAGCCCACCCCATTACCTCCCCCTTTCTCATTCTGCCCAACCTTCTCACACTGAACCGGGAGGAACACACCACACAGGGCCACCGATTGCCGTCAAAGGGTCCAGAGATGGGACGAGACGACTGAGAGTGATCACATTCAGACGATTCCTGGCAAAAATGGTGGCAGAAGAAGTAGTGGTCACCCTCTCGGGTGGCGCACCGTGGGGGTTTCGACTGCAAGGAGGAACGGAGCAAAAACAACCCCTTCAAGTGTCTAAGGTCAGAGGGCATTGAGTATTTGCTGATTTCCTGTTCACTACTGTAAAAGTATTTACAGTTCTAGTGCATGTAGATCTTGTTTCAGGATTCTAAATATGGCCTTCAGTGTGTGTGTGTGTGTGTGTGTGATGGTGAGAGCCACACAAGTGAGGCCCAAACCATTGATATCAATATTAAAGGCTAATAAATGCCAATGTTCATCTAAATGATTTAGGGTAGATGATAACGTTGTTTATTTATTTGTTTGTTTTTATTATTATTTGCTCATTAGACTGACACAGAATGTCAAAACACTAATTAGCTATTATAGAAAGCTTAATCATGCAATCATAGAAATACGGTTAATATTGCAGAGCCAAAAAAATTATTTATATTGATATTTACATTTACTAATTGTAATGTACGACTCTGTGTGTGTGTGTGTGTGTGTGTGTGTGTGTGTGTGTGTGTGTGTGTGTGTGTGTTCTCTTTTGAGGTCAGAGAGTTTCCTCTATGCTCCATATAAAACCAGGTTCTCTACACCATACCTTTTTGCTCTTATCACATTGTCAGCTTTTTATTTGGCTTTCTCTGAAACCCAAAACTTTCCAATGGCTTGTCTAAAAGTGGATGTTATCTCAGGACCGAGCAAAAATAGGGCCTGAGATTTATATTTGTATTTGTATATTTATACCCCGTGGCACATCTGCTAAACGGAGACGTGGATGCTACATTTTCCCTGATCTAAAACCTATTTTGGAGACATGAGCCATAGCTGGCCATAGTCTAGTCTCTACTCGTACTCATGCTCTTATGATCCCAGTTGCATGACTTTTACAAGGAAAAAAAAAAAGAGGCAACTTCTTGACCTTTTTCATCCATTCTAGTTAAAACAATGTCACCTCTGTAGAGGTTTATCTTTCCACGTGTTACCTGAGCTTTTCGATCACTGCCAGTCCTGTTCCTAAATGGGATAATCAGATTCTCTGGCCACGATCACCTCTTTTAACCGAGACATGTCAAACATCCTGGGTGGTATTTCAAAAGGGCAACAACATTCACTCTTTGAAACGTCCAAGTGAGCGAACGTGTAATCTAAAACAACATCGTCTTCTACTTAATACTTCATGCTTAGATGTTAGTCCTCGTTGTTCTTGACTCCCGAAACCGGCAAGCTGCTGTGCATTGTCAAAAAAGAACCTGTTGTAGGCGATTGACGAACGCCTCCTGACTAAATGCTGAGGACTTTATTTAGGCTCAATGGGGAACACATGGTAAATTCATGACATGCCTGGTGGAGAGAAGGAACAGCTGCCCTGGCACTAGGTGTATGCGTTTGTTCATTTAGTCCACATTCCTTGTCCATTAGACAAACTTAAATATCAAGGGGCCAGAGTGGCTTTTTATTGCTATAGGGAAACGTTCAAAATGATGATATCTGGAATGTGGATGACCTCATGTAAGGTTTAAAGAAAGGCCTTCCATTGGTGTGGAACTCTTTTGCTTGATGGACTCATCTCACCATAGCTGTAAAGAGTAGTACGGCAGCCTTCTTCTCAGTTCAAACCAGTCTGGTCATTTTCGCTCCAGTCTGACCTTACTCATAGAGGGGGGCATAGCTCAGTGGTTTAAGGTGCTGGGATACTGATCGGGAAGGTTGCTGCCCTTGGGCCCTTGTGTAAGGCCCTTAACATTTTGTGCTCCAGGGGTGCAATATCATGGCTGACCTTGCGCTCTGACCCCAGCTACCAAACAAAACTGGGATATGCGAAGAAAGAAATTTGACTGTAATATATGTAATATATGTAATATGTAATATGCTGTAATATATATATATATATATATATATATATATATATATATATATATATATATATATATATATATATATATATCATTCATTCATTCATTCATTCATCTTCTTCTGCTTTACACCCTGGATGGAATGCCAACTCATAGCAGGACACACACATTCATACACTAGGGACAATTTTTCCAAGGTGCCAATCAACCTACCTGTGCATGTTTTTTTTGGACCGGGGGAGGAAACCGGAGAACCCGGAGAAAAACCCCCTGACGCACACGGGGAGAACTTACAAATCTCCAATGCACACACATGGCCGAGACGGGAATCGAACCCGGACCCTGGCAGTGTGAGGAGAACGTGCTAACCACTAAGCCACCGTGGCCCTATATATATATATATATATATATATATATATATATATATATATATGATAAATAAAAGCTATTCTATTAGGGTTGGGTATCATTTTAATTCTGATTTCCGCTTATCGATTCCGAACAGTGAAGTTTTGTCTTCGTATTATTACAAATTGTAGTCACACTTTTGAGCCTTTCTCGCAGTCCATCATGAAAACTGATGTTTAGATTACCACACAACGTCCTGGCAGATTGGACGTGCGGAAGGTCCTGGAAGGTTGCCAGATTGAAAAAAATTGATAAGAGGAAATGAAATTTTAATTTTATAACAAGTAATCTTAAGTATCCAATTCAGGAACGGGAATTGATTTTTACTTACAAACACGTCATTTGTTCATCTTCTACCGCTTTATCCGATCTTCTCGGGTCACGGGGAGCCTGTGCCTATCTCAGGCGTCTATGGGCATTAAGGTAGGATACACCCTGGATGGAATGCCAACCCATCGCAGGGCACACACACACACATTCACACACACAATCATACACTAGGGACAATTTTTCCAAGGTGCCAATCAACCTACAGTGCATGTTTTTGGACCGGGACGAAACCGGAGAACCCGGAGAAAAACCCCCTGAGGCACGGGGAGAACATGCAAACTCCACACACACATGGCCGAGACGGGAATCGAACCCGGGACGGTCCTGGCGGTGTGAGGCGAACGTGCTAACCACTAAGCCACCGTGCCCCTAAACACGTCATTTCATCCATAATTTCAATGTTTTTGTTTTTGCATTGTTTTGTATGTCTGTGTACGATGTGTCAGAAGTTTATTAAACCAAAAAATTAATAAATAAATAAACAAACCAATGCTATGGGTAAATACATTCAATATGATGTTCAATTCAATTCGATCCATCTTTGTTTGTCAAACACGTTTACCAATGGTCTCACAGCAGACAGAGGTAATAAAAACGTAAAAGTTTTTTTGGTTCTTTGTATGAGTAAGTTTGTCTCATACGTAATTAGCAATCCAGTGGTATATTTAGCAATGAAAAACCTCCATGCGATCAAAAGGGAGCCTGATCCTTGTTACAAAAATGTCCGTTCAGATCCATCATTGTTAAGGCGTGCAGTCATATGTGATTAAATGCAACCTGTGGTCCTGAGCCATTGCTGATATTAATCACAGCCCAAATCCACCCTCACATTCCTAATGTTTAATGTTGAATGTTAACAGTGTGATCTCGACCCTGTATTAGCACGATCTGATGCAGTGAAATGCTACTAGATGATTAGTTTCAATGTAAAGTAGAGGTTCCTGGCTCAACAATGGCTATTGTGCTCAGATACCTATAGTTTAAAACATCTAAAAAATAAAATACGGGAAATTAATAGTTATTTATAGATAATCAGCTGCACTGCAACACTTTGTAAAAGGAAATTCCCTACTGCCGGTAGCAGATACTAGTATCAGGGCTAGCAGATAAGGAAGGCATGTGCTGGTGAAGTGGGTTATAGAACAACATGCTCCTCTATCTGACAGGTGGATTCCAACACGTCATTGCAAACGAGAACTCATAGCCAAGAGCTATAATCTAAAGGGTACTGTATGTCCTTGGTTTCAGGACAATCACACTAGAAAAGCTTGTTTGCTGTTACAGGATTAGTCTTTGTCGGCTCATTCGAGGGAATATTTCAGGGAGAGGGTGTAATAGAATAGAATAGCCTTTATTTGTCACATATACATTACATTCATTCATCTTCTACCGCTTTATCCGATCTTCCATCGGGTCACTGGGAGTCTGTGTCTATCTCAGGCGTCTATGGGCATTAAGGCATGATACACCCTGGATGGAATGCCAACCCATCGCAGGACACACACATACACTCACACACATTCATACACTAGGGACAATTTTCCAAGGTACCGGGAGGAAACCGGAGAACGCGGAGAAAAAAACCCTGAGGCACGGGGAAAACACGCAAACTCCACACACACATGGCCGAGACGGGAATCGAACCCGGACCCTGAAGGTGTGAGGCGAACGTGCTAACCACTAAACCACCGTGCCCCTCATATACATTACAGCACAGTGTAATTCTTTCCTTAGCATATCCGAGCATATCCGGTCAGAGCAAAGGGTTCAGCCATGATACAGCACCCCTGGAGCACAGAGGGTTACTCAATGACCCGAGGGAGAGTTGGCAGCTTGGAGAAACCGGGACTCGAACCCGGATCTTCCGATCAGACCACTGAGCTACCACCCTCCGTTTATCTATAATGACATGAAAATGATGAGTGAGGAATCTTCATTACCTCCAGATTCGGTATCTGCGCATGCATTTTCATAAAGCAGACAGAAAATAAAACACTAAGAAATAATTAAAATGAATGCATATTTGGACATGTTTGGCTAAATAATATTTCGAACAGGCACTCTTAAGCTAGTTTTATACGCGCTCTACATTTATCGACATGGCATGTATGTTATTTAATGCTAGATTCGGTCTATAAAATGTACATTCCTTCAGTATTATGTAAGCGAATACACCTGATTGCTGACAAGAGCATTAGTGTCAACTTGCTGAACTCTGTATGCTATGCTTGGATCGATTCCACCTTCACTAAGTCCCCTGCTGAGCCTCGGAATCTAATGACGGGTTTACAGGTAACAGATGTGGCGTAAATGCCGTTCGTTTATTTTGATTCTAGTCTATCTGCACTTAGAGCTGCTAAATATAGTCTAATGAGGGGGTAGCTCAGTGGTCTAAGGCGCTGGGCTGCTGATCGGAAGATCCGGGTTCGAGTCCCTTGGGTCCTTGGTCTTGCTCAAGGACCCAAGGGCGGCAGCTTGGCCATACCGGCCAATTCAAAGTAACAGTAGTTTTGTGTGAATGTCTGTTGTTATATATTTTTCCCCATGATGGGTTTTACTAATGAGGGACCTCCTAAACGAGCCCTGAGAAATTTTCCGATTTCTATTAGTCGTAATAATGTTGACGTTGTCTCCCTCTGCTGATGTAGGTTAGAAAACGCAGTAAGGCATGCCGGGCCGGACTACGGGAGGCTGACGAACTCGTGTCCATTAATGATGTGTTTTGTTGTGAACTGTCTCACGCTGAGGCCATGAATCTGATCGACAGCGGCCGAGGAACCCTTCATTTACGGATTAAAAGGTATGTTTTGTTAATCAATCAATAAAAGAAAGAAAAGTTGAAAGAAAGAAAGAGATTTTGCCTACTTCGTGCTACCATTCTAGTATATTCTATACCTTTTTAGTTAATAATAAATAGTTAAAATATGGTTAATAAATGTTAAACTTAGAAAAGAAAAACACTTTTTTTCTAAGCTGCAACAACTATTATTATATAAGCATTATTATTTAGGGAATTCTATTTGTTACCTTTTCAACCTTTCACTCAGAATAGTTCACATTTATAGCTTTACTTATTTAAAATGCAATAATAGACATTACTATCAAATTAAAGGCTAAAAAGTGATGAACTTAGCCAGACTGAAAAAGTACAATTACTTACATTTGGTCTACAATAAAATATGGTACATTGTAGGGGAAATTTAAATGCCTTCGCTTCCGTATCCTTGCAAACCATTTCTGAAAAACATGACAAATCGCTCTCAGCTTTGGAGGAATACAATTTTCATCACTAGGCTGACAAAATAGGCTGATTTTCCAATACATTCATTCATTCATTCTTTCATCTTCTACCGCTTTATCCGATCTTCCCTCGGGTCACGGGGAGCCTGTGTCTATCTCAGGCGTCTATGGGCATTAAGGCAGGATACACCCTGGATGGAATGCCAACCCATCACAGGGCACACACACACATTCACACACCAGGGACAATTTTCCAAGGTGCCAATCAACCTACCCTGCATGTTTTTGGACCGGGGAGGAAACCGGAGAACCCAGAGAAAAACCCCCTGAGACACAGGGAGAACATGCAAACTCCACACACACATGGCCAAGACGGGAATCGAACCCGGACCCTGGAGGTGTGAGGCGAACGTGCTAATCACTAAACCACCGTGCCCCTTATGAGTGTAAATGCAGTCCCCCATTTTACTAATCCATTAATTACTCATTAATTTAGCGTTTGGCTCCTTATGTCTCCTTCTTTTGTTTGTTTACAGGAGCATTTAGATTTATATAAAGAAATTAGCTTTGTAAACAATTGATGTACTTCGACCTGCATTAGAACCTCCATTTCTTTATTCCGAACCTTGTGTAATGTTTGCCATTCATAATTCTAATGTAACATTTTTTTTAAATTTCAGGGCCCCTTTGGGCTTCCAGTCCGTAGTCCTACTGGATCGAGCCCCCTCCCCTCGTATCGATAAAGAATACCGGGCAGCACTCAGAGCTCTGTCTCCTCCAGTGTCTGCCAAAGTGTCGTCTGTCCATAGAGGATCGCTCATGTCACCCACCAATGGGCCGGAATGGCTGAGATCTCCCCCTGAAAGTGAAGCGTATTACGGTGAGACTGACAGCGACGCAGACATCGCAGTGCAGGACAGACATCGCAAGCAGAAGCGCCGCAGTCCCAGCACATCGCCGGCCAAAGTCTTTGGACGAAGCTCACCCTTTCAGGATGACACGTCTGAGATGAGTGGCTGTGAGAGCACATCTGATATGTCTGGATACTCCCAGACTGGATGCTGGGCCATTCCTAATGGCACACATGACGGGGTGGGGCTTCCACAGCAGAAGAATTTACCTGGAGTGGCACGACGAGAGGTTGTGTACCAGCCGAACGGCGTGGAGTGGCCATTTCGTCCTGAGCACTCTTCCGAGAACTCTGATCAAAGCCCATCAAGTGCTGTAGAGGTGGATAGCGGCTTCCAGGAACCCCCTACAATTCCACTTGTGTGCCCAGCGCGGGCCAAAGAAGCACTCATGCGCACATCTTTGTCACAGCTGGTGCCAATGGTGGGACCCGTGGATAAGCCTGTAGACGAGGAGCTCACTATGACATACATGGATAAAGCCAAGGAAGCCAGTGAGTATCTATACACATGCTACACACACACACACACACACACACACACAAACACACACATAGTATTATGGGATCTTTTAGTTCATCAATCCTTAAATGTCCTTTTTGTATTTATATACTTTTATGGCCATGACATTCACAATCCTTGAATTCTACATATACACATAAAAAGCGACAAAATGATCTTTTGTAAACAAATATATTAAACCATTAATAAATTAATAAGTCATTAAACCGAATAAAGTCAACCATAACTGTAGCTTTTGGCTTAAATATGATATCAATAAAAGTTAGACATCTGCTTTGCAACGTTACGGTATTACAGATTTTTTTTGTCCCCCAGGGTCTTTTCCAGCCTTACCTCATACACTATAATTAGAAACGCTCATGTTGCCCCCCACAGTGGCCACATTTTAAAGGTTGAGTATTATTTTGCTGAAGCAGCCATCATTCTTATATCTCTAGCATTGACGGAAAGTCACGACAATATTGACGCAAATTGTCCTTATTGATAGAATAGCCAGAAAAGTTCATATAAATATTAAATAACTACAATTACAAGTGAAATCTAATATAAAATATACAAAAAAAGAAAGAAATAAAGTTTCTTATTTGTAAATTGTTCGGTGTACCTGCACACATGGAAATGCTTTCTCTATCAGTTGTTGTATGAATCTGTAATAGTAGGGTGTTGAAATGATTAAATATGTGGCGTTGGTGGTGGTGCGGGATTCGAGGGGATTTCTGTAGCTCTATTGAGAACGCTCCAAGGCAGGCACTAGGGGGAAAGCGGGAGAGAGAGAGAGAGAGAGAGAGAGAGAGAGAGAGAGAAGAAGAACTTGAGGCTATATTTTCCATCTGACTCAGTCTAATAATGCAACTACTTCTGTTGCATGCCTGGAATGGCATGTCCAGTTGGTGCTACATGTCTGTTGCACGTTTTAAAACCTTCGCCTCTGTCAGTGATTTTGTTTCATGGGCGGTTCCGTTTTGGGACACCTTCATCATTTTCTGAAAACACACACACACACACACACACACACACACACAAAATATGTGTATATTTATGTTATGGAGATCACTTTTATTCCATTCTCGTCCCACTAATTGGTCGATTTGCTTGCTTTTTTCCAAATCTACAGAAATGTCAATGGCAGGTTTATAATATTATATATATATATAGATCTATATATATATATATATATATATATATATATATATATATATATATATATATATAAAACTAAACATATACCTATTTATATAATTATGCAGATGTGTAGCTATGTGTAGTTGATATGCGAGGGTTAACACTATGTATCTAGTATCCCTGGATGATGAAGTGCTAACGCTTATCTTTGAAGTGTTTTGGGCTCTCGGCACTGGGTACAGGAATCACTGAAGGTCACCTTGTTGTCAAAGAACCATTTCAGAAAGTCCTACATGGGTTTGTTAGTGTCCAACCTATTTGGGAAGAGAGCATTAGGAAGTTTAGGATGTCGCATTTCAGTAAATTGCCAAACATGTTGACAATAGGGAATAAGAAGATGAACAAATGTTGTTGAAAAGTGATAACGTTAAGTCCCCTGCTTCCAAAGACATTCTCTTATTGCTAGTCTGGTGTTGGATTACAAGGCTTGCTAATGACGGTACGAATAGCCGTAGGGTTTTATGTGTCAACGGGGACACCGATGACGACGGGAACGAATCATGATGTGATCCTGAGCTGTTCTTTACAACTCTGTAAATCAAACAATGCTTAAAAGCCGGTGAGGTATTACTAAACAGTCATGGCGGACGCCATCCAGTGGTGTACCCGGACAGGTGGGCAGCGTTCATCTGTCTTACTCAGCGACTGAAATAGTTTCAATGACATAATGAGGTTTCACTGGGGCTTGTGGCAGGATCTTGCGGGGAGATGAATGCTCTTTAAAAAGGTCTCGCCCCAGACTATAGGCAGAAGAATTTGGGGGTGATGTAGGCAGAGTTTCCGTGGATTGCTGGCTGTGAGAGAGTGTGTGTGTGTGTGTGTGTGTCCTTCCACTTGAAACTGACGTGGGGAAGGTAGGAGAACAAACACACCATGAAGAACCTTACATCACTTTCCGAGCTTGCGCATGTAGCACCCACTGTCTACACAGGTAAAACCTGGGCTCTTTCTTTTTTAAACTTTGACTATTCTGGCATACTTTAGGAAATAGTCGAAGAAAGAATTAAAGATATAATTGATAAAAAAAAATGCACTTTTTAGCTATGATTTTTTTGTTTACTGTGTTGTTAGGTCTTTCTGTTCGTTTAGACTAAATCTGAGTTTGTTTTTACACAGTTTAAAGTTTTGATTACTAGTTTTTATTGTCCTGTATGCCATTGCGTATAGAGCCATCCGTTCATTGATTCATATTTGTTGTAATCCATATCTGATAGTGTATTTCAGTGTTTAATAGTATTTTTAAATCCATTGAGTTCCATCTGTTTGACTTAGTATTTCACACTTGAGGCATTATGAAACAAATGTAATGAAATGTTTTGCAACTCATACCAAGTCTTTTATATATATATATAGATTATATATATATATATATATATATATATATATATATAAATAAACATAGGTCTGAAGATTGTCAGTTTTTCTCTTTAGAGGTCAGTCTCTCCTACTGTCAGAATGTGTCGGGCTATTTGCAGTAGTGAGCTCATAGATTTATCATAGTCATTTCTTTGCCAGACCGTCTACCTCACCACATGTCAATGTCCTATTTGAGCCACTTTATTACTCTAGATATTTAAATCTTTTTCGGCAGCTCAAACTAACTTTCACATTTTAATACATAAAATTTATTTTTTTAAATAACTAGTGAATTGCATTTTGTCTTGTTTTACTGGGCAAGCAAACTTCCCAATTTGTCACTGGTAATGACTATGTCTGTTTACAAAACCCATATATTGGTCATTTACACATTGACAAAGATACTAGTACAAAATCTCACCTTGACCGTTAAAGTATATATTGACTGTGTAGAAATCCTGTCGACTTGTCTAACTGTCTACCTTCATCCTTAGAACTGCACAGAAGCGAGAGCGTACAGGACAAGCAGGTAAAAGAGGCTCGATCCAAGTGTCGCACCATTGCCTCTTTGCTGACAGATGCTCCGAACCCTCACTCGAAAGGTGTGCTTATGTTCAAAAAGCGGCGCCAGAGGGCCAAGAAATACACGCTCACCTGTTTCGGAAGTGCTGACACTGATAGTTGCAGCAACACAGACGGCGAGACGGAGGATGAGAGCTTCTTCCTAGGCAGTGAGTCAGAGCTTGAAGAGGACAGCCTTTCTGCAGCACCGGACCCTACCTGGGACAGCGGCTACCTGGACATTTTAGAGAAGAGGTCATCGGCATGTGTGTTGCCTGATGGCGAGGCGGAGAGCAGCCTGGGCTTGAGTGGCACTTCAGGGAAAGGTGCACAGCTCTTTGAGCAGCAGAGGATAAAGGCTGAGAAACATATCCCGACGCCCGTTACTCCGATAGCGGCCCCCATGCCCCAGCAACAGCCTGACACTATGCTGACCTACACCCCCATTACCCCGATGATGCAGATTTCCCCCCACAATGCAAGCATGGTGAATGGGGACCCGGTGGTAGTGAGCAGGACCAGCGTAGTATTGTCTTCACCGGGCCAGACTCCCATGCCCACTATGTCAGAAGCCTTTCCCGAGCAGTCAGAAGCCTTATGTGGAAACTCAGTGCTTAACAGAACTGCAAGGCCTTTTGCCCCAGGCTGTGTCAGTCACAGAGCTGCGACAGCCCCAGTGGTCTTCAAGCCCAGTAACACCAAGAAGATCCCACTTCAGCCACAATCAGCGTCTGTGGCAACAGCTTCCTTTTCTCCAGTCAGCTCTGATGGGAAGAGGGCAGTTGCGAGTACATCACTGTATATACCACTAAGACCATCCACTGCCCCCAACTCGATATTGTCTCCAAGCTCCGCTTTAGCCTCTGCTCCATTCTCCCCGGTTTCTTCGAATACTACACCTTTTTCACCACAGAGTATAGGCATGCCTGCATATCACTCTCCTCCAGGTGCCCCGACTTCTTCATTTAACCCATCCATGAATTCGCAAAGTCTTTCTTCACATCCAACACAAAATATGTCCTTTAGCTCACCTGCTGTCATGTCTCAACCTCCACCAGCCGCCTGTGAGACATCACAGTCATATTTATCGACTTATACCCCATGCCTATCCAATACCCATGTCCCAGCCCCTGCCCCTGTTCAAGTACCTGCACCACCTTCTCAGGGTCCAAATATGCAACCACCACCATCACCCCACAAAGTTTCTTTCAACCCATATATCTCAGTGGCAACCACCAGCTCTGGACCATCAGAGTCTCCGATAGTCCATCAGTATCCCCTGTCCAATTCAAGTTCAGGAATTTCTTCTCGAGAACAGCGAATCTCTGTACCTGCCGTACGAACAGGCATCCTGCAAGATGCTCGCCGCCGTGGCACTAAGAAGCCTATGTTCAGTAAACCAGAAGAGAAGAAACCCATATCCTACAACCCCGAGTTGCTGTCTTTAGTGCAGAACCTAGATGATAGGTCCCGTCCTGGGGCAGAGCATGGATTTGAGTCAGGTCCAGAGGAAGATTACCTCAACCTGGGCGCTGAAGCTTGCAACTTCATGCAGGCTCAAAGAAGCAAGGTACCTCCGGTGGTAGCCCCTAAGCCACCAAATAGTACAATTGATATTCCTCAGATGGGAGGAAGGGGAGCAGATCTTTTTGCTCGTCGACAGAGTCGCATGGATCGCTATGTGGTGGACAAATCCCCAGCCAAGCCACGAGAGCCCTCACCTACTCCATCTCTTCCAGCTCACTGGAAATATTCTTCTAATGTTCGTGCCCCTCCACCTATCAGCTACAACCCACTGTTGTCCCCCTCCTGCCCCCCAGTGGCCCAACGAGGTAGTAAGGCCAATGAAGCTGCAAGAAGTGGAGTCAAGACGAACCCTGGTCAGCACAAACAAGGTATCAAAGCCCTGGACTTCTTAAGCAGACAGCCATACCAACTCAATTCCTCCTTGTTCAGTTATGGTGGAGGAGTTCCCCAAACTGCAAGTTCATATCCACAACAACAGCAGCAACCACCAATATCAAATAGGATTGGGGCAACCCTAAACTCCCCAAAACAAGTGCCTGTCAAATCACCGCGCGTATATGAGATCAAACGCTTTTCCACCCCCACCCCAATGTCGGCACCCACCACCCTGAACCCCACTGTGATAGTACCGCGATCTGCCACCACTCTGGCTGAGCCCATGTGGCGTTCTGAAATTCCTTCACCTCCCCCTGTTACACCACGATCTGCTGCACCCTTCTCCCCACTACCTCCTGCCCCTACAGGGGCCCTGCCAGCACTCCCCAAACTGTCCACTGCCCCTGTATCCAACGCAATGCCCAACCCAGGTTCTTCTCCTATGCAAAGCAATGCATCTTTCCAGGTATCCAAGCAGTTTATAAGCGCCCCAGATCTCAGTCCCCTCTCGCCAAGTGGTAAGCGCTCGATAGTTTCTGCAAGTAACCAAAATCTTCAAGCGCCTAGGCCACGCTTTAGCACCTCTACTATGGGCCTGCAGCCCAACGTGTGGAGACCAGGATCAATTATCTACTAAACAAAAACACATAGCATAACACCGTCCACATCAGAGACTCAGACGTAGAATCAGATGTAGAATCATTTACCACAACGATATGATCAAGACAATCATTTATTTGTCAAAATATCTGTAGAACACTTTAACTTTTGATCTGCTCATTTTTTTGTTGATTATTGTTAGGAATGTGTGATGCACAGAACATTAATTAATATATGATGGTATTACTGTGATATTTTTTCAGCTAAATAGCAACAAAATGCTCTGATTCTATTTTATTAACTTTTATTAACTATACGGAGAAGGAACGACCATGTACAGAAATAGACAAATAACATCAAGGGGATGGAATTTTTGCAAGATGATGATGATGATGATGATGAAAGATAGTTGGATATGTGCAACACATCTGTGTCAAAAGTATCATGGATTGCCCGAACGACTCCAGAGGGTTTGTATACATGTGCCGGACTCGTCCTCAGATGTTTGAAAGTCTGAGGGTATTTTTGAAGCGGTGATAGAAAGCGAGACACAGTTATCATGACAAAAAAAAGAGATATAGGGAAGACGCTTGAAGGATTCTGTGTGGGAACACAATTGACGTCCTCACCAGGAGAGATGGTACAAACCAAAGTTACTCATGCCGGGATGCGGCTGCTTGATGCATGCGCACATGTGCGTCCGTTGCTGATTCAGCTTCCCGAGCGATTTTTCGCCGCCTTCTTTTGACAATCTGCACTGCATGTGAATCCACATGTGAGGAGTTGAGATTATTGCATGGCAAATTAGGGGGGAAGCCTGTGCCATGGACTGAATGTTGCATTTTTCACCATTTGCTGCTTTGGCTTTATTGTTATTGCTGATGCTTCTGCTTTTTTTTCCAATATTATCTAAATCGTGTAGAAAATGTTATATGCTGATACAGAGAAAGAGACTGTACAGTTTGCTTGTCCTTGGGTGGTATACAGTGTATTATACTATTATGCCAATTATTGTACTTTGAAACCCTTCCTCTAAATAATAAATACATGAACAGGAGGAATTAAGATCCAAATGTGTTTTTTTTAAAGAGCTTTGACATTATAATGTAATAAATACACACCCAAAGACATAGCAGCTTGGTACTTTTTCTGAATGCAGTAATAGTAGCATATGATGCACTATAGTCAACTAAAAATCAACTTTTGGTTGGTTGGTGCCATTTCTCCTCTGAGGTTTGCTAGCTAGCGTGTCGTTATTGTAGCTTGTAGTTATATCAGAGCATCATAGTAGCCCCTCCCTTCTTTTTTTTTTCTTTCTTTCTTCTTTTTTTGAGCATGTAGGGCAAATGTATTAGCGTGTTTGTGTCCTATAATTTAACAGATGAATTTCACTTTCAGCCTTTAGCTTTCTTTTTAAAAAGATGCATATTTGCTTTGTTATGATGGCATTAGCTTTCAGCTTTCTCTCAAGAGAGAGGATGGAGCTGGTTTAACAGAGCTATGAACGCCCTGAATACTGTATTCTGATTTCTAGACACTAAAGAAATGTAACAGAGCAATAAAATAAAATCAAAAACAAAAAAAAATTCCATGTTTTTTTACTGTCTGTTAACAGATATGTTCACTTCCAATGCTTCCATATGATATGGACATGCCATGGATCAATTTATGCATGCAAGGTCTGGACAAATCAGCCACAGTGAGGTTTGATATGTGTGTGGATCGCAGACATGGTTCGGAGGAGCCGCGAGACAGGACTGTACTGCTGTTCAACAGGATTATTTTGACATTTGTTTTGCATAAAATGAGATAAAACTGATCTTATTAGGTGAGACCACATCGTAAACACAATTCAGGGCCAAAATGCTATACATGCCAACATGCAATAGCCTTTATTTGTCACATATACATTACGGCACACTGTTTCTTCACATATGACAACTTGTTTGGAAGCTTGGATCAGAGTCAGTCGTGATACAATGGATTAAGGGCCTTGCTCAACCTTCTGATCAGTAGCCCAGCGCATTAAACCACTGAACTACACCCCCTTCCTTTATCAGCATCTTTAGAAAATGCTCCATTTGGTACATTTTTGTCCCTTCCGTAGTTTACATGCTGCTGCTAATGCGAGAATTACTTTTCTTTGGAAACTATTGCATAGCCGCCCCTATTTCCATTTTACATCACAGAAACACAAACCACCCACAAATAAAATATAACGTTCAATATATATAGTTCTATATATATATATATATATATATATATATAGAGATAGAGAGAGAGAGAGAGAGAGAGAGAGAGAGAGAGAGAGAGAGAGAGAGAGAGAGAGAAATTTAATATCTATCTTTATAGTTTATGCTGTAGATAAGGTTTGTGTGAAACTAATAATGTGTGGTGTTAATGATATTTAAAAAAAATTCAATATGATTAAGTGTGGAGTTTGCACGTTCTCCCCGTGCCTCAGGGGGTTTTTCTCTGGGTTCTCCGGTTTCCTCCCTGGTCCAAAAACATGCACGGTAGGTTGATTGGCAGCTTGGAAAATTGTCCCTAATGTGTGAATGTGTGTGGGAATGTGTGTGTGTGTGTGTGATGGGTTGGCATACCATCCAGGGTGTATCCTGCCTTACTGCCCATAGACGCCTGAGATAGGCACAGACTCCCCGTGACCCGTGCGGTAGAAGATGAATGAATGAATGATAGATATATATATATATATATATATATATATATATATATATATATATATATATATATATATATATATATATATATATATATATATATATATATATATATATATATTTAATATATACTGTATGGACAAAAGCACTGGGATACCTCACTTTTTCCCACCATTTGCAGTCTATTCCCAAATTGTTAACATACAGCAGGAAGCACACACTTGTAAAGGATGTATTTGGATGTGGTAGCATTACATTTTCCCTTCACGCCCCTTCACAAGGAGATCGAAACCTGTTCCAGCATGAGAATGCTATAGTTTCATGGGTTGGAGTGGACGATGCTGGAGAGCTCCGAATATATCTTCACTGTACTGAAATCATTTTTGGTTCAGTTCAAAGCATTTCTACCAAATGTTCTTGTCATAATAAAAAAATGTATGAATGATTAGTGGGGGTGGGGTCAAACAAAACTGCCCCAAAACTGAATGAAAAAAATTGCTTTTCTGAAGAATGTAAGCTGAAGTAAAATTAAATAATACATTTGTGTTTGTTAAGAGTGGAGTGGAAAATAAATATCAACAAATTCTAATAAATATAAGTTACACAACTCAATGGAATGAACTGAACGTAATACAGGTGTGTGGCGGGGAAATACTGCCCTCTTGTGGAACATAATAATATTTCAGAACGCAAACTGAACACAAGTTCTATTACTTTCTGATTATAATATTATAAATACATATACATGATCATAACGTCATGAAAAATATAGTACACTAGTATTATATAATCATAGCACCATAGAATAATATCATTATATTATAATCTCATTATAATATCAATAATTCAATGATATTGCTGTGTTCTGTTCCAGTGTTCCACAAGAGGGCAGTGTTTTCCCCAAATAATAATAATAAAAATAATAATAATGCTTTATTGGTCACATATACATTACATTCATTCATTCATTCATTCATTTTCTACCACTTTATCCGATCTTCCCTCGGGTCACGGGGAGCCTGTGCCTATCTCAGGCATTACAGCACATTCTTCGCATATCCCAGCTTGATGTTGGTAGCTAGGGTCAGAGCGCAGGGTATCAGCCATGATACGGTGCCCCTGGAGCACAGAGGATTAAGGGTCTTGCTCAAGGACCCAAGGGCGGCAGCTTGGCCATACTGGGGCTTGAACCCCGGATCTTCCGATTAGCAGCCCAGCGCCTTAGACCACTGAGCTACAGCACCTCCCCCTAAATATATATATATATATATATACATCTTCTACCGCTTTATCCAATCTTCCCTCGGGTCACGGGGAGTCTGTGTCTATCTCAGGTGTCTATGGGCATTAAGGCAGGATTCACCCCAGATGGAATGCCAACCCATCGCAGGACACACACACACACACACACACAGATTCACACACTAGGAACAATTTTCCAAGGTGTCACTCAACCTACCCTGCATATTTTTTGACCGGGAGGAAACACGGAGAACACAGAGGGAAACCCCCTGAGACATGGGGAGAACATGTAAACTCCACACACACATGGCCGAGACGGGAACCGAACCCGGACCCGGACCCGGATATATATATATATATGTGTGTATATATATATATATATATATATATATATATATATATATATATATATATATATATATATATCCACTTAAAGTTAGTTTTCAATCTAGAAAACAGCATTTCTATAAGGGTGAATGTGTGATTACTGACTTTCATACTGTAATTTTGGGTATTACATAATACTTTTTAAAAGTATAATTGTTGTTGTTGAAACAGTAGCCACTTAGGCAACAAGATGATGTAAAAACACCCACTTTGAGGTTTTAATTATTGCAAATAATTACCTATTTGTTTTATCTCATTCCAAAGTCCATGTATATTTGGAACAGGCACAAGCAACACCTATTCTAACACTTCTTCCTTCCCGCTGTCCAGGAAACCATGGAAAAAAAATCCCTAAACTGTGTTTATATCTTATTCTTAGATGGCGACCTAAAGCACTATTTGTACATCACTCTGGATAAGAGTGTCTGCTAAATGCTGTAAATGTAAATCTAAGTATATATTATTTATTTATCTTGTGTTGGATAAATATTTTATCTTCCTCACATTTCAGCTAGCACTAATGGGAAACTATCCAAAACACAGAAAAGCTTCAGCACACACACACACAAACCTCTAGAACCTGAAGTTGGTGCTAAACATCTCCATCCCAAAATGCAGTCCATGATGTATCCATCCATCTATCTATCTATCTATCTATCTATCTATCTATCTATCTATCTATCTATCTATCTATCTGTCTATTGTGACGCTTGTGTGACGTCACTAGGAGCTCGGAAGACACTCTGACGTAACAGAATCCCCCACCCGCCCGTTCCGAGGGGGGTAAAAGCGGGCGGGCCACTCGTGTCCGCTGTCAATCGCGCTTGCTTCCGAAGCAGAGCGCTTGCACGGGGCGCTTGTTGTTCTGTCGCTGATGGAGACAGACAGCGCTGACCACAACGAGGTCTCCTACGAGATGCGGCTGTGTCGCTCGAACGCGCGGCTGCGCCGCGAGAACCAGGTCATGCGGAAGCGCGTCGGGCGTCTGGAGATCTTGCTCAGCGACGTGCCGGACTTCGTAGGGGAGAAGAAAGCGATGCTGGAGGCTCTCGGCCAGTGCTGCGAGAGAGAGCAGGAAGCGAGGGAGCGGCTCAGGGGAGAGGAGCTGGAAACCAGGTGCCTCGAGGACGCGCTCTCGGACATCAGGTACATCAAAGGAGCCCAACGGAAAAGGCGGATAAAGCTGCGGCTCGCCAAGCGAGACGTGTTTCGAGCGGAATGCGACTTGGTGGACGCCCAGCACACCCTCGCCAAAAGAGACGAGGTCCTCGGGAGGAGGGACGCGGAGATCGCGGAACTGGTGACGCTCCACGAGAACTGCGCCGCGCACGTCGACGTGACGGCGGCGCGCCTCGAGGACGCGACCCAGGCGCTGAACGACTCGTCGTGCGCGGGCACGACGCCGCGACACCCGGACACCGGGAGAGTGACAAAAAAGGAGAGCAGAAAAAAGAGGACCCCTCCAGTGAGACCACTAAAGACAAAAGAGAGACGGTACAGGGTGCAGGACATTCTGGTTACAGCGTTCAGCTTCATCGCCACGCTGCTTATTTTCCTCCTGATCATTATGTCCTTCACACCGGACTGCAGCGGCGTCTGGGAGTTCTTATTAGGCGACATGACGGAGCGATTATTGCCGCTCATGTCTGTTCATCATATCGGACCATTAGATTTTTAAAAACGTATCTCGCACACGGATAGAGCATTAGAAGCAACGATGCGCTGCTGAAAGCAGATTTATCCTCACGCACGAACGCATCTGCATTGTGAGGAATAAGAGGACAGACATCAGATTATACAGCCTTCCCAGTGCGCTGGACCACAGCACGGTCATGCATCCTC
>JACRUU010000015.1:20426844-20444344 GCA_030449085.1 Kryptopterus vitreolus
CGTGGTTCTTCCTCTGAATGGTACCACAAAGTTGGAGGCCCATAATTATATAGGAGATGCCTTTCAGTGCGGTCGCATTACCTTTTTAGCACCACAATACCACTATTAAGCTCTTAATGGGATTTTTAAAATATATTCATATATTCATATATTAATATTAATTTGTGCAAATTTGATTGATTGCTCAATTAAGTCAAGGCACTAAAAATGATTGCATTAGAGTTACTCTATTTCATATTAGTGGTTTAGTGGTTAGCATGTTTGCCTCACACCATCAGGGTCCGGGTTCGATTTCCGTCTCGGCCATGTGTGTGTGGTGTTTGCATGTTCTCCCCGTGCCTCAGGGGTTTTTTCTCCTGTCCAAAAACATGCACGGTAGGTTGATTGACACCTTGGAAAATTGCCCCTAGTGTGTGAATGTGTGTGTATGAGTGTGTGTGTGTGTGTGTGTGTGTGTGTGTGTGTCCTGCGATGGGTTGGCATTCCATCCAGGGTGTATCCTGCCTTAATGCCCATAGACGCCGGAGATAGACACAGACTCCCCGTGACCCGAGGGAAGATCGAGATAAAGCGGTAGAAGATGAATGAATGAATGTATATTTTATACATCATACATGTGTGTGTGTGTGTGTGTCTGTGTGTGAGAGTGAGGCAAACCTAAAATCTCATGTTAATACTGTTAATCTTGAATTCATATTCTACTGTTTTTGCACACACACACACACACACACACACACACACACACACTCACACACACCTCACAGCTGCTGCCTGTACTGATCAATACTGTCCAATGCCGGAAGGCAGAAATGTCACAATGGGAGCTGTCACTATGGAAACTCTCATCCTATTCCGAATCTGTTCATCAATGGAGGTTGAAACATCCGTCTGGTAAAAGGGGAACGTCTGACCCACTTCAACCCGAGCATTCAATATTTACAGTAGTGACCGGTGCAACTCCAGCTAGATCACTGACAGCAAGAGCCTGTATTAAAAAAAAAGGACAAGAAGAAAAATGTGTGTGTTTGGACCTGGACTTTCTTCACATACCTACCTGTTATTCCTGCTGATGCACATGTGGCACCACATCAGTCCACTGTGTGGAGGTAAGAACATCGTACCAGTTCCTGTGTTTCTGTAATTAAAGAAAAGGTTTGCCAGGTTCAGGAGTGATAGAGAGAGAGAGAGGCTTTGAAAAGGAGTATGAAGAAAGCAGTTTTATTTATCTATACTATTTACTACTGTTCATAAAAGTGTAACACATTTTTTTTCTTATAAAACTGTGCTTTATACTTGTCACATTACGTCCAAGGGAAATTCTTTCTTCGCATGTAATAAAGCTGGGTCAGAGCTCAGACTCGACCACAGAGGTGGGACATAACGGGGTACAAATACAAATACTATACAAATACTATATTCATTCATCCATCTTCTACCGCTTTAAATCTTATCCGCAGAGGCGTCTATGGGCATTAAGGCAGGATACACCCTGGATGGAATGCCAACCCATTGCAGGAACCACACACACACACACACACACACACACACACACACACACACACACACACACACACATTCATACACTAGGGACAATTTTCCAAGGTGCCAATCAACCTACCGTGCATGTTTTTGGACCGGGGAGGAAACCGGAGAACCCGGAGAAAAACCCCCTGAGGCACAAGGAGAACATGCAAACTCCACACACAAATGGCCGAGACGGGAATCGAACCCGGACCCTGGAGGTGTGAGGCGAACGTGCTAACCACTAAGCCACCATGACCCTCAAATACTATATAATCATTTTCCATTAAAATCAGCACTTTGCTTCACTATTTATTCACTATTTTATTCATTTTACATTGTACTTTCGACATCTTACATTTTTAAACCTGACTCGTTACTTTAATTTTAATTTATTTGGTCATTGCTCGTTGTTTCCAGTCAACCTATACCACCGGTGTATCATTTCCAGGTCATCACACACGCCACAGACGAACGAGGCATAATAACGAACAAGGCATAACGCAACAAGAAGTCAAGACAGACGATATTACGGCAAGAGTTGGCCAGGGAGGGGCCAGTGTTTGGGAGTAACTAGTTACAAAGTTAATTACAAAATAAAAGTAACGGTAATCCGTTACAGTTATTGAGAAAAAAAACGTAATTAAATTAAATTGAAAATGTTAAAGATGACTAGGGGCACGGTGGCGTAGTGGTTAGCACGTTCGTCTCACACCGCCAGGGTCCGGGTTCGATTCCCGTCTCGGCCATGTGTGTGTGGAGTTTGTGCATGTTCTCCCCGTGCCTCAGGGGTTTTTTCTCAGGGTTCTCCGGTTTCCTCCCTGGTCCAAAAACATGCACGGCAGGTTGATTGGCACCTTGGAAAATTGTCACTAGTGTGTGAATGTGTGTGTGTGTGAGTGTGTCCTGTGATGGGTTGGCATTCCATCCAGGGTGTATCCTGCTTTAATGCCCATAGATGCCTGAGATAGGCACAGGCTCCCCGTGACCCGAGGGAAGATCGGATACAGCGGTAGAAGATGAAATAAGGAATGTTAAAGATGACTAGGGGCACGGTGGCGTAGTGGTTAGCACGTTCGTCTCACACCGCCAGAGTCCTGGTTCGATTCCTGTCTCGGCCATGTGTGTGTGGAGTTTGCATGTTCTCCCCGTGGCTCAGGGTTTTTTTCTCCGGGTTCTCCGGTTTCCTCCCGGTCCAAAAACATGCACGGTAGGTTGATTGGCACCTTGGAAAATTGTCACTAGTGTATGAATGTGTGTGTGTGTGTGTGTCCTGTGATGGGTTGGCATTCCATCCAGGGTGTATCCTGCTTTAATGCCCATAGACGCCTGAGATAGGCACAGGCTCCCCGTGACCTTAGGGAAGATCGGATATAGCGGTAGAAGAAGATTTATTTTCATCAAGCGCCACCTAGTGGACGAATGAAAGTAATCCAAAAGTAATCGAATGTAATCAGTTACTTTTATAACGTAATTAAAAAGTTACACTGCTTATTACATTTCGAATAGGGTCGTTCGTAAAACTGTAATCTATGACATTCCCTCAGTAACCTTCCCAACGCTGCCAAAAGTAGTCATCATATTCATTTGTATACCAGTGTAGAACATTATAGACACGGTTTGTGCAAAGAGCATTTATTTCATCCTGTTTGCATTTTGCTGCTGCTGATTAGTTTATGATTCACTTTATAGGTCATGATCATGTGGTTATTTATAACAGGCAAATGGTAACTAGGACACATGTAGGTTTGTTCACATGGGTGTGGTACAGCACACACATACGCACGCGAAGGCACCGCATACACAGCCAATTTATATTAACACACTCCACTGCACAACGTCGCAGCCTCGTGCACAGTACAGAAAAAAGCCATCAAGTCAAGATGAAGGCGTTTTCACTGGAGATTATTCAAAAAGCAAAAGACGACCTTTTTTACATGAAGAATATCAGGATAGGGAACGGAGGAATTATACGACAAATTACTATTAGCATGGGAACACTGAAAACACATCGTTAAATTATACTATAGCGAGTGTTGTAAATTAGAATGGGAACATCTTTGGGGATCGTTTGCTTTTTCTTGACACGAAAGGCAAATTTTCCATCAAGTCATGCAGCACATTCAAAATGCAACCTGTGTAATATAACATCTTTTACGCAGTGTACATGGTAATGTACACTGTAACATGACACATAAGCCCGGGGTTGAGGTCAGAGCTCTATAGCAGGAGAGTGGCCTCTTTTTCCTCCAGCCCATGTAATGCATATCTCCATGGACCTGGCTTTGTGTACAGGAATGTCCATTGTCATGCTGAAACAGGTTTTGGGTCTCCTAGTTCAAATGAACAGGAGATTTACAAAGATGTCCTGTATGTCTCCACTTCTGTGGTAAAAGTGTGGTGAAGAAACACAAAGGGTTGGAAAATTCAGAGGCCCCAAATCTTTTTATTGATTTATGATTATTTAGTCCAGGTATTACATTTTCTAAATTACTATAAAATTCAGAGGCCCCAAATCTTTTTATTGATTTATGATTATTTAGTCCAGGTATTACATTTTCTAAATTACATGATTTAAAATATGTAAAAAATATACATAATAAACCGAACATAATTGAGAAAAAAAATGGAATTTGTCCCAAACCAGGTTTAAAGGGAAAAAGATTTATTCATTCATTCATCCATTCATCTTCTACCGCTTTATCCGATCTTCCCTCAGGTCACGGGGAGTCTTTGCCTATCTCAGGCGTCTATGGGCAATAAGGCAGAAAACACCCTGTATGGAATGCCAACCCATCACAGGACACACACACACACACACACACACACACACACTCACATTCACACACTAGGGACAATTTTCCAAGGTGCTAATCAACCTACCGTGCATGTATTTGGACCGGGAGGAAACCGGAGAACCCGGAGAAAAAAAACCCTGAGGCACGGGGAGAACCAGGGTCCGGGTTCGATTCCCGTCTCGGCCATGTGTGTGTGGAGTTTGCATGTTCTCCCCGTGTTTTTCTCCGGGTTCTCCGGTTTCCCCCCGGTCCAAATACATGCACGGTAGGTTGATTGGCACCTTGGAAAATTGTCCCTAGTGTATGAATGTGAGTGTGTGTGTGTGTGTCCTGCGATGGGTTGGCATTCCATACAGGGTGTATCCTGCCTTAATGCCCATAGACGCCTGAGATAGACACAGACTCCCCGTGACCCGAGGGAAGATCGGATAAAGCGGTAGAAGATGAATGGATGAATAAATGAGTGTATAACCATCAAAGTCTTTAGATATCTTTGTGTGCATATTTGCTCCCCAAGATATGAAAATGCTATTGTGTTTATCTCTATTTATAATTCCTCACATATTTATTTGCTGTCAGAAGGACTGTTCTGTACGCACATCTTTACCTGCCGCAGGTCTGCTGAGGTTGGAGGAAGACGTGGACAATAGCGTCTCCGTGATCAGTCACTCGCTGCATTTAAAGGCGCAGCTGGAAGCGTTAGCGCAGCACGGAAACAACAGCGATGTGTCTCTGCGCGTGGAGACGACAGACGGGGACGAGGTGAAGGTGATCCAAGCTCACGCGCTCATGCTGTCTCTGCAGAGCCCAACCTTCCAGAAGCTGCTCGAGGAGAGGAACGACAGCGTGCTAGTGCTGAGAGAGAGCCCCGAGTGTGTTGGCGTTTTTGAGAAGTTTATCAGGTGACCATCCGTATCCTAAAAAAAAAAAAAAAAAAAAGACAGGCACTCAGAAGAGAGACGTTCTTATCTGGGTTCTTGTATCCTAACGACCGTGTTGTCTCTCTGCAGGTATTTGTACTGTGGTGAACTGCAACTGCGTTTGGACGAAACCACCGCTCTGCATGAACTGGCCACCAAGTACGGCGTGTCGGTCCTCCAGCATGGCCTGACCGAGTACATGATCCAGAATCTCGCGAGCGCTTCTCTGAGCGGTCATGTGGTGCGCTGGTATGAGTACGCAAACGCCGAGGGCGATGCCGGCCTCCGCGCCAGCTGCTTGCAGTTCGTGCTGCAGAACATGACATCGGTGTTGCGGAGCGCTCAGTGGTTGTCGGTGAGCTCGGAGCTGCTGACGGCGCTACTGCGGCGCTCCGATCTGGTTCTGCACAGCGAGCTGGAGCTGTTTAAGGCAATCGAGACCTGGCTGATGCACAACGAGCCCGACAACTTGACGGTGGAGAACGTGTTGGGCGCCGTGCGGTACACCATGATCCCGCCACGCGAGCTGTTCCGCTTGCAGCGCGAGTCAAAGGTGCTCCTGCGCTACTACGAGTCCGTGCGCGACCTCCTCTACAGGGCCTACCAGTTCCACGCCGCGCCCCCGGCGCAGCTTGCCAAGTTTTTCGACGTCAACTGCAGCCTTTTCATCCCTCGTAACTACCTAGCAGCAGCGTGGGGCAGCGTGTGGCTTATCAACAGCCCGGCACGTGACGACCGCACGGTTACCTTCCACACGCAGCTGGGACCGAGTGCCCACGACGCCAGCAAACGCGTGGTTTGGAACGCCGTCTTCTCGCCGCGCTCGCGTTCAGATGGGAACCCGCGCATCGTCATCACGCCTGCGTCCTCCAGCCCTGACTTCGCCGGGGTCGTCTTCCAGAAAACGGTGATCGTGTGCGGGCGACAGCAGGGCCTGTTGGTGATACGCCGCATGTACAACTTCCACCAAAGCACAGAAGAGAACGGCGACTTCCTGACCGACAGCGACCTGCACGAGAGCACTTCCGAGTATTTGGTGGACGGGTGGCTCCACCTGCACGTCATCATCAAGCCCATCTATCAAACCCTTATCTCGGCCAAAATCAAATAATAAAAACACTTGATGTTTGAAGGTCGTGTTCACGCTGTTTATCCTGTGATCATTTATCCCTTTTATCGCTTTCTCGTCCGCAAATAAAGCTATTTTCAGATACCAGAGAAATCCAAAAGTGCTGTAAACAAAGAATGCTTTCAGAAATATAAATAATATTAATATAATTCATATAATTATAATTAATATAATAATATATATTAGAGGCACGGTGGCTTAGTGGTTAGCATGTTCGCCTCACACCTCCAAGGTCCGGGTTCGATTCCCGTGTCGGCCATGTGGGTGTGTGTGGAGTTTGTGCATGTTCTCCCCGTGCCTCAGGGGGTTTTTCTCCGGGTTCTCCGGTTTCCTTCCCCAGTCCAAAAACATGCACAGACTCCCCGTGATCCGAGGGAAGATCGGATATAGCGGTAGAAGATGAATGAATAAATACATTTTCCTAGGCTGATTGGCACCTTGGAAAATTGTCCCTAGTGTATGAATGTGTGTGTGTGTGTGTGTGTGTGTGTGTCCTGCGATGGGTTGGCATTCCATACAGGGTGTATCCTGCCTTAATGCCCATAGACACCTGAGATAGACACAGACCCCCCCGTGACCCGAGGGAAGATCGGATAAAGCGGTCGAAGATGAATGAATGAATGAATAATAATATATTTTTATATTATAGAGCGAACAAAAGAAAAAAACGAAATCAATATTTGTTGTGAGTGACTTTTGAAGAGTAGTGGAAGTGTTGGCACCCCCACAGAGCCCTGATCTCTACGTCATGGAGTGTGTGTGGGATTTACATGAAGAGACAAAAGGATGTGAGAACGTCTACATCCACAGAAGATCTGTGTTTACTTCTCCAAGATGGAACAAACAACCAGCCGAGTTCCTTCATAAACACTGTGTGTAAGTGTACCTACAAGTGTTACTGCTGTTTTGAAGAGTAAAGTGTGTTCACAACAAATATTGATTTCCATTTCTCTTTTCTTCATTCACTGCATTTCCTCCATTAATGAAAGTAAATAATTAACATTTTTGAAAGCATTCTTTGTTTACAGCATTTTTTCACACCTGCCTAAAACTTTTGCACAGTAATGTATATGTAGCTTTTGGTCTAGGATTTTACTATTTGGGTCGACCTATCACACATAAAACCCACTTCATATTTCCTTCCGCCTATAGATGTGCTTTAAACCCCTGTAACATTGTAACCGTGTAACAAATGAGCTGGAGAAATAAACTCTGAATGATAAAATCACTCGTCTAATAAACTCCCATTTGTTTTGCCATGTTATTATCGTAGAAGAACTCAAGATGGACAGTAAATAAATGAACGGTGATAATTAAATGGACGGATGGATGAACCATGGAATGTATTATCGCATGAAGATATGGATAGTTTAATAGATAGAAAGATGTTTTAACTGTTAAACAGATAAAGAGATAAGAGGATGGAGATAAGAGGATGGATGAAGGGTGGGAACTGTGGCTTAGTGGTTATCACGTTCGCCTCACACCTCCAGGGTCTGGGTTCGATTCCTGTCTCGGCCATGGGTGTGTGTGGAGTTTGCCATGTTCTCCCCGTGCATCAGGGGGTTTTTCTCCGGGTTCTCCGGTTTCCCCCTCAGTCCAAAAACATGCACGGTAGGTTGATTGGCAGCTTGGCACCTAGTGTGTGTGTGTGTGTGTGTGTGTGTGTCCTGAGATGGGTTGGCATTCCATCCAGGGTGTATCCTGCCTTAATGCCCATAGACGCCTGAGATAGGCACAGGCTCCCCCGTGACCCGAGGGAAGATGGGATAAAGCGGTAGGAAATGAATGAATGAATCAGTGTTTTCCCATATGTCAACTTAGATTAGACAGTGCATGACTCATAATACAAATAAATGAACTGGAGCAAAACTCTCACAATGACGTGGGAGTTTGAAAAGTCATACAGAACACGATGACTTCAAACTATTGCTTCAATGTTCTACAAGCTTTACATAAGTTTTACATTTACTTTATTTAGCAGATTCTCTTATCCAGAGCGATTGGTGGTGGGATTTGAAACAGCGGTCCAGAGTCCAATGCCTTATCCACTAAGCTACCACTTCCCTACTTAAGACTTCACACACGGTTTCTATATTATATAAAATATACTTATGTTATTTGTAGTACATTCATTCATTCATCTTCTACCACCGCTATATATCCCATCTTCCCTCGGGTCACGGGGAGTCTGTGCCTATCTCAGGCGTCTATGGGCATTAAGGCAGGATACACCCTGGATGGAATGCCAACCCATTGCAGGACACACACACACACACACACACATTCACACACACATTCATACACTAGGGACAATTTCCCAAGGTGCCAATCAACCTACCGTGCATGTTTTTGGACCGGGGGGAGGAAACCGGAGAACCCGTGGGAGGGGGGGGAAACTGGACCGGAGAAAAACCCCTGAGGCACGGGGAGAACATGCAAACTGCACACACACACATGGCCGAGACGGGACTCGAACCCGGATCCTGGCGGTGTGAGGCGACGTGCTAACCACTAAACGGCCTGTGCAGTTTAAAAAAACAAATATTCCTTTTATATTCTAATTAGATGAAAGATAGGAAGCGGAGTCAAGAAGCAGGTGCAGGAAGAAAGCAAGAACGAAGAACGAAAGCAAGGGTTTATTCTTGATCATCAACATGAAAAATTCAGTGGATATAAAAAATGGCACTAACAAACATTCTATTATACTCATAAACGCATAAATGAATCAAATAAAACTGCTAAATGTTTTGCTAAAAATTGCTTTTTGACTTTCTGTCTGGGAGAACATGCAAACTGCACACACACACATGGCCGAGACAGGAATCGAACCCGGACCCTGGCGGGTGTGAGGCGAACGTGCTAACCACTAAACCACCGTGCCCTTTAACCGTATCTACAGTAGATGCATTAATAAATCAGAACAACACCACATGTCCGTGACTCTATGTTTACTGAACTGCCTAACTCAACAAGTGTTACACACATAAAGATCCGTTCTACAACCCGAGTCACACAATCACAATGTTACAAATCCTGCGATTAATCACGCTTAAAACATTGAATACATGCCTAACTATTGTTATTATACAAATGTATATATAAGTTATAACACTATTTTATCATTTTTATTTGAGAGAAAGAGGGAGGGAGAGAGAGAGATGTATATGTACAGGCTGAATGTTTCTGCTGCAGTGCTTTTAAGCTTCTGCTCTATTCGTTTTCTAAATTATTATTTATTTATTGTTTACAAATCTGTAACTACAATCTTCCGCTTTATTTTGTTTACTTCCTATTAAAATCTAAAGCCACTGAGAGTTGAACTTCTGCTTGGTGATTTCATTAGCACCCTGTGTAAGCGCCCGTGTGCGATTATATAAGCGTTATAACGTGACAAACGCAAAACAGAGACACCTGCTGGGGACATTTGGAACAAATAAGGTTGCCATTTCATAATGCTATAAGTGATGTGGAAGGTGAAAGGTTGTCTGCTTTTTTTTCTTTCTTTCTTTCTTTCTTTCTTTCTTTCTTTCTCAGAGCTAGACTGTACATCCTAGCACAGTCACTACAGACGTTAGAACATGCAACAGCAGGGATGTAGGCACTTAGATGCATCCGATTAAAAAAATGGAATTGCCTCATAGTACATGCAGACTGGAAAAAAGCCATCAAATCTAATGCAATGCTAATGTTATTTTGTGAGTCTGGTGGATCCCCAGCCTGAGCACAGTCTCATGTTTCTGCTATCCAAGCTCACTTGCTCGGCTCACCAATGGGCTGAATGCCAAAGGTAACAGGGACATTAGCGAAGGCGGCAATTTTCTGCAGGTTGCCGTGACGGCATGGAGGTGGGAGGTGGGAGAGTCTACCTGTGTCAAAGCTGGACGTTGACATGTAATTTTCCATTTTGCTTTTTGTTTTTGTTTTCAAATGCATTATTGAACTGAAAAAGAAGTACGCGAAAAGAATCAGCAGACAATTGTTATTACAACCAAATGAACACTTAAAAAAGCAAAGGTCTGGGCATGCAAAATGAGACTTTAGCATTAATTCACAATGTGTGTATGTGTGTGTGTGTGTGTTTGAGAGAGAGAGAGACTGGAGACAGGTGAGCGCAATCAGAAGGCCAGTGTATTTTTTTTTTCGATGTATCAAGAGTTTCTGATTTATGTGTTAAGTGTAGTCCGGGAAGGCCATATCTGTAGGCTGTAGTGCATTCTAGGGACGTGATTTGGTGAGAATTGAATCCGTGAGAACCCACAATATATTTAAGAAATATTAAGACTTGTAATAAATGTGCTGGGAAATTCAACTCATGAATGATGAAAGCACCGGGCGACTGAATAACCCTGTCATAATTTTGCTATTGTATTACTCAACTACCACCTCCCCTAAAGGGCGTGCAAACTTTTGCACGTTTTTATGCTCATTTTAAGACAGATCACTGTATTTTTTTTTTTTAGTGATCTGAATATGCTTTTATGATTATGTTTTTAATTGATCTGGGCTTGGGACCTGCACTAGTGGCTTGTGCAAACCCATGGGACATACAACTGAGCAGTTGGGGGTTAAGGCCCTTGTTCGAGGGTGTACTGGTGGCAGACTGGTGGTGCTGGGATATGAACATGCAACGCTTCAGTCCGAAGCCCACTGAGCTACCACTCCCCAGAAGGGATTAAAAATAGTGTGCAAGGAAAAGCGGTACAGAAATATAACAATGTATGGCATTAAGAAACCCAATAGCCTGGAGTTTGCCATGTCTGCACTAGGGATTCATTATATTTGTAACTGAGACTTACAAGTAAGCACCTCCATCAGGGCCTCCATCAAGGGCCCAGCAAAAAGTGGTCATTTTGGTGCTGCTAGGATTTTATCTACTGATCTGAAGACTGCAGCTCCCAACGGCTGAATGTCCAGGGACTCAGAAAGCTTAATGGCAGAACATACATCATGGAATGGACATCCACACACACTCACACACCATCCACACATCATGGAACTGGACTCACACACACTCACACACCATCCACATCATGGAACTGGACTCACACACACACACACATCACACACATGCACACACACACACACACACACACACACACCATCCACACATCATGGAACTGGACTCACACACACTCACACACCATCACACATCACTGGACTCACACCCACTCACACCATCATGGAACATCACACACCATCTACACATCATGGAATGGAACTGGACTCACACACACACACCACTGCACACACACACATCCATCCATAACAAACACACACATCATGGAACTGGACTCACACACACTCACACACCTCCACTCCACACACATGGACTCACACACACTCACACACACTCACACACCATCACACACACACATCATGGAACTGGTCACACTCCACACACACACACTCACACACACACACACCATCCACACATCATGGAACTGGACTCACACACACTAACACACCATCCACACATCATGGAACTGGACTCACACACACTCACATGGAACACACACACTGGACTCACACTCACACACACATCCATCCACATCATGGAACTGGACTCACACACACACACACACCATCCACACATCATGGAACTGGACTCACACACACACACACCATCCACACATCATGGAACTGGACTCACACACTCTGGACTACACCATCCATCCATGGCACATGGAACTGGACTCACACACACACACACCATCACACACATCATCACACTCACTCATGGACACACACTCCGCACACATGAACTGCACACACACACACACACTCCACACATCATGGACTCCCACACACTAACACACCATCTACACATCATGGACTCACACACTCACACACACTCACACACACATCACACACATAAACACCACACATCATGGAACTCACACACACTCACACACCATCCACATCATGGAATCATGGACTCACACACACTGGACACACACATCTGGAACACACACACTCACACACCACTCACACCTCCACACATCATGGAACTGGACTCCACACACACACACACACACCACACACCATCCTAACACACATCATGGAACTGGACTCACACACACTCACACACCATCCACACATCATGGAACTGGACTCACACACTCACACACATCCACACATGGAACTGGACTCACACACTCACACACCATCCACAAATCATGGAACTGGACTCACACACACATACACTGGACATAAGACCAACCACATACACATCATGGAACTGGACTCACACACACTCACACACCATCCATACATCATGGAACTGGTCACACACACTCACACACTCACACACACACACACCACACACACATGGAACATCACACACTCCACACACACCACACATCATGGAACTGGACTCACACACTCACACACTGGAACACACACCATCACACACACCACACCATCCACACATCATGGAACTGGAGTCACACACACGACTCACACACACACCATCACACACACAACACACCTACACATCATGGAACTGGACTCCCACACACTACACACACCATCCACACATCATGGAATGGACTCACACACAATCACACACCATCCACAACTGGACACACACACACACACACACACACACACACACACACACCATCCACTCCACACATCATGGAACTGGACTCACCCACACACTAACACCACCACACCATGGAACTCACTCACACACACACACATCATGGAACTACATCACTGGCACACCATCTACACACTGGAACACACACACTAACACACCATCTACACATCATGGAACTGGACTCACACACACACTCACACTGGACTCACACACACTCACACACCATCCACACATCATGGAACTGGACTCACACACACACACACACCATCTACACATCATGAACTGCACATTTTCACACTCACCTTTTATTAATGCATCTTTCAGTCATTCACACCATCCACACTCACTACTTCAGAGTCACGGGTCGTTGTTGTGTTTTGTTGTATTTATGGTGATGTTATGTTATGTTTATTGTTATGCACGGTCTTGACAGTCAGTTTTGTTTTGCGCTGTTTGCACCAGATTGCACACGATGCACTTTAGGACAAACTTAGTCTAATCCTCAGCCTTGTGTCCTTGTAGCTCTTTGTTGTGTTGTGTGTTGTTTTGTGTAGCACCAGGGTCCTGGAGAAACGTTGCACTGTGTACTGCGTCAGCTTTATATGCTTGTAATGACAATAAAACCCTCTTGACTTGACCACCAACTCTTATTTATATCTAAGTGCCCCCTATAGGAGAATAAAAGCAATGATTTTGGAACCCGGCCAATGAGGGCAAAGGGGGGCGGGCGTAGGGGCGTGACCACGTCGGGTGAACTACAACTCACATGACACAATTGCGCAATCGCCAATACACAACAGAAAGCAGGTCTTTGGAGTCTATTAAAAAAAAACTCAATTTCCCGTGAAGCATTGCGCGTGTTTCCTCGGAAATCCCGAAACGCTATATAATCCCACGCCCACTTGGTTTTTTTTTTTCTAAAACCGGAAGAACGCGTTCTCAGAGCGTGGTGCTGGAGGAGGAGGAGATGGTGGAGGTGGAAAGAGGGGGGGGGGTGGTGGTTTCATACTCGATCCAAAGTTAGAAGGTCCATCATGTAGCTGAGAATCCACCGGTTGAAACATTTTTTATTTACTTGTTTATTTTCTTTTTCTTTCATCGTTTTGCTCTGAACGTCGCTCGTGCACGAGCCGCGCACGAGCTCGGGACTCCTGGGGGCCCGAGAACGCACGAGGACTTGCGTTCCTGCACCGTTTTGGCTTGCAAAGGAAGAAAGGTGGAGAGAGAGAGAGAGAGAGAGAGAAGGGGGAGGAAGTCCTCCAAAGACCGCCGAAGAAGAAGAAGAAGAGAAGCACTAGCGCGAGAGGTTGGGGAGGGAGGGAGGGAAGAGGAGAGAGGGGGGGGGGTGCGCGCACGCGAGAGAGCGCGAGCGCTGAGAGAGAGAGAGAGAGAGAGAGAGAGATATAGATGGAGGGAGGGAGCGAGAACGAACGCAAAGTCTTTTGTGCTTCCCCTCCCCCCCACCGGAGCAAAGGGGAAATGTCCGTGTCCAAAGGAGGAGGTGAGTGCCTTTAAAAAAAAAAGCGAATCTTTGCACGCGACAACAACAACAACAAAAATCTTGCAACGAATATTTTGCAAAAAAAAAAAACAAAACACGATTGATTGCACGCGCTTGTGCACGCGCTGCGCCGTGCACGCTTTTTTTTATACCCCCTTTTTTTTTACACTGATGCACGTCAAACTTGGAAGTGCTTATTTACCTTTATTTAAAAAAAAAAAAAGAATAGGGTCATTGTTGCGTTTCTTGTTTTTAAAGATCTGCTTGCATTTTCTTTCTTTTCTTTTTTTTTTGATTGTCTGCAGAGTTTCCTGGTACGACCAAAAAAAAAAAAAAAAAAAACGCTCTCCTGGTCTCGCTCGTGTTCGCAGGCTTTGAGTAACCTTAGCGTTTGTGCATTAATTTTTCCCCCTCTCGAGCTGCATTGTTCATTTGTAAAAAAAAAAGCGATATTTTATTGCATTGCATTGCAATTTAATGCAACGATGTGGATTGTGCACCGCGATCTTCGGTCTGTGTGTTTAGATCCGTGCACATTTTTCCATAGGTCGGGTTTTTTTTTTGCCTTTGCAATGGTTGCATGCACAGGGGTTGTCGGGGGGAAGATTGCATGCAAAGTGCATGGAATGGCGAGCGGATAAACTTTAATTTCTTCATGCAAAAGACGTACAGGGACGCGGTAGAGGGAAAGAGGGCGCTGGGAGGAGGAGGAGGAGGAGGTGGTGTGCATGTGTGCGTTTGAGGTGGGGGGGGGGGGGGGGGGGCTGTAATATCCAAACTGTAAAAATGGACTAGTTGCATGGCATGGTCGAGGAAGGTGAAGTCCATCGAGCAGACGTGGAAATAAAAATGTCGCTGGAGTTTTTATGACTTGCCAGTTTTGTTGTGACTGTGCGTAATGGAAAATGATTGGGACGCCCTGAGCATTGGCCCAGTAGCAGGCTGTTGCATAGGGAGACCTTGCAGACAAGAAAAAAAAAAAAGAAATCTAAATATAGTGTTGCTGCTGAGAACATATTGAAGAAGAAATGCAATAAATAAATAAAGAAATAAATCACTGGGCAGCTTTCCTTTTTTTTTTTTTTTTTTGGTGCCATGGGGGTGAATTTAGGTGATATCCCTCCCCCCCACACACACACACAACCAAAAAAAACAAAACAAACTTGGCTCTTGTGCACGTCAATGCACGCTCTGTTCTCCCCTAATCTCCAAAACCTTGGCTTCTCCAACTCGTCCAGATCTAAAACATGGCCTGTGACGCGCGTGTCGGACGTCTGGTCGTGCCGCAAGCGAGCTTAAAAACGATTGCAGCCCCGGAGCAGAAGTCACACGGGCGTTTGCACAGAAGAAGGCGTTGTGCAAGAATGCGAGGCCCTGCCACGAACCTTTTCCATGTTCGGAAGAGGGCCGGCGTTGTGTTAATGCGTAACCGGGGACACACCTGGCTCCACGGCAGGCCTTAAAGATTTGGTTTTGACTGGCGCCCCCGGCAACGCGCACGCAAACGCGCGCCCGTCTACCTGCTCAGTAACAGTTTGGGAGTGTCCAGGAAGTGGATTGTGGGAAGGCAGGGCTGTAATGCGTCGACGCAGTGTTCCTTAGAAGCTTCTGTTTTCCACTTGCTGTGTCATCGTCACCCTATATGCAGTCCCCCCCCCCCCCTCTCCCCAGTCCCCGGGGTTGTAAATCGGAAGTGTGAAATGTGAGATGAGGCTAATTAAAAAACTAGGTTATGATTGATATAAAATGTTTTTTTTTTTTTTTTTTTTTTTGCGTTTGTAACACTTTTTCAGTGCTAATATGGTTAACCTGCATGCACGACGGGTCAGATGCACACCTGATGGTTGCACAACAAGGTTTTTTTTTTTCTTTCTTTTTTTTTTTTTTTTTCAAGGCATGAGGGGAAAAATCCCTCGCACAGACCCTTTTTTTTAAAAATTTTTTATTTTTTGATTACCCAACACAATGAATTGACAGCTATCTTTCAGATTCTCACGAATGCAAGTCAATCCTTGTGCAAGCGTTTCTGTGAAAGTCGCATTTACACCGAATTTCGGATTGTACCATGAGTAAAATTTCCTGGTTGGGAAAAATCCTGTCGTGCTGCATGAAGCGGCTGCTGGTATTTTCATTCAGAAACTGGAACACGTTTCAGTATGGGCTTTAGTGCATTTACTTCATGCATATTAACGTGAAAGCTTATATATATATATAATATATATATATATATATATATATATATATATATATATATATATATATCTATATTAGACTTTATAGTCTATATATAGTTTTTAGACTTAATCGTGTGTTTTATTTCAGTCTATTTTTAGCTCAAACACATATTTCAAGTTGCTTTCGCTTTGGTATAATTTAGATTGTATGAATTATTCAATTGTCATTATTTTGTTTATTATTATTATTTATTATTTTTAAACATTGCCGGTGCATTTTGACCCTGAAATTCGACACTCTGTTTTTTGCAGCTTGGGTTTCATGCATTCGCGTCGCCAATCGTTTTAAATCCCGCTCCCGAAGGCTCCCGGTGATGTTTGCTCTGTGCAAAATGTACTATCTCTCCCCCCCCCCCCCTGTTTGCGTTCCTAGTTGCAGGACGTTGCACAAACGAAATGGAATTCCCCTTCCGACACGATTTGTCGCGTTTTTAAAAAAGAAGAAAAAAAATCACGCATAATTTACGCATAAAATAAGATTCCCTCGCAACACGATTTATGTCGTTTAATATGGTGCACAGATTTGAACACCATGCATGTTTGGCAATCTAACCCCAAAACCCCCCCCCCCAACCCCTCCGCGTCGGGATAATGTTGAATTTCCGAAGCCGATTTTGCATGGCATGTAACATCGAGTCAGGATTTAACGTGAGTCGATCAGCACAAATGTTGTAGACGTGCTGAAACCGGTTCCAAATGAGCACGTCGTTCAGGGGAAAAGGGGGGGGGGTGAAAAAAACCCTCCACTTGCTGACATGCCCTGCACAACTTGAAGAGCACAAAATAACTTTTT
>JACRUU010000015.1:20449344-20464344 GCA_030449085.1 Kryptopterus vitreolus
TGGAATTTTGGGAGCGTTCCAAATTGGAAACATTTCAGGAATTTATGGGAATTAATTAGGAATTCGGGGACATTTGATGTAAACTGTACCGTACGCAAAACAAATATAAACATTTTGTTTGTTCTTGGAAAGGAATACGGGTTTAAAATGATATTTTGAAGGATTTAATTGTGCCTTTTTTTTGTTGATGTGGCGGGATTCAATAAACGTGTGTCGTGCACAATGGGCGTAGGGGGTGTGGCTTCAATAGCCCCAGCAGTAAGTTTATTGTTTGTTTTTTTTCGATGGTTGTAAGGTGGAAATTTAACTGAAATTGCATTAAATATGTTGGTTTTAACCCTTTTAACTACATTTCATTTTGTAAATTTCCCGTTTATTCCCGTAAAATCCCATACGTTCCTGTTAACGCCTATGGAATGTTACCAGTCTTGAGTTTCTTTTTGCAAACCAAAAATATCCCATTAGCGATGCTCCGAATCCGATCTAAGACCATTCAAACCATTGGTGATGTAAGTGAGAACGAACTGATATTTTCTGCACAATACTGTGCTTTTCTTTTTTCTTTTTTTTTTTTTTTTTTATACAACATTCACAACAGGTACGATCTCCTCACTATATTAGCGTATATTACCGTATGGAACCTTACTCGCGCGCATCGCATTCCCAAATCCGTATTACGCAATAAAGCGCATTTTTACTCAATGCAATGCGCTTCTATATGACCTAAACACCGTATCACCAGTTTATATGGAAAAGCAACCGGAACACAATTCTTAAAGGAGCCACGTCCCATATTTTCAGGTATATCTTGGCTGTGAACGTTGTTGCATAAATGATTTCAGAATGGTGCGGCCTGCCTCTTTTCATCACTTTAAGGAGCGTCTGTGCAGCCAGGTTGGGTTCCTTCCCATGTTTAGATGGGGCTGTTTAGAGTTTCTGCAGATCACAGAGCGTCTGTGAGGCTTTTGTGTGTGCGTGTGTTTGTGTATGCGTGTGTTTGAGGGCGTCCTTCTGATTTGTGTTTGTGAATGTACGTGTGGATGAATTGGTAATTTGCATGGCTGGCTTGTGCTCAGATGAAAGCTGTGCTCTACTCTGTTCGAGCGTGCCACTGCCTGTCCCGGCGTCTCCTGCACATCTCTCCATCTCTCCACCCGGCTGAAATGAGGAGCTCCCGGGGGTGGGGAAAAAAAGCAAAACATGGAGTAGCCAGAATGCAGCGACAGCTGAGGAGCGATTGACACGGCTCGACACCGCCTGTTAAATTTGGAGGCTCTGGACCGGTCTCACTAATGCTTATGTAACCGTTTCAACAGCACCAGCTCCCTACGAGCAGCAGAATGCATGCAGCCTGCTGACATACATAAATACATATATGCATACGAGCATACTTGCCTATTTATTATTATTATTATTATTATTTTTTTTTTATATAACCCCCCCCTCTCTAGTTTTGATTCTTGCATGATTTTCACTTGCTTATTAGGGGACGTATAATAACTGTCTTGATTGCAGATGTTCACGTAGCCTGGTTGTTAGGGGTGGGAAGATCATGTGGTACATCATACAAGTTAATAATGTGATGCAAAGATTTTTAAAAGTGTTTATCAGATACAAGGTGGCGTATAGATCAAGTCAAGTTAACCTTATTAACGCGGCAACGCAAATTGACTTGCTAACGGCACTAATGTCATTAACGCACCGTGCGTTACTATGTGAGCGATCTGCTCTTTCACTCTTTGCGTCGTGCTGGCGAATTAACGAAACCCGAGCAAACAAATAAATAAAGAAACGTTCAGTGCATCCACTTGCGCTTCCTAAATTTCCCCGAATTACGCCCCCTAGCTGCGCATTCACAACAGGTACGATCTCCTCACTATATTAGCGTATATTACCGTATGGAACCTTACGCAAGCGCATCGCATTCCCAAATCCATATTACGCAATAAAGCGCATTTTTACTGAACGCAATAAAGCGCTTCCGTATAACCTAAACACCGTATCACCAGTTTATATGGAAAAAGCAACCGGAACACAATTCTTAAAGGAGCCACGTCCCATATTTTACACTTCAAACCACCACTAAACAAATAACATTGAAATTAAGTAATTAATATTACATTTTCAATACAATTTTATTTGTACCAACCAATATTCAACAGCAATATCGCATATTTTTTCCCCAATATCGTGCAGCCCTAATAGAGATACACGTCTCTACCGGATTCCCATGTGGTCATGGTGTCGTGTCTCTTTCTTCTTTGCTTCTCATGGAGTCTCCCATATGTGTGCACTACATCTGTCATTCAAGGTCTCCGTGTGGCTCCTCCGCCCTCCTTATTTTTCCACTTCTCGTGTAGTTCTTCTCTTGCTAAATGTTCAAGGACGACTACACCATAGCACATCTGTAAAGCAAACATGGCCAGTAAACATATATTAATAGTTTCCAATACTAATGTGTAAAATGCATTCTCAATGAAAATCCTGGAATTAACAGGAAGGAAATGCAAGAATCCAAATTTAGTTCTACGGAGAAATGACGCAAACTTAAACATCTTATTTTGTCTGATATTTGTGTAACTTTCACGGTGACGTCCGAGAGCGTTCGTCTGCATCCGCTTTCACGTAAATCGCATTCCCAAATCCGCATTACGCAATAAAACGCATTTTTACTAAACGCAATAAAGCGCTTCCGTATAACCTAAAACCTAAACACCGTATCACCAGTTTATATGGAAAAAGCAAGCCGGAACACAATTCTTAAAGGAGCCACGTCCCATATTTTACACTTCAAACAAACACTAAACAAAGTAACATTGAAATTAAGAAATAAAAGCAGAATTATTACTTTATTAATAAATATAAGCTTCCAAATACAGCCATTTAGAGCCAAAGGGGGCCCGAAGTGGTAAACTGCAATGCCGTCCTCGGGAGATTTGGACGTCGTTTCTTGATTGGGACGCATAACATGCTTTCAGCTAATTCTTTGTGCAAGTGTGAAATGTATTCAATGCCACCTTCATGGTAAAGATTTGGGTCCCCTTTGTATATCAGCGTATTCGAAACGAATTAATTGCTCGTTTGTTCCTTAGCTGTTTTCTTTTTCTGGATTATTCAAAAGGACAAAAAAAACGTTTGAAGGAAGGATTTATGCCACAAAAATTCCCCCCCCCCTCTCGTGTATTATGTTCAAATGTAATTTATTTAATGACCTGTATATATTGTACGATTTTCACATGAATCATGACCAGTGTTGGGGAGTTACTAGTTACATGTAACAGCGTTATGTAATTCATTCATTCATCTTCTACCGCTTTATCCGATCTTCCTCGGGTCACGGGGAGTCTGTCTATTTCAGGCGTCTATGGGCATTAAGGCAGGGTACACCCTGGATGGAATGCCAACCCATCGCAGGGCACACACACACACACACACACACATTCACGCACACATTCATACACTAGGGACAATTTTCCAAGGGTATAATCAACCTACCGTGCATGTTTTTGGACCGGGGGAAACCAGAAAACCCGGGGAAAAACCCCCTGAGGCACGGGGAGAACATGCAAACTCCACACACACATTCCCGAGACGGGAATCGAACCCGGATCCTGGCGGTGTGAGGCGAACGTGCTAACCACTAAACCACCGTGCCCCCCGTTATGTAATTTAGTTACAAAATAAATGTAACCGTAATTTGTTAGTTACTGGAAAAAAAAAGTGTAATTAAATTAGTTACGTATGAAAATGTTTGAACAATCAGTTCTTTAGATTGACGGCAACTTGATTTTGATTTGGACGATGACAATCTGCTGCAAAAAACTATAACATCTGATGCGTTTTTCATGGAACGTTAACTCAAAGCGCCCCCTAGTGGACAAAAAGTAATGAAATGTTACTTTTATAAAGTAATTGAAATGTTGCCCTACTCATTACATTTTGAATAGGGTCATGTAATCTGTAACCTATTACATTTCTTTGGTTAAATGACGGCCTTTTATTTATTTATTTATTTATTTATTTATTTATTTTTTGGTCTTGGAACCGAATATAGCCTGCGGGAATCTTCTGACTCGTGTCAGAAGTTCTCCAACCTCCGTCTAACCAAAAGATGGCAAAATTAAATGACCTATTGACGGACTCGACATGGCCCTGAATCTTAAATACCATGGAGGGGGAGGGGGGAGTGGGGGGAGAGCTAAAAGGCATACCGGTATGAAGGCTAGGCTTACCTCAAGCGGCCTTTACAAAATCCCAAGTTGGCCTATTAACTCTGTGCAGGTCCAGGTCTATATTTATATGCATGTTTTATTCAGTACACAAATTCCGCCCTTGGCAAAAATGTGATTCATTTTGTTCTATTTATATTCCAATAGCTCATGTTGATGATGTTTTATTCTTCTTTTCCAGCTAAAAAAAAATTGTCTATATATGTATGAACATTCATTCATTCATCTTCTACCGCTTTATCCGATCCTCCCTCGGTTCACGGGGAGTCTGTGCCTATCTCAGGCGTCTATGGGCATCAAGGCAGGATACACCCTGGATGGAATGCCAACCCATCACAGGACACACACACACACACACACACATTCACACACACATTTCATACACTAGGGACACTTTTCCAAGGTGCCAATCAACCTGCCGTGCATGTTTTTGGAGGAAACCGGAGAACCCGGAGAAAAACCCCCTGAGACACGGGGAGAACATGCAAACTCCACACACACATGGCCGAGACGGGAATCGAACCCGGACCCTGCTATTTTTCGCTTGAAATATTACATTTTGTGTGTAGGCCTTGGTGAAATGTGGGCGACTTGGGGACCAGTTATTTCACCTTTTGTTTTTGTTTTTTTTTAGCTAGGTTTTAGAAAGTGTCCAGGAAAAAAAAACACACATTTTCTTTCTTTGGAGTAGTTATAATTATTAGTGCCGTGTGCAAAAGCATCACTATTATAATCTCTCTCTGACGCGTAACTCGTCCCCCAGTTTATGTCCCATCCTCACGAATCGTACCTCATATCGTGCGGCCCGATGCTGTGAGACGTGCTGTTACTTTTATAAGGAATCGCCCCGCGGAATTCCGAACCCGGGGTCAAAAAGTGGGAATTTTTTCCCCCATAGCAAAAGGGATTTGAGCCTCACAGGTCGGCCTGTGAGTATCCGACGTGCACATGTGGCATATCCACCCGTAGGGGGTCCGGAGTGGATCACGATCGTATACCTTCCGAACCGCACACCTGTTCTGAATTTCGGGAAATCCATGACATTCCGGCCCAAAAAAAAAAGCCAAACTGGCACTTTTGGTGTCTAAACATTCATCTTGTTTTGGCAGATATAGTAGATTTAGTCTTCCATAATTTTCTATTGAATTTATGCATTTTTGGATGTATAACTTAATATCACACTCGTATTCCAATTTATTTTAAATACATTATTCATTCATTCATCTTCTACCACTATATCCATCCGATCTTCCCTCGGGTCACGGGGAGTCTGTGCCTATCTCAGGCGTCTATGGGCATTAAGGCAGGATACACCCTGGATGGAATGCCAACCCATCGCAGGGCACACACACACACACACATTCACACACACATTCATACACTAGGGACAATTTTCCAAGATGCCAATCAACCTACCGTGCATGTTTTTGGACCG
The DNA here is from genome assembly GCA_030449085.1 of Kryptopterus vitreolus. NCBI lineage: Eukaryota > Metazoa > Chordata > Actinopteri > Siluriformes > Siluridae > Kryptopterus > Kryptopterus vitreolus. Next base: position 20,455,009 of record JACRUU010000015.1, read on the forward strand.
GGAGGAAACCGGAGAACCCAGAGAAAACCCCCTGAGGCACGGGGAGAAATGCAAACTCCACACACACATGGCCGAGACGGGAATCGAACCCGGACCCTGGCGGTGTACGTGAGGTGAACGTGCTAACCACTAAACCACCGTGCCCCTCGTAAATACATTATACATGATATTATTTATCATTTATTTTACATTTATGGTCCGCGTATTTGTCGGATCCCAGTATGCAGTAGATGGATTACGATCTACCAGGCAACCGAATGCAGTTGGACCTATTTGGGTTGTGATGGCTTAGTGTTATACCAAGCGTCGTGGCTTCTAAGCAGAAGGTCTTGAGTGCAAATCCCAGCAGCATTTGTGGGCGCTTGAGCAAAACCAACAGTATAAAGGAAGTGAACTGTATAAATCATCAGCACATCTGGCCAAATTCCGTCGATGTAATGTAAATGTATTATTCCCGAATAGCCTTACGATCCTATTAGTGTCCCTGTCGGATTTACACACGCGTCGTAACCATGCTTATTACATCCGCGTCACACGGTGGGTTTTTGTAACGCTCGTATAAGATCTATTGTAAGCGACGTGCCTACAGTGTGTTTTAATGAAAGGAAGAGATTTTGCTGAATGATTCCTGCGAGAAATCGAGATCACCGTTTTGTGTATTCAATAAAAAATATGTACAGTACAGTCGTTAAAAAAAACAAAAAACAACAACAAAACACCACCTTTATTCGACTGTGTGACGCTGTATGAAATTTCAGGCAGGTCTTGGTATACAATCGGGTTTCAGTAATTGCCATTGAAATGTAACTCTGGCAGAAGTGCTAGCTTTGCATAGTGTGAGCACCGTGTGTGTGTGTGTGTGCGTGCGTGTGTGTGTGTCTCGGGCCGTGTTTGTGTATGGTGGTGGTTGTGAGGGTAGCCGAGTGTCAGTTTTCTTCCATTATTGTTGCGTGCATGTGTGTAAATGTATGTGGGAGGAGATCCTCCTGACTTTTGGGCAACAAAGCAGCACTGAGTGGAGCCACGGCCGGGGGGGGGATGTGAAGGAAAGGGCAGAACCGCAGGAACACACTGCTCCGGATGGGCAAACGCACGCAAGCACACACACACCCACACACACACACTCCGCGTGCCGTCCCGTGCCTACGCTTCCTTCATGTCTGGTCATGGAGAGATATGATCTCGCTCGTTTTCCAGCATTTGCTGTTGCACATGTCTGGGCATCAGCAGGGGCCGAATAGAGCACTGGTCAAATATGGTTATTAATTAATTTCTTTAAGTGTTTAATTACCGTAAATTCTGGACTATAAGCCGCTACTTTTTTCCTAGGTTTTGAACCATGCGGCTAATAATAAGGTGCGGCTATTCTGCAGATTTTTTCCCGACCGCTAGGGGCTCTAACCGGAATTAGAATCAAAACTAACACAAAATAAATGCAAAGAAGAAGAATGCGCTAGTTCCTCTTTAGCAGATATAAGTGGGTAGAAGCGGATAGAAGGAGGACAAACTCTATCTTTACAAGGTTAAGGTGACGTCATTTCACACACAGGAGAAATGAAGATAAATACTGTAAATAGCGCTTATTTTCTCTTCGTTCTGTCCCGTTTTAATCAGCAAAGTTGCTACTCGGTGCTCTCTCTCTCCTCCCTGCTCTTTTCACCACACACACACACACACACACACAAAAACGCACGCACACACACGCACACAGACACACACACGCACAAATCAGCCAAAGTTGTTCTTGATTTTCCCTCTCCCGATATAAGCTCGGTTCACTCTACAATCCCCGTCCGGGCTCGTAGCACATACCTAGTGTCGCGGACACGGATGCTCGATATATGTTTATGCCTAACCTTTGTCTGTTCCCGATTCCCGGACTCCTGCTCTCTGGTACTCCCGGTACCACGGCGCGCAGAGCGCAAGGCTCCCTAGCCTGTCTGGCCGCTCCGTATGAGCGGCGTCTCCGGAGTTCTTTATTCTAATAAATCCTGTTTTGTATGAATTCCGGATCTCCGCGTCTCTGTGCAGCGTCCACCGTTACACCGTGTTAAAATACAGGTTAGGAAAGGATCTATTTAGGTACATACATGTACATTTACAATTCAAAAGCGGATGCGGCTTGTATGCAGGTGCGTGGCTTATATCCTGCGCTTATAGTCCAGAATTTACGGTAATTTCATTTTGGCTTCACAAAGAAATCTGTTATTGGGGAAAATCCAAAAGTTTGTGTACAAGAATCTTGAGACTCATATTTTTATGGCTTTTTTTTTCGGCAATATAATACCCATTTTACTCTTGTCAGTTTAAGGCGTATTTATTCTTTGCTGTAGCTCTTTAGAGTCTTTATTTTTACATGTTTGCAATTATTGAAGGGGTACGAAAATGAAATGGCGAAAAGAACGAGCGAACCAACACAAATCAATAAAATAAGAAACGTTTTATTTAGACGAAAGGAATGGTGCCGTGTTAATAGATGGTGGCTCGTATCGTACCTGTAATGGAAAGCCATAAAGAAAAGGCTTTAAAGAATTAGTGTTGCTTATTATTGTTGTTGTTGCTGTGATCATTATTTCCAAAGTAATTTTTTTTTTTTTAGCCTTTACCCTGATTTGTAAATGTCATACTCGCAGCTGCTTGTGCTTTTGTTACCTTGTATGGCATTTTGTGGGCATTTAAATTTGTGCATGCAAATGAGTTGGGAGCAAAGTTTGTGCTTTTTAAACTTTTAGTCCGTGATCAAATATATATATATATATATATATATATATATATATATATATATATATATATATATATATATATATATATATATATATATATAATATATTTTTTTTTTTTGTTTTTTTTGTGTAAATCGTCAATAATAGTGCATTTTTCACTATTGCATTTTTTTTTTTTTTTTTGGTACATTTTTGCTTTTATTTAAGTATATACACGTTTTGATTTCCTTATCTCTATAACTATAAATAGCATTTTGATTAAGTTTATTTATTTATTTCTTTTTTTTAAATGATGGAATGATCACGTAATAGAAGGATTAAAACACATCAGGGTATGTTATGATGTTATGTTAGAATAGATTTTTCTTTTTACAACAGCATGTCCCCACATGTTTTGTCATACTACTTGGAGAAAATTGTAGTAAATTTGTGGTAATTTGGTTTATTTACGCGTAAATAGTGCGTTAACGTTAATGTATTGACGAAGTGCACATTAGTATGATCTTGTGCTTCACTCTATGTTGTGTTGGTGAACGAATCAAAAACGATAATTTTCACGCTTTCATGAAATGGAGAATTAGAGTTATAGTATAAAAACACGAAAAGTATTCATTTATGGTACATTCATTCATCTTCTACCGCTTTATAAAACGCTTTATCCGATCTTCCCTCGGGTCACGGGGAACCTTGTGCCTATCTCAGGCGTCTATGGCCATTAAGGCAGGATACACCCTGGATGGAATGCCAACCCATCGCAGGACACACACACACACACTCACATTCACACACACATTCATACACTAGGGACAATTTTCCAAGGTGCCAATCAACCTTACCGTGCATGTTTTTGGACCGGGAGGAAACCGGAGAACCCGGAGAAAAACCCCCTGAGGCACGGGGAAAACATGCAAACTCCACCACACACACACATACCCATGGCCGAGACGGGAATCGAACCCGGACCCTGGAGGTGTGAGGCGAACGCGCTAACCACTAAACCACCGTACCCCTTAATTTATGGTACATTGAGGACAGAAATTAAAATTAAATCATGGCAATTTTTATATTAGGAATGCTATATGATTAAAATGTTTTGAGATACCTGACTAATTGTTTCATATTTTCATGTATATATATATATATATATATATATATATATATATATATATATATATATATATATATATATATACTACACAAAAAAATGTGTATACATACATAAATGCATGTGGTCTTTATTAGTTTAGATAAAAGTATATTTTTGGTATAAGATTACATTTTATTATTGATTTACATTTTTAATATTTTTGGTATATTAGTTGTTATTATACGGCGGAGATTCTGTATTTCAACACATGCATTTGTCATAAAAGCAAAATGTAGAAACTTGCTGTCAAGTTCACAGTTAGACAAAATCTTCACCGTCATCGTTTCGGCCACGACCACAAAGAAAGCGATCTTGTCGAGATAAATAATTTTTCCCGGATGGTGCGAATATTATAAGGAGAACCTTTAGAAGACGAGTTGAACAGGAAGTTTTTTTGGTGTAGTCAGCCGAACGTCTGTTTGTTGTTACAGATCACGTTCCACTCCACTTGACTCAGCACGGAGCGCAAGAGTCAAGTTTAATCTGTTTGCTGGATATTATAAAATGACTGTGGATCAGGTGTTCTAGTATAGGATTTGTGTACTCTGCATATATACACATTTTAGTGACTCTTTCTGATTCCCTCTTTTATATATATATATATATATATATATATATATATATATATATGTGATATATATATATATGTGTGTGTGTGTGTGTGTGTGTGTGTGGTGTGTGTGTGTGTGTGTGTGTGTATGTATGTGTGTATGTGTGTGTATGTATGTGTATGTATATATATATATGTATATGTATGTGTATATATATATATATATATGTGTGTGTGTGTGTGTGTGTGTGTGTGTGTGTGTGTGTGTATATGTGTATATATATATATATGTGTATGTGTGTGTGTGTGTGTGTGTGTGTGATATATATATATATATATATATATATATATATATATATATATATATATATATATATATATATATAATTGCACTGGGTAAGTAATTGGGGCTTAATAGGGCTTCTGTATGTAGTCACATGCTTACACAGTGTTAGCAACAAGTCATGATCCTGTGAGGAAAATGATTGCATTTAACAGCAACGTTAAGCGGGAGGGTAAATAATTAACTTAAAATTGTAATGTTTTAGGTTAAAGGTTTTCTCTGGGTATATTTCCATTTGTTCCGTAGGTATTCAGAGTAAAGTACAGATTTTTATATTTAAACTTTTACTTGTTTAAATATAAAAGGGGGACAAAAACTGGACATGCTTTTTCTGTTGTATGACTGTGAAATCCTTGATTCTGATTGGTCAGAGAATTGTTTCATTTACTAAAACAGCACGTTCGTCACCAATGCATCTGCGAGATGTGGCATTTATATCGATGTATACGTGAACACACCCTGTTGGACACCTGACTTTACCACGCGTTTGAAGTGACACCATCGGTAGTAAGAATCGGAATCGTTCAAATTAAAATGATACGCAATTCTGATTCCCATTTTCGATTCCAACCGGGGAACCAACTGCAGATGCGTGGTCATGCTTGTCATGAAATCTTGCTTGCAACATTTACGTTTGTTACCATTACGCTTAGTTTTGTCTTTGGTTTTTACAAAGTTTAGACACACTTTTGAGCGCTTCTTGCCAGTCCATTTTGTAAATGGATGTTTAGATTACCACATAAAGTCCTGGCAGATTGGACGCTTGGAAGGTCCTGGAAGATTGGACTCATGGAAGGTCCTGGCTGATTGGACTCGTGGAAGGTCCTGGCTGATTGGTCCATTTTGATTGTGGATTTTTAGATTACCACATAAAGTCCTGGCAGATTGGACGCTTGGAAGGTCCTGGAAGATTGGACTCATGGAAGGTCCTGGCTGATTGGACTCGTGGAAGGTCCTGGCTGATTGGTCCATTTTGATTGTGGATGTTTAGATTACCACATAAAGTCCTGGCAGATTGGACGCCTGGAAGGTCCTGCGAAGGTCCTGGCATTGGATTGGACAGGTCCTCCTGACACAGATTGGACTCATAGAATGTCCTGACAGATTGGACGCCTGGAAGGTCCTGGCGGATTGGACTCATAGAATGTCCTGACAGATTGGACGCCTGGAAGGTCCTGGCAGATTGGACTCATAGAATGTCCTGACAGATTGGAGAATGTCCTGACAGATTGGACGCCTGGAAGGTCCTGGCAGATTGGACTCATAGAATGTCCTGACAGATTGGACTCATAGAATGTCCTGACAGATTGGACGCCTGGAAGGTCCTGGCAGATTGCTAGGTGTAAAGAAAGTGCACCCAGGAATCGATAAGAGGAATTGAAATTTAAATTTTACAACAAATATCCGATTCTTAATCTTAAGTATCCGATTCCAGGATTGGATTCCCAACCCTGACCATTGTACAGGGTCTCCGGGGAGGTGCAGTGGTTAAGGCATTGGAAGAGCTCGGGTTCAAATCCCGCCACCACCAAGCTACCACTAGTGGTCCCTTGTGCTCTGGATAAGGGTGTCTTCCAAATGGCGTAAATATTACAGGGTGTCTTTTGGATGTAGTAGAAATCGGTTTTCCGGTCGCTTGACGCGTGGGTTATAGTGGAAAGATCCATCAACCTCTGACAACAATCACAAATCTCCACAAACACACTGCAAGTGGCACATCTATGCAGAAGAGTGGAGGTTATGACCATAAATGGGGACTAAATGTAGAAAACAAAAGAAAAAGACAACAAACATTTGTGTATCGAGGTCTCTCCATGCGGATAGGAATTCCTCATCCTGCGATATCCGATGTTTGATTTGGTGTTTGCAATTATAATTTCTCAATAAAATCAGTATTCTATTTATTATAGCTTATTTTCGAGTTTATTGTTTTTGTGTTTGCATGATCAGGCCAAAAAGATCATGTGATCATGACAAGTTATTATTTTTATTTAATTTATTCTATTTTATTATTTTTTTGTGGCATAAAAATGAAATAAAACATTCATCCATTCATTCATCTTCTAGCGCTTTATCCGATCTTCCTCGGGTCACGGGGAGCCTGTGCCTATCTCACGCGTCTATGGGCATTAAGGCAGGATACACCCTGGATGGAATGCCAACCCATCGCAGGGCGCACACACACACACACACACATTCATACACTAGGGACAATTTTCCAAGGTGCCAATCAATCTACCGTGCATGGTTTTGGAACGGGGGAAACCGGAGAAAACCCCCTGAGGCACGGGGAGAACATGCAAACTCCACACACACATTCCCGAGACGGGAATCGAACCTGGATCCTGGCGGTGTGAGGCGAACGTGCTAACCACTACGCCACCTTGCCCCACTGAAATAAATAAAACAATATTAATAAAAAAAAAAAAAAAAAAAAAAAAAAAAAAAAAAAAAAAAAAAAGCATGAAAATGTTTGGTTTAAAAGTCTATACCCTGAGCAAAATTTGCAAATCACTGAAAAATAAACGTAATATATCCTGCTGTATTATTAATAGACGTGCCGTGTTTGGAACAGATTTAGCGTTGTTTTGCGGGCAGTAACGCTCTTTCGGTGCTCGTGATGCTCTTTTCAAGCCGGTGTAGGTTTGCATGATATCGGCATGTATTTATTTATTTATTTTTTATTGTTTTATGTATTTATTATTTATTATTCTGGATTTTCGTTGCGAGTCAAAACGAGCTTATTTTCTGTTTCCTCATGTGTAGACAGATGAAATGTGTTGAGAATCTTTGTAGCCATCGGACACAAAGTACGCATGCAGTGGAGGAGAATTAGGTTAAAAAGCGCTCTTCGTTTAATAGCTGACGTACGCCGTAGATACATTTAACATAAAAATAAAAATACATAAAATATTCGCCATATAATGTCTCATTCCGTTTGTTCCATCGGTTCAATAGGAAACACACTGTTCCTTTGCCACTGTTCAGCCTTGATGCAGCTCTCCAGGAGCGGCGCGGATTAAGGGCCTTGCTCAAGGGGCCCGAAAATGACATCTTGGAGAACCTAGTGCTTGGAACCCGCGACCTTCATTGCCTTAACCTTCACTTTCGCCTTTACAATTCCTATATAGTACAGTACAGCGCTTTCCGATGCGATTACTATTCGTACTCGGAACATTAACCAAGCTGTAGGCGTCGGAGAACCTTGTGCAGTTGTATTCAGATAATAAGCGGCAGTGAGAACAGTGATGCTTAGTGAAACATGCAAATCTGATGATTAATGGTGAGAGAGGTTGCTACTATATCAACCCACGTCTGTTCATTGAAGGGTTTTTTTTTTTTTTATTATGAGGAAGTGAGAAAAAGGACAACAATGATCTAGAGCTCATTGTCCTGGTTTAAGATGTGCATCGTTTAACTTGATGCCCATAAAGCGCTTCATTAAGAAACCAAACCCCTGAATTTGCATTAATACTTATTAATAGTGCAATAGGTGCAGCCTGTGCGCTGTCAGTTTAAATGAGGGAGGTGTTGATTGGAGGAGGCGTGGCCTTTTTTTTGTTTTGCATGAAGGAGGCGGGGCCTGTCGTTTCAGTGAAGGAGGCTCGGCTTCTGTGCAGCCTGTTTCAGTAGGGAACGTGTGGCCTCGGTGCTGTCGGGTTTTTACTGAAGTAGGTGTGACCGCGGTGCTATCGGTTTCCAGTGAAGTGGGCGTGGCCTCGGTGCTATCGGCTTTCTGTAAAGGGGGTGTGGCCTCCGCTGCCGGTTCCAGTAAAGCCGTTGTCGGGGCGGGTTTGATTCCAGCGAAGGAAGCATGGCTTCAGTGCTTTCAGTTTCAGTAAAAGGAGCCGCGCCACCTAAAGTCCCTGTGAAGGAGGTGTGGCCTCTGCGCTGTCAGTTCCAGGGAAACAATGCTGTACGAGTTTCTGCGTGCACACGATTTAATGAAATCATTCCAGGTCGAAACCCTGCATTAGTGAACGCCTTTTATTTTTGTTCTGTTGGGTGCAAAGTATGGGGTCTGTCCAAAAAAAAAAAAACAAAACAAGCAAAGCAGCACGTCGTGCGCCTCTCTGGATGCCCATTGGTCCTGCCACCTGTCAATCACACCACAAGCCCTGCCTTTGGCTGTTGCACTCGAGCGAGCCAGCGTGTGCCGCTTTAATTGAGAGAATGCATTCATCACAGTTCACTCGTCTCCCCACCTTGCTCTTGTACGACACTCGCGCTGACTTGGTGCTTTCGCGTGCTCTCGCGCTCTCCCTCCCTCCCTCGCCTCCGCTCAGCCAGGATCTGGAGCCACGGGCGCCGTCCAACTGTAAGTGCTTTTTGCCATTCCTGAGCTGACGGATACAGAAGGGCATTTCTGGAAGGAGTCCGGAGAGCATTCCCAAACCCCCACCTCGCGCCGTCTTGTGCATGTTCAGTTAGTTCTGCTGTTTTTAATCGCCCCCCCCTTCTATAATATTATTTTCTTTCTTGTGTCCAGGTAAGAAGAAGCCGCCTGTTCCCAGGCTCCCTAAGGAGGCGTTTGAGCAGCAACCTCCCGCTCCTGCGTAAGCACTTTTTTTGT
>JACRUU010000015.1:20469344-20471844 GCA_030449085.1 Kryptopterus vitreolus
ATCTGTGTGTCTATATTTCATCCATCTATCTGTCTATCTATCTATTTGTCTATCTATCTATCTGTATGTATTTTTCATCTATCTGTCTATCTATCTATCTGTCTATCTATCTATTTGTCTATCTATCTATCTGTGTGTCTATATATTTCGTATATTTCTATCTATCGCTGTCTATCGGTGACTATTTAAGTTGATTGGTAAAAATGTAAAGAGACCTCCACTAAATTTAGGGATTATTATACTTATATTAATATAAATGTTGACATTAAGAACATTAAGAAATGTTTTTGTTGCTTAAGGGCGATGGATAAGGACGTCTGCTGAATGCTGTTTGCTCGTCTGCATAATAAGTTGCTTTGGATAAGGGCGTTTGCCAAATGGTGTAGATATAAATACTTATGAAGTCTGTGACTTATTATAACATTGTCCTTTAAACCTTGCTGTCTTGTAATGTACCATCTCGCAGTAACTGTGATATTTGTGTAATCACATCAATGTGATTATAATATTCTCCTCTTTTATACTTCATATTTATTTATTCATTCATTCATCTTGTACCACTTTATCCGATCTTCCCTCGGGTCACGGGGAGTCTGTGTCTATCTCAAGCGTCTATGGATATTAAGGCAGGATACACCCTGGATGGAATGCTAACCCATCGCAGGACACACACACACACAGACGTTCATACACTAGGGACAATTTTCCAAGGTGCCAATCAACCTACCGTGCATGTTTTTGGACCGGGGGAGGAAACCGGAGAACCCAGAGAAAAACCCCCTGGGGAGAACATGTAAACTCCACACACACATGGCCGAAATGGGAATCGCACCCGGACCCCGGTGTGAGGCGAACGTGCTAACCACTAAACCATCATGCCCCCACTTAATATACATTTTTAAATTTTTTTACATTCTTAGTCACATAGCATCTTTGTTGTTGCCTTTTAAACTGCAAATAATGGCTAAAAGCATAAGCAGTTTTAGTGTATAACTAGTAATGCTGAAAGTGCAGACGAAGGTTATCTTTTAAACTAGAGCTTGTGTAGTGTTTCACAGAAATGCTGGAATTATAAGTAGCGGATGCACGCCGCCTGAACCTTGTGGTACGAGATGATGGTGGGAAATCCCATAAACGGTTTCAGTTATACTTCACTTCTGATTTGTGTATTAAAAGTTCTCGCTCTTGTAAGAAGGCGTTTCATTCGAAAGCTGCTTTTTAAGCATTTGTAAATGGATTGCACAATGACATCACGGCTCGGCTGAATGTCACGCACCAGAGAAATAAAATCGCAACTTTACTTTTAACATTGAAAAACCGAACGCTCATAATATCGTCGTTCGAGATGTTTTTTTTTATCTAACGTTTAAGTTTGAGATTACAGTAAAATCAATACCGAAATATTTAAATGGCGGGGATTGAGCAAGTTTTGGTTTTCGAATAAAATGTAAAAAAAAAAAAAAAAAAGAAATCATTTTGCAAGTCAATTTTATGAATGGAAATTCAAGATTATGTTCATTATATTGGATAGTTTTATTCTATCATTGATTTTGGGAGGAAAGGAAAAATCATCAGATGGACACCCTTTACAACGTAGGAGTTTTCAAAGATGTGAAAGCGTCAATAAAATTGTACAAATTAAATAGTATTGTAGGGGCACGGTGGTTTAGTGGTCGGCACGTCCACCTCACACCTCCAGGGTCCGGGTTCGATTCCCGTCTCGGCCATGTGTGTGTGGAGTTTGCATGTTCTCCCCGTGCCTCAGGGGGTTTTTCTCCGGGTTTTCCGGTTTCCTCCCCCGGTCCAAAAACATGCACGGTAGGTTGATCGGCACCTTGGAAAATTGTCCCTAGTGTATGAATGTGTGTGTGTGATGGGTTGGCATTCCATCCAGGGTGTATCCTGCCTTAATGCCCATAGACGCCCGAGATAGACACAGACTCCCCGTGACCAGAGGGAAGATCGGATAAAGCGGTAGAAGACGAATGAATGAAAATAGTATTGTGTAATGTGAAGTAGTATGATAAAATACCGTTTGAATTTACATACAATGTTGTACATTTAATCAGTTATTATTTATTTAGTACAAAATATAATGCAACTGTTTTTTGTTTTTTATATATAGATAGATGTGTTTCTGTGAGTAAATGAATCGTGTATTACAATACGTCTTGACTTTTTATTATTATTATTATTATTATTATTGTTATTTTGCCTGAATTTTGCCTGATTGGATGAATTTTATGGCGGCAGGGTGACGTGTGGATCTGTATGGAGCTAATGGACACCTCACTGGATAAGTTTTACAAGCAGGTCCATGAGAAGGGCATGACCATTCCGGAGGACATCCTGGGCAAGACGGCCGTCTCGGTGAGCTGCACACAATAACTCTTTCAATATTATCCGCGTGTTATTTCATTGTCGTTGATTCTATTTTTATTCTTCAATGTAATATATGGTTGAATTTTTTTTCTTTTTTATCCTTATTTTATTTATTTCA
>JACRUU010000015.1:20481844-20484344 GCA_030449085.1 Kryptopterus vitreolus
GAGGCCCCTAACCCTCAATTGCTCAGTTGTTCTGGATAAGGGTGTCTTTTTATCCAGTGGCAAAATGGATGGTGCTGGGATTTGAACTTGTGACATTCTGAGCTTGGATCCAGCGCCTTAATCGGCTCCCAAGTGAGATATTGGGAAGGAGTCTCCAGTTTTAGTGCTGTAGAACCGTGGTTACGCTGTCGGGATACATGTTTTCTATGGGAATGACCTGTAAATGTTTGGTGTCTATTAAACGCCGTCGTATAATTCTAATGGCAATAAATGATAAACGCATCTGAACAACTATGTAGTGTTGTATGTGCAGCTGTTGTGTAGTTGTTTGTGTTGGATAAGTGAGCTGTTGTGGTGGTGGTTGTTGTTCAGATCGAGCTGGCCATCCTGCGTTTCCCGTACGACTCCTGGGGGACGCCGTTCCAGCAGCTGAAGCAGGTGGTGGAGGAGCCGTCCCCTCAGCTCCCCGCTGACCGCTTCTCCCCCGAGTTTGTGGACTTCACAACACAGTGGTGAGTTTTATACGTGTTCATTCCGTCTCGCCTGCTATCTCACCTATGTTAGACATGGAGCCTTACATCATTCATTCATTCATTCATCCGCTTTATCCGATCTTCCCTCGGGTCACGGGGAGCCTGTGCCTATCTCAGGCGTCTATGGGCATTAAGGCAGGATACACCCTGGATGGAATGCCAACCCACTGCAGGACACACACACTCACATTCACACACACATTCATACACTAGGGACAATTTTCCAAGGTGCCAATCAACCTACCGTTCATGTTTTTGGACCGGGAGGAAACCGGAGAACCTGGAGAAAAACCCCCTGAGGCACGGGGAGAACATGCAAACTCCACACACACATGACCGAGACGGGAATCGAACCCGGACCCTGGCGGTGTGAGGCGAACGTGCTAACCACTAAGCCACCGTACCTCCCCTTCCCCTGGGTTTGTTGGTGTGTGGCGTCTCCGGTGTCAGCACTTATAGTGTATATTTATATAATATAAAAAATGTGTTTATTTGTAATATAAGAAAGAATAAATACTTGTCAACTAGGGATATGGTTAAAATCGCAGGTTCAAATCCCTCCCCCCCCCACTACCAAGCTGCCACTGGTGTGGGCCTTTGAGCAAGGCCCGTAACCCTCGTTCAGTGGTAAGTCACTCTGGATAAGGGCGTCTCCCAATTGCCATAGACAGGGGCGGGAAAAAATACCCTTGGTGCAATTGTATTGAGCAGAATAAGAACACATTATAAACAGCATCAACATGACGTACAACAGTTTGAAATGTGAATGGGTTTAATGAATATTCATTTAAAAATCAGTCATTTGAAAATGGACCGGCGTTTATTATTTATTTATTTATTTTTATCCTTTTTATATACCGGCTTTTCATGTGTGCGTTTCATTCTATACAAGTGTTTATCAATTGAAATGAAAGCGATCCTGTATTTCTTAAAGTTTCTATAACAAAATGTATTGGTTTGGATTTTTATCGCCTCATGAGTTTGTGTCGTGCATATAATTAGTTGTGTATTATTTTTGGCTTTAATTAGAGAGAATGCTGTAAATTTGCTCGATAAATGCAACCCCAGTGTTCAAAAATTGCAGATTATTATTATTATTATTTTTTTTAATGATGTACAGGGGGCACGGTGGCTTAGTGGTTAGTATGTTCGCCTCACACCGCCAGGGTCCGGGTTCGATTCCCGTCTCGGCCATGTGTGTGTGGAGTTTGCATGTTCTCCCCGTGCCTCAGGGGGTTTTTCTCCGGTTTCCTCCCCGGTCCAAAAACATGCACGGTAGGTTGATTGGCACCTTGGGAAATTGTCCCTAGTGTATGAATGTGTGTGTTAATGTGAGTGTGTGTGTCCTGCGATGGGTTGGCATTCCATCCAGGGTGTATCCTGCCTTAATGCCCATAGACGCCTGAGATAGACACAGACTCCCCGTGACCCAAGGGAAGATCGGATATAGCGGTAGAAGATGAATAAATGATGTACATAAGCTATAGTCGGTATTAAATGTAATCTCCTTTCCTAAATAAATGATCTATGTTAAGTAAAATAAAAGGTATATATTTTTAAACAATCTTAAATTGATTCATTACAAATGATTGTAACGAATAGCTGTGGAATTCTCTCCTAATAACTAACTAATGACGTTGTTGATGTATTTTCTTTTTCTTTCATTTGTTAAAGCTTAAAGAAGAATTCCAAAGAGCGGCCAAACTACACGGAACTCATGGTGAGTTTTCCCACCTGCACTTTCGCCTCTCCACTTGCACTTTCCTACCCTGACCACTAGATGTCAGCCTCAAGTCATTTAACACACGGCGCTTCATTGTCAGCATCAAATCCTGCACCATGAGCGGTTTAGTATCACTCACTGATGTATTTATGATTTGAATTGAATTCATTTTATTTGTTTGTTTTTTTTTCCTCCTCTTCCCCCCACCTGTTCAGCAACACCCCTTTTTCACCTACCACGACTC
>JACRUU010000015.1:20486844-20489344 GCA_030449085.1 Kryptopterus vitreolus
CTCTGACCCACAGCTACCAACATCAAGCTGGGATATGCGAAGAAAAGAATTTCACTGTGCTGTAATGTCTATGTGACAAATAAAAGCTCTTCTATTCTTCTTCTAAGCGTGTCTGATCCAGGCACACCTCGGTTTACCTCCAAATAAACTCCCAACACTTTGATTCAAAGCATTTCGACTCCGAATCATTTGCGTTTCGGTGAATCGAACCGTGGCATGCACGTTGTTTCTTTCTTCCCTTTCTTTTTTTTTTCGTGGTAGATGTTAAACTGCGCTGTAATGCTACAGAAATGCCATGTGTTCTAGATATTTGGACCACTGAACAAAAAAGGAAATAAACAATGTTTGAAAGGAGTTATTTATATAATTACCTAATCACTTATTAGAAGTGCCAGCGCTGTGTTCTCCATGCTCGGGTGATTTTTGTGATTTCTCGGTGCACCTGCAAAAGATTTGTTTACCTTTTTCTGTCTGCGGTTTTTTGACCAGTGAGCGGGTTTACGAGTGTGTTTTCAGACGTACGCCTCCCTCGGGCAAGATTTTATTTATTGTTTTGAAATCATGTGCAATGCAAAACCAAACCTGAAAAGCAAACCAACCAAGAGTATTGATGCCCAGGATACCCAGGAATTAAAGTAATGCATGTATGTCAATTGAAATGAATCTGGACGAGCGTTTATGACGTAGTTGACGTGGATAATAATGAATGGATGTACAAGTTGGGTTTGGATTGTAGTCAGGCCGAAAACATCTACTCTAAATTTTGGGATTTTGTGACTTTTCTTGGTATTTTTTTAGTCACCTTGAAGTGATTAAACAGTCGATAGAAAACAATAAATGTACTTTTTTGGTCAAAAGGGAAAAAAATAAATGTGTATGCGTTGGTTATGAGATGTCGTGGTAGGAAAATAATTTAGAATGAACTTAAAATATTAATAATTAATAATAATTCCTTAAGCAATTAAATTTCATTTAAACAATTCAGTGAATAGATAGATAGATAGATAGATAGATAGAATAGATAGATAGATAGATAGATAGATAGATAGATAGATATGGATGGAGATATAGATAGATATAGATATGGATGGAGCTATATATAGATAGATAGATAGATATAGATAGATAGATATAGATAGATATGGATGGAGATAGAGGATTGATAGATAGATAGATAGATAGATAGATAGATATGGATGGAGATATAGATATATATAGATAGATAGATATAGATAGATATGGATATAGATAGATAGATATGGATGGAGAGATAGATAGATAGATAGATAGATGTGGATGGAGCTATATATATAGATAGATAGATAGATAGATAGATATGGATATAGATAGATAGATATGGATGGAGAGATAGATATAGATAGATATGGATGGAGATAGAGATTGATAGATAGATAGATAGATATGGATAGATAGAGAGAGATGGATGGATGGATGGATAGATGGATAGATAGATATGGATGGAGAGAGATAGATAGATATGGATGGAGCTATAGATAGATAGATATAGATATAGATAGATATAGATAGATATGGATATAGATAGTAGATAGATAGATAGATAGATAGATGGAGATAGATAGATAGATAGATAGATAGATAGATGATAGGATGGATGGATGGAGAGATAGATATAGATAGATATGGATGATGATAGATAGATAGATATGGATGATATAGAGAGATAGATATAGATAGATATGGATAGATAGATAGATAGATAGATATGGATGGAGCGATAGATAGATAGATAGATATAGATAGATGGATATAGATAGATAGATAGATAGATAGATGGAGATAGATATGGAGATAGATAGATATGGGAGATAGATAGATAGATATAGATAGATAGATATGGATGGAGATAGATAGCTATGGAGCGATAGATAGATAGATAGATAGAGATAGATAGATAGATAGATAGATAGAATAGATAGATAGATAGATAGATGGAGATAGATAGATATGGATGGAGATATAGATAGATATGGATGGAGATAGATAGATATAGATAGATATGGATGGATATAGATAGAGATAGATAGATAGATAGATAGATAGATATGGATAGATAGATATAGATAGATAGATAGATAGATATAGATAGATAGATAGATAGATAGCTAGATAGATAGATAGGTATGGAGATGATAGATAGATAGATAGATATGGATGGATGGATAGATAGATATATGGATAGGAACAGAAAGAGATAGATAGATAGATATAGATAGATAGATAGATATATAGATGGATGGATGGATATAGATAGATAGATAGATAGATAGATAGATAGATGGATAGAGGATAGATAGATAGATAGATAGATAGATAGATATGAGATAGAGATAGATAGATAGATATGGATGGATGGATAGAGAGATAGATAGATACATCGATAGATAGATAGATAGATAGATATAGATATGGATAGATAGATAGATAGATAGATAGATAGATAGATAGATAGATAGATAGA
>JACRUU010000015.1:20494344-20511844 GCA_030449085.1 Kryptopterus vitreolus
GGTATGAAAATCCCAAAACACCAGTCTATCTGGTATTAAATAATCCTCTTGATCAAAAAAAATAATAGACTTGCCCATCCAGTGACGGCATTAGACCTTGTATCGGAATGATTGGGATGCACTACTGCTTTTGTTAGTAATTATATGGATGCCTATCAACACTGTAAACCCAGTTAAACCCTGAGATATAGGACTTTTAAACTACTTTTACATTTGGCACATGACTTTTACAGTGACTTACATTTATCTCACACATATAACTGAGCAGCGGGGCACGGTGGCTTAGTGGTTAGCACGTTTGCCTCACACCGCCAGGGTCCGGGTTCGATTTCCGTCTTGGCCATGTGTGTGTGGAGTTTGCATGTTCTCCGCGTGCCTCAGGGTTTTTTTTCGCCGGGTTCTCCGGTTTCCTCCCGGTCCACAAACATGCACGGTAGGTTGATTTGCACCTTGGAAAATTGTCCCTAGTGTATGAATGTGTGTATGAATGTGTGTGTGTGTGTGTGTGTGTGTCCTGCGATGGGTTGGCATTCCATCCAGGGTGTATCCTGCCTTAATGCCCATAGACGCCTGAGATAGGCATAGACTCCCCGTGACCCGAGGGAAGATCGGATATAGCGGTAGAAGATGAATGAATATAACTGAGCAACTATGGGGTTAAGGGCCTCTCTCAGGGGTCTGGAAGTACTAGCTTGGTGTGGATGATATTTGAACTCATGACCTTCAGTTCCAAAGTCCAATTCTGTAACCACTGCCACCTCTCTATATTTGAGTTGAACCAAGGGTGCGGTCTATGTGGAATTTAGTTCATTTTCACCACGTGCCCATGTGGGTTAATTAATGATGTAAATCGAATGCAATTATTGATTCATTCGTTTATATCTGTGTCAATATTGAAAAACAGTAGTAGCTCAAAGTGAGAGAGATTAACTAAAGACTCCTTGAGCGCTAATTTTATCCTTTTTTTTTTTTTTTTTTTTTTTTTTGCCGCTGTCACGTAGTGCACTTCTCAGGGTATGCGAACCTATTGACCCGCTGAGGATATTACACATATTGAAGAAAGGAAGGCCTTGGATTTTCCACAGTGACCTCAAACAGAGGAGGCTAATAAAACCGACAAAGAAAAAAAAAGCGCGTCTGTCAAAACAAGCTTTCCTTTGGCTGAGAGGGAAGTGCATGAATTGCGATTTGGCCTTGAACCCAAGGCTTGTCGAGAGCCTCCTCGTGCGACTTGAGAGGTCTACATCACGACCACCTGCTCTAGAAGCGACGACTGTTTTGACTCACATCCTTTCCTTCTGAACTCATCCTCGGCACTGGCCTTGTTGATTGAGAGGCTATTTATAGTGGCAGGGTCGTAGGACTTCCAGGATTCAGGGAGTATATGGGACGTATAAATTCACACACATGCACACGGACGCATATGGCTTGCTTTTAATGTCTCTGTAGAGTGCAGTGGATCGCTGTAGAGAATGCATGTTCACATTACACGCCATTCTTGGGACAAACAACATATTATACTCTTAACAACAAATCAACATCCCATTCCAGGTTTTATCTGCATTTCCTGTTGTAATAACCTCCACTCTTCTATATATATATATATATATATATATATATATATATATATATATATATATATATATATCTCCTAACTGAGCCAGGAAAAAGCTTATGTTGGCATGTGTATATATATATATATATATATATATATATATATATATATATATATATATATATATATATATATATACATACATACATGCATACATAAGCTTTTTCCTGGCTCAGTTAAGATCAGGACTCCTACATTCCAGATCTTTCCTACATATCTGTCTGGCATCATTCATGCACACATGCACATGTGGATGTTCCTGGTTTGCGATGATCTGAGACGAGCTTTGCTAAATCTCTCCTAATGTTGAGGGATTTAGATAAAGGGAATGGATCCATTGGCTTCGTATCCATACGGCATGGTAATATACTTTAAGCGTATGTGTGTGATCTTTCCTGTTGCGTGACCAGCTGGTTGCCTTTTTTTTTTTCCATGCCCTGGTTTGAGTTTCGCAATCTAAGCTACTGGCTTCTCTTACTGACAGCTGATGATGTCATGGAAAGTGTTATGAGTGCGCTTTAAAAAAAAAAAAAAAAAAAAAGAGTGAGTTGTAATGAAATGCAGCCCCCACACCCTCTGTCGTCCGGAGGTCGTCTCCCATCGGCCTTTATTAAGTCCATCTACCTGAGCCGAAGTCTTGACTTCTGAGCATTTTTATGTCTTTATGTAACCTGTAACAGCCACCTCGGTGAATCTGGGACATGCAGAACGAGTTGTTTTTGTTTTTTTATTCCGTATTGAACCCTCTGGTAACTAAAAGGCTTTAATGCATATGCTTATGTTCATTGCTTTTCAGTATGTGCAATATAGAGCGGCAGGAGGACAAAAGAGCTCCTGAACCGTGATGCACGAGTCTCGAACTCTCACGCCACACCGGCCAAACATAAAATGAGCATTCATGGGGCTCCTGGGAAATGAAGATTTCTCATACTTGCGCCCCACACGAACTTGCAGTGCATAAAGAACGTTATGGAGTCCACAGGAGGAAGGACATAAAGTACAAGTTGCACGGTTGGGTAAATAAAACCACATGCTAAGGTTAAAAGTGGCAGATGACACATGGGCATTGTGGTCTAGACTGAAAAACATGAAGAATGCGTGTACGGGTGGTTAAAGAAAAGTAAATAGAGCTGCTGAAATGTCTCTGGTGAGACTTTAAAGTGATACCTTTGCTGTATGTGCATAAATAATTAAGATACAGTAAGGCTTTATGTATTAATATTATACAGATTGCTGTGGTGTGCAGTGATTCATTTACATTCATGGCATGTGGCAGACGCCCTTATTCAGAGAGACTTACAAATGAGCGTTAAGGGCCTTGCTCAAGGGCCCACTAGTGGCAGCTTGGTGGTGGTGGGATTTGAACCTGAGATCTTCCTGTCCAGAGGCCATTACCTTAACCACTGAACTACCAACCTCATGATTCACTAATAGAAATAGTTTGGAAAAGATTATATTGGGTATTAAATTAAAATAAAGCTTATTCGTTCATCTTCTACTGCTTTATATGATTCCCTCGGGTCACGAGATCTTCCCTCAGGTGTCTATGGGCATTAAGGCAGGATACACCCTGGATGGAATGCCAACCCATCGCACACACACTCACATTCATACACTAGGGACAATTTTCCAAGGTGCCAATCAACCTACCGTGCATGTTTTTGGACCGGGGGGAAACCGGAGAACCCGGAGAAAAACCTGTTAAGGCCCGCTGGAAAACATGCAAACTCCACACACATATGGCTGGGGTTTGATTCCCATCTCAGTCATGTGTTTGTGGAGTTTGCATGTTTTCCCCGTGCCTTAGGGGGTTTTTCCCCTGGTTCTCCGGTTTCCTCCCGGTCCAAAAACATGCACTGTAGGTTGATTGGCACCTTGGAAAATTGTCCCTAGTGTATGAATGTGTGTGTACCGGTGAGTGTTTGTGGAGATTTGTGAACATTCCGAGGCACAAAACTGCTACTACAGTCAAGTTGTGATGTAGGTGAGGTAAGGAGACCTGAAGTGCAGTCAGCGTTTCCCGATTCATCCCAAAGACGTCCAATAGATTTATTGGCAGGGGATCTACCTCCTCTCCAAACTCAGGTAAAGCACATCATCACAGATCATTCTGGAGGAGGTTTGTCTCTCCGAGGTCAAGTGGAGGGGAGTTTTTATGGTACTATGTGCCTTCGACTCTCTTTGTAACGGTTGCATGGCGGATGCACGTCGCTGATTAGTTACAAACTAAATCATAAGTCCCAAAACAAGATTTATTATTTATTACGTCTAAATGACGTAACTTCAGCTTCAACATTCAGCAGCGTGGACTAAAAATAGTCGCTATTGTTTGAGCATGATATATATATGTGTGTGTGTGTGTGTGTGTGTGTGTGTGACAGCGAGAGTTACAGCTCCCACAGCAGAGAAGAGATGAGTCGGGCTTCTGGAAAAAGCGGAGGGGGAAGTTGTCTGTGTATCTGTGCACCTGCATTCGTGCTGCTTGTTGGGAAAAGGGAAGAAAACAGGATCTGGATCACGAACAACATCCTGTTGCGCATTCCCCTCGCTGTTTGTATATGTGTGTGGCTATTCCTGCCTTCTGGGTAGAAAGTTGGAAAGCGATGAATCAGGGTGTGACGAGTTCCTGCACGTCCTCCGCTTATCTTCACATTCGTCCGCTTTCTTTCCTCTTCGTGGACCTGTGTGTGTTTTCTTTCCCCTTTCGTCCACTCGGCGTAGAGAGACGTGTGCTGAATTCTGCAGAAAAGTGATGTCATAGACAAAGGCCTAGTCGATAATGCTGAGTTGTACATACGTGTCACATCTGCGTGAATGCCAGTATGGCCTATTTACCGAATGTGCACTCTTCCTTTGGGGAGGGAAGGGGGGGGGGGGGCGGGGGGGGAGGGGGGGAAACAAAACAAAACAAAACTCAGCAGTGATTAAGTCCTTCTGGATGTAAAATAACCTCACTGCATCATTTCCTCTCAGCGTTGCTGAAACCTGCCAAAGGTGCACATGTCGGTGGCTTTAGTTCTCATCCCGTATGAAAAATGGGTGATAAATGATACTGCTGTTGCATCGTCGGATTCTTCTGGCTTGGGATTTCCCATCATTTTTTTTTCCAGCCTACTGTGTTTTCAAAAGGATGGAGCTACCTTTACAGTAAATATACAAAACACATCTAATATTTCCATCAATCATATATATATATATATATATATATATATATATATATATATATATATATATATATATATATATATATATATATATATTTATATATTCATTCATTCATCTTCTACCGCTTATATCCGTAAATATCGATCTTCCCTCGGGTCACGGGGAGTCTGTGCCTATCTCAGGCGTCTATGGGCATTAAGGCAGGATACACCCTGGATGGAATGCCAACCCATCGCAGGACACACACACACACACACACACACACACACACACACACACACACACACACACACACACACACACACACACACACACACACACATTCATACACTAGGGACAATTTTTCCAAGGTGCCAATCAACCTACCGTGCATGTTTTTGGACCAGGGGAGGAAACCAGAGAACCCGGAGAAAAACCCCCTGAGGCACGGGGAGAACATGCAAACTCCACACACACATGGCCGAGACGGGAATCGAACCCGGACCCTGGCAGTGTGAGGCGAACGTGCTAACCACTAAGCCACGGGCCCCCCTATGTATATAGAGGGGGCACCCTGGATTGAATGCCAACCATTGCTCCCCATGACCCGAGGGAAGATCGGACAAAGTGGTAGAAGATGAATGAATGAATGAATATATATATTATATATATATATATATAATATAACTATATATATATATATATATATATCATTTTTATATAATATTTTATTTATTTTTATATATATATATATACATTTTTTTTTTTTTTTTTGCATTTTTGGATGGTCAGGGGTTCAGGCCTCAGTATCACTAAGTCTGCCACTCATGGACCTTTGAGCAAAGCCTTTAATTCTCTGTGCTCCAGAGGTTCTGTATCATGGTTGATACCAGCTTTGTAAAATCACTGGGATGTGAATCTCACTGTACAGCAAAACCAGCGTTTTAAAAACCTAAAAATATTAATAAATAAATAAATAAACTTTTCTAATAGGGAACATTTAATATTAATAAATAAATAAATAAAATGGATTCTTCTAATAGGGGAACAGTGGCTTAGTGCTTAGCACTTTTGCCACACACCTCCAGGGTTGGGGGTTCGATTCCCGCCTCCGCCATGTGTGTGTGTGTGTGTGTGTGGAGCTTGCATGTTCTATAAATATAAATATCAATATAAATTTATATTATAAATATAAATATCAACAGTCATTAACAAAAACACTCAGAACATTGTCCTTGGGCTTACAGACTGCAGATTTGTAGTCATATCAGGCGGTTACAGCAGGTGAGTGATATAACCACCCCAAAAATGTGCTTCTGACTTGGATCGTTCATGTAAATCCACCTCGGCAGGAATCGAGAAGCAGGAACTAAAGCTCCAGGTGTGATGAGCAAGGTGAACGAGGATTATACTGTATCTGTATTGTTTTCCACGCGTAATATCTGTGGAGAGGAAACTAAAAATAGACAGGCTGAGGACATACTGTCCAAAGTTCAAGTGATATAAAAGGACGTGTCTGGCATTCGAAGGAAACACAACAGGAACCCGGTAGAGCATTAAAGACTTTATAAACTACAAATCACAAATGCAGCTGCTGAGCTGTCTTTAAGAGTATAATAGTTTTGCCTGCGGTACTTAATAAATGATAGAAGGTGACCCGTGAAATGTGATAAATTTTAGCCCAGACATTTACAGTTTATCTATCTTTTCACAACGGACATTGTCTCAAAGCAACTGTACGATGATAATCAGGTTATAAAGTTGTATAAATGAATATTTACTGACTATAAGTTTGTTCTTTATAATTGTGTGCTGATGCCTAATGAGCGGGACAGTGGTGACTGTGGCAAAGTGAAGTGTGAAAGAAACAATGGACCAGACTTTAAATGGAACCCATCTTCATCAGGGATGGACCAAATGTCCATTCACTACAGGTCCATCTTTGTTGAGAGACTGTTCAGAGATTGGGGCAGACATTAACATTACTTTTACGGCATTTGGCAGACTTACAACTGAGCGATTGAGGGTTAAGGGCCTTGCTCAAAGGCCCACTAGTGGTAGCTTGGTGGTTGGTGGTGGTGGGGTTTGAACCTGTGATCTTCCGGTCCAGAGGCCAACACCTTAATCACTAACCCTGGGCTACCACATTAACCACAACCATCTTCCAACCACTGGGCTAATAAACCCCCCTTAACACACTTAACCACTGGGCCACCAACCACCCGGTTTAACTACTGGGCTACCACCTTAACCAACACCTTAATCACTGGGCTACTGCCTTTAACCAACACTTAACCACTGGGCTACCGCCTTAACTAACACCTTAACCACTGGGCTCCCCAAAACTGCTTAACCATACCTTAACCACTGGGCTACCACCTTAACCAACACCTTAACCACTGCGCTACTGCCTTAACCAACACATTAACCACTGGGCTACTGCCTTAACTAACACCTTAACCACTGGGCTACTGCCTTAACCAATACCTTAACCACTGGGCTACCACCTTAACCAACACTTAACCACTGCCACCTTAAAGGTTACGCTACTAACCTTAACACTGGGCCTTAACCAAACCTTAACCAAACCTAAACTGGGCTAACACCTTAAACTGGGTCTTAACCACTGGGCTACCACCTTAACCAACACCTTAACCACTGCGCTACTGCCTTAACCAACACATTAACCACTGGGCTACTGCCTTAACTAACACCTTAACCACTGGGCTACTGCCTTAACCAATACCTTAACCACTGGGCTACCACCTTAACTAACACCTTAACCACTGGGCTACCACCTTAACCAACACCTTAACCACTGGGCTACCACCTTAACCAACACCTTAACCACTGGGCTACCACTAACCAACACCTTAACCACTGACTACCCCTAACCAACACCTTTAACCACTGGCTACCACCGTAACCAACCCTTAACCACTGGGCTACACCACACTGGGCTATACACCTTAACTACAACACCGTAACCACTGGCTAACCACCCTTAACCAACACCTTAACCACCTGGGCTATACCACCTTAACCAACACCTTAAACCACTGGGCTACCACCTTAACCAACACCTTAACCACTGGGCTACCACCTTAACCAACACCTTAACCACTGGGCTACCACCTTAACCAACACCTTAACCACTGGGCTACCACCTTAACCAACACCTTAACCACTGGGCTACCACCTAACACACTTAACCACTGGGCACCTTAACCACACCTTAACCACTGGGCTACCACCTTAACCAACACCTTAACCACTATTAACCCTCACGGCTACCACCTTAACCAACACCTTAACCACTGCTACCAACCTAAACACCACCTTAACCAACACTTTAACCACTGGGCTACCACCTTAACCAACACCTTAACACTGGGCTTATTGTTAAGACACTTGTAAGGATGGTCCGATATCTCCATGAAAATGTATTCTCAGTGTCATATCAGTAGAACAGACCAAAAATAACAATCTTAGCTTGGGGAATATTCTGCCCATCCCCCCCTCCACCCCACCTGGGAATATTAAGGGTACTTAGATAGAGTGAAGAACAATAGTCTTTATTTGTCATGTCTATACATTACAGCACAGGGAAATCCTTTCTTTCTATGCATATACCAGCTTGTTTTTAAACTGGGGTCAGCAGTGATAAGGCACCCCTGGAGAACAGGGTTTAAAGGCCTTGCTCAAGGTCCCTTGGTGATACTGGGGCTCAAACCCCTAACCTTCTGATCAGTAGCCAAGTGCCTTAAACCACTGAGCTACACTGCTCCCCACCTAAGCCCTGTTCCTTGGCAAAGGCTTTGACAAGCTTTAATTACTTGTGATGGTGGTTCGGGTATTTAAGGAAATTTGGCGAGCTACCGAGGCTTAGTGGTTAGCATGTTCTCCTCACACCGCCAGGGTCCGGGTTCGATTCCCGCCTTGGCCGTGTGTGTGTATGTGTGTGGAGTTTGCATGTTCTCCCCGTGCCTCAGGGTTTTTTTCTCCAGGTTCTCCGGTTTCCTCCCGGTCCAAAAACATGCACGGTAGGTTGATTGGCACCTTGGAAAATTATCCCTAGTGTGTGTGTGTGCGAGTGTGTGTGTGTGTGTGTGTGCCCTCCAATGGGCTGGCATTCCATCCAGGGTGTATCCTGCCTTAATGCCCATAGACGCCTGAGATAGGCACAGACTCCCCGTGACCCGAGGGAAGATCGGATATAGCAATAGAAGATGAATGAATGAATGAATAACCTATTAAAATGAAAGGCAAAGCAACCAATAAGGTAATTATATAATATTTAAGGTAAATCTTGATGACAAATTGGAGTCTGATTAGAATTGAAAAGTTGGATTCATGTCACAAATTGCAATCCATTTTAGTAACCGTTTACAAGAGACTGACACCCATTGGATGTCTTATATACTGTACAGTGGGATCTCGGTGCAGGTACAGTAGGGACTGCCTCAAATGCCAGTCCCTTTCCAGTCTTTACATCCAACCAATCTTTACCTCATACATGCTTTTCCTTTCTGAGCATTTTAATATGAAAGAAAATCCATAATCTACAAATACACAAAAACGTTACGATGCATTTTTCCTCCGTATATGCACACGATTTGCATAAAAGGAATAGGATTTTGTACTGCCCAAATAATGCATATGGGTGCTGCCAAAAAAGATGTAGATGTGTCTATTGTCACGCACACTATAACACACACACTCTCTCTCTCAGTGCAATGCATGTCTGGGCTTGCCATCTGATGCTATAAATAGCTAGTAGCTGACTTGTGTGCTTGACAACACATACAACATAAAACTGCAGAGTCATGAAGAAATACTTGCAAAGTCGACTAATCCCTTCTTTTCATTTGTGATTTAGCTACATCAATACTCGCAATAAAAAATGCACCTGCCTGCAGTGTGTCTCCAATAACAGGATTTTGCTTTTACAGTATTAAAGTCTTCCTTTCAAATGATTACATCATAATTTCATAACATGTGTAAATAAATGGCGCACTCGCCATGTGAGGTTTTAGGATGAACATTCGTCAAAACTGAACAACAAACGTCACATTCTTTCTGTCTTTTTAGTTAAATGGCATATATAAATCAACGTATATAAAGTATGGGAGCACATAAAAATGTCATTTCTTCAGGACACAAAGACAAAATGAATCTGAATTGATGGAAATAATGAATGTTTTCTTCAAACTTTGCATTCGTCAAAAAAAAAAACAAACAAACAAACAACAACAAAAAAACACAGTTTGCAGCCATTCCAACCTGGCAGAACTTAGGCATTCAAACTAGAAATTTTTCTAGGTATTTTTACTCCGTTAGTACAATGCGTCTCAGCTGTGCAACACAATTATAGAAGATCGGTTTCATAATCCTCATTAATAATGATATGCATTATAACTTGAGTTAACAGTCATACCAGGAGACTTAATGCAGAGGACTGACAATTGCTAGTAATAGGCCTCTATGCGGAGCACGGTGGTTTAGTGGTTAGCACGTTCGCCTCACACCGCCAGGGTCCGGGTTCGATTCCTGTCTCGGCCATGTGTGTGTGGAGTTTGCATGTTCTCCCCATTCCCCCTTTCTCCCCGTGCTTTTCTCAGGGTTTTTTTTTCTCCGGGTTCTCCAGTTTCCTCCCCCGGTCCAAAAACATGCACGGTAGGTATTGTTGATTGGCACCTTGGAAAATTGTCCCTAGTGTGTGAATGTGTGTGTGTGTGTGTGTGTGTGTGTGTGTGTCCTGCGATGGGTTGGCATTACATCCAGGGTGTATCCTGCCTTAATGCCCATAGACGCCTGAGATAGGCACAGGCTCCCCGTGACCCGAAGGAAGATCAGATAAGGCGGTAGAAAATGAATGAATGATGGCCTCTATGCAAAAAATTCTGAGACATGAAATAAAGTTGTTTGTTTGTCATTTGCATGTAAATGTGTTTTTCAATATATATATATATATATATATATATATATATATATATATATAATATATATATATATTTAATAACATATAATATGTATATATAAGTGATTCCAATCATGAGTGAATGTATGCAGTCGACGTCTAGTCTGAAAATTTCTGTAGATAGTAGCCATGAGAATATATTAAGTTTTACTGTACATTTTTTTAAGAGAGATCATGTCATCATATGATATCATCATATCCATTATTTTTTTCACATTATATTATACACTATGTGGTCAAAAGTATTGGGCCACCTGCCATATGTGCTTCTTCCCCAAGCCTCCCCAGTTCTATAGGACATCATAATATATGATAGCAACAATATTCCCTTCACAAGACCCAGTGTATAAGGGGGTTGCATGTTTTCCAGGAGTAATGTGCTTTCTTTATGGAGCGGCCTGTTTTACAATAAATAAGTAAACAACAAGCCCGTGGATTAAGGGTTAATTAAGAAAGTGGATTGAACAAACTAACTTTTCCTGTCTCTTCTCTGGCCGTCTATGCGCAGAGGAAGGGGAATTGTTGGTTGTGGGATACCAAAGTGTTAAAGTTATTAGGCGAGAGGGACTTCTGTATTCACAGGGCTTCCTGTGGACAACAACTGCTTCCTGCCCTCATTTCCACATACAACAAACACAAAAGAAACAGGAGCGCAGTAGATGTAAGGTCAATGGGAAAATTCCTGGCTCATTAGCGGTGACTTACCAGCATCTCGAAAATCTCCTCGAAATCTGCAGCAATGACGAAAAGTTTTACTATTATTTAATAGTAATAATATAGAGTAATAGTAAAAAGAACTTTTCTAATATTTCTAGAATGAGTTCAATGTTTCCAGTCATTTGCAACAATGCAATAAATTGTGACCAATAGTTTGTTGAGACCTGTTTTATGATAAAATATATATTTTATATATATGTTAAAATATTATAATAATCATTTCCAGTCAACCGTGCCCCCATATATAATGTTTCTCCAGAAGCTGAGAAATATACTAAGTTGTCCTAGACACATAAAGTGCATCATGTACAACCTAGTGCAAAAACAGCACAAAAACAAAACAGTGTAGAACAGACAAAATGAGACACTGCAGGACAAATACACAAACCCAAAATAACATCGACCCGTACTGTATACCTACTGTATGTATATATGTCTATATATATATATATATATATATATATATTCATATATAATATATATATATATATATATATTCATTCATTCATCATCTTCTATACCCCGCTTTATCCGATCTTCTACCTTCTATATATTCATATCATTCATTCATTCTCATCCCTTCTATCTTCTACCGCATTCTTTATCCGATCTTCCCTTGGGCCACATTATTGTCTATTCATCATTTTGTCAAATTCATCAATTTGATTCCATATGCATACAAAACCTTTTATTATTACTGAATTATATAATAATATTTGCTTAAGCATCTACTATATTAAAATCTCCATGCAAAAGAAAACTTTCAGTGCACTTATTATTTATTCATATGTAAAATTTCCATATCGCATTTCATGTAAACACTCGATAAGAGAGAAGAGAAACGACACTGCGATTCCTGTGTTGGCGTTGACAAATAAAGAACTCTTTAATCACGATCGTTTAGTGTCTGGTCACCTCCACACAATTACTGTCCAATTACTGTCCAATTGCAACGCAAAGAAAACATCTGGAGGGATTATGACATTATTTGATTAGCTAAACGGGATGATGTAATCAAGACCAATTAGCAGTGATCTCCTTGCTCATGTGACTCACTGGTCTATAATTACACTTGTTAAGGAAATAGACGCAAAGACCCAATCAGTTCCAAGTGTGTCCTCAGTTTTCCATTTCGACGTCCTCTGCTGCATCTCAGGCGCTCCGTCCACAACGATTCAGCCGCTGGCGTTGGTTTAACAGGGAATGGCGCAGTGCCACGTGTCCTCTTTTAGTCTTGCTCTCACGGGGAAAGTCTTAGGATGATCCGAGCGCGAGCCAAGATACCATCTGTCTGCTCCTGTGCCAGCTGGCCGTCACATATGCCACTTCAGTGCAGCAGGTGTCCATGCCAGTCTATTCACACACGCCTCTGAACGGACCAACTGAACTGGCCACACACACGTTCAGAGAGAACGCTTGGCCAGACTGCTGAAATTTAGACTCACACACACACACACACACACACACACACACACAACACACACACACACACACACACACACACACACACACACACACACACACACACACACACACACACACACACAAAATCCCATTTGGGGTTTTGGATTGTTCTTGGTCAGTGGCTAGGGATTGTTCACCACTCTGCTTATTGCTTCCTCTCCAATATATACTATTTCACCATTATTAATTTTAGTTGCTTGGTAGATGTCTTTCCAAGACAAAACTTGAACGCATACAAAAGTTTCCTTTCTGTCTTTTTCTTTTTGTGATTTAGCAACAGCGAAACGAGAACCATAATTGTAAACACCGACGGGTAAAAAGAAAAAAAAAAAAGAAGAAAAGAAAAAAAATAAGAAAAATAGGCAGATTAGAAAGGAAATGAAACCCATGACCCGCACGCACGACAACGTCGAACGCTTGACAATAAAACATATACAGAAACCAGAACCAGAACTGGGGGTGCTGATGACTGGTAACAGAACACGTCTGAGTGCGTTGTTGAGCCATGTGATGAGGTCGTGTGACACTGTAATGCAGCCAAACGTCTATTCAAGGACAACCAGAACAGGATGATAGTGAAAGAATTATATAAAGTGGTCGAGATCATCAATATAAGTGGACAAATTTGAGAATTTACAGTGCAATTGCATAAGTATTCGCCCCTATAATTGTCCCACGTGCAACTCCTGTAATTAGATGAATAACCGGTGTGCAATTAAAAGTGTGACGAGATCTCAGTTTAAAAAGACCAGTTCATGGATGGCCCCATTGTTAGTTAGTTAACTTGAACGCATATAAATGTTTCCTTTCTTTCTATTCATTTTTGGGATTGAGCAAGAGTGAAACAAAGGAAAAGGAAAAGTCTATTCAGGAGATAATCATTAAACCGAAGAGAGATGGACGTAATATGGCAAAACACGCCTGTACTTAAAGGAAATCCAAACTCCAGGTAAGAACATCAATCGGAAAAAGCCACCAAGAACCCAGGTGCATTTATGGAGTAATTAATGTAGAATTAATTGTTGTATATTGCTAATTAATTCATGTATTTAATGTATCGCCTCATTCCACCTTCTATCAGCGGAAGAGGCAAAGATCAGCTCAGGGCTCTTCTCTGCTCTGGCACCGAGGTGGTGGGATGAACTTCCCCTGGATGTTCCCCGATCTCTTCCAACAACAACTATCCTAACACCTCTTTCCTCTCACTGTCCAGGAATCCATATTAATAAAAAACAAACAAACAAATAAACAAAAAAACTCAACTGTGTCTATGCTTATTGTGTACTTCAGTTTGTATCAACACTACCTGTACGAATTAGATCCTTAGATGGAGACCTAAAGCACTATTTGTACGTCTGCTAAACACTATAAATGTAAATGTATAAATTCATGATATATAATCCTAATTAATCCCATTTCAATTCTGGGCTGTACGACTACAAAACATGTGTAAAATGAAAGGGGATAAATACTTATTGTATACAAGGGATGCAAACATAATCTGTGTCTTCACTGCTAGCATCAATTGCACTCGCCTGCTCTGTGTTCTCCACTATTAATATCCCAGATTAAGTCTATACTTGTGTTTGTTTTGTTTCTAAGCTCCTGTTGTGCATGCTGTGTATATATATATATATATATATATATCCCATTCCAGATTTTGTCCCCCATTTGCTGTTATAATAACCTGCACTCCTTTGGGAAGATGCTTTGTGTGAGTTTCATTCATCCACAAGGGGGTAAGTAAACTCGGCTGAGATGAGGAGGCCTGGAGGGCGTTCCCATTCATCCCAAAGGTGCTCAATTGGGTTGAGATCAAAGATCTAAATCAGGCTACTCAAGATCTTCCAATCCAATCCGGGGAGCCCAGAGCGCTTTGTCCACAGGGGCTTTGCCATGCGGTAACAGGGTTGGGTCTCATAGTGAAGTGAAGGGAAAATGTATTAATACCACGTCCTATTATATCCTGTACACATCCTGTGTGTAAAATATTAGCGTATTTATGAACATGCAACAGGGACAACAGGGATTACACATCGATTTTATCCTGACTTACCTTTAAACATTCCATTGTCCATTGGGAATTTTTCGGAAATGTTATTTTTATCTTAAATCAACCCCTTTTTCGTCTATGCAGGGGTCACCAACCTTTTTTAACCTAAGAGCTACTTCAGTCGTACAAAGGGCTACCAGTTTGACACACTTATTCTGAAATAACACATTTGCCTTTAGTTATATATTATAATTAATGACCCTGACGTTTTCTCACAATAAGTATTGTGAGGTAACTATTGGTGACCCATGCTCTATAGTTAGTTAATGATGCTGCTACAGGAGCTGTCAATGCTTAGAAAAGCAAAATGGCCGAACTACAGTAAGTTATTTATCCGTGGTTTGCATTGTTGTTGTTTGTCCCCCCCCCCCCCCCCCCCCCCCCCCCCCCCCCCCCATCCTGCTCAATGACATTCTTTGCCTGGTCCAACTCTAGACTGTTGATGTCCCTTGCTAAGATATAAATCTAGCTCAATCCGAAGATAGATGGACTAATAAAGAAATAGTAAGCGAGCTGCGACTAATTTACAACAAACACCCTTTCATCACTATTCTACGTATTAATCACCACTGTTTTTTGTTTGTTTGTTTGTGTGTGTGTGTCAGGGTGGGAGAGGGGGGGGGTGGAGTGTAAGGATACTCAAGGAACTTTTTGGATTCGTATGTTTTGCGCACAGGGCAGAACAAACACGCCTACATACCCTTATGTGGGATCTGCTCATGCGCCATCGCAACCGAAAATAGCTGGGCGACTTGGTTTGCACATCTGCGAGTGTGTGTGTGTGTGTGTGTGTGTGTGTGTTCAAGACAGCAAGCTTGTGTGATACGTGCGCAACATGTGTCTTCGGCGTGTTTATTTATCGCCTGCTGATGGCGGTCGTCCTGAAACATTACCTCAGTGTCTTCTCGTGCATGTGAAGACCGCAGAGGCTAATCCGTCTCTACTGGTATTTACAGCCGCTGTAATATCCGTCTTAATTCGTGACCCCGGAATGAACGCACCGTTATTGCGGAGCCGCGTGCACGCATGTCATCAGTCGAAATTGCGTAATTCAACGCAGAAGCGCTGTGGAAAACGGTGCGTCCCTTCCCAGAAGTGGTCAGGTGGGAGCATAAAGTGTTCAATTATGCAACTGCTAGCATTGTTATTCTACTCTCTGGAGGTGGTATAGCCCAGCGGTTATGGTGTTGGACTCTGGCCTGGAAGATCATGGGTTCAAACCCCACCACCACCCAAGCTGCCACTAGTGGGCCCTTGAGCAAGGCCCTTAACCCTCAATTTGTAAGTCGTCGCTTTGGATAAGGGTTTCTGCCAAATGCCATAAATGTAATGTAAATGTACACTTTGGTAAATCCCATCCGTTTTCAGATGCGTGAGGTGACGTATTCTACCTGGAGATTTATAGGAGTAGGGATATACTCAAATGTTAATGAATTATTCATTTATATGGCGCTTTTCTATGCACTCAAAGCGCTTTTACATTATGACAGGGAGATCTCCTCATCCGCCACTAGTGTGCAGTGTCCACCTGGATGATGCGAGGGCGGAAATGCCCACCAACGCCCACCAAACACCAACTTACTGGGGGATATGGGAAGATATGTGGATGGTTAGGAAGCCGTGATGATCAGACGCCAATGACTCCTCTACTCTTTTTCGAAGGACGTCCTGAGATTTTTAATGACCACAGAGAGTCAGGTGTAACATCTCATCTGAAAGACGACGCCTTTTGACAGTATAGTGTCCCTGTCACTATACTGCGGTGCTAGGAGCCACACAGACCACAGGGTAAGCCCCCCCCCCCTCACTAACACCTCTTCCAGTAGCAAAGCAGTTTTCCAAGGAGGTCATCCATCCAGGTACTCAGCCCTTCTTATCTTTAGTGTGCAACCAGTCTTGGGCTACAGGGTGATGTGTGTGTGGAGTTTGCATGTTCTCCCCGTGCCTCAAAGGGGTTTTCTCCCGGTTCTCCGGTTTCCTCCCCGGTCCAAAAACATGCACGGTAGGTTGATTGGCACCTTGGAAAATTGTCCCTAGTGTATGAATGTGAGTGTGAATGAGTGTGAGTGTGTGTGTGTCCCCGGCAATGGGTTGGCATTCCATCTAGGGTGTATCCTGCCTTAATGCCCATAGACGCCTGAGATAGGCACAGACTCCCCGTGACCCGAGGGAAGATCGGATAAAGCGGTAGAAGATGAATGAATGAATGAATGAATGAATGAGATGTTCACATATGACTCTTATGACCTGGTGTCTACAATTAATATTTTTTTCCGCCTATGTGTTCACAAAAGTCTTATACATGTAAATAATCACAGTCACAGGTTAAATTGGGTAAAATTGGATAAAATTGGATTAAAAAATGTTGTTTTATGTTGTAGTATATAAAATGATTATATGGAAACAAATATTCCCATTTCTGTCCTAAGGAAGACATTTAACGGATAATAAAATATGTGGATTTTTTTTTTTAATAGACCCGAATTGCATTTTACATTCATTACATTACCTTATCCAGAGCGACTTA
>JACRUU010000015.1:20516844-20519344 GCA_030449085.1 Kryptopterus vitreolus
GATTATAAGGAGGAGCGGCTCTACTTGAAAGTGACAGGAAGGCATTTTTTTAAGGTATATAGGAAAAATGGAGCTCAGTAAGGCAGTGTTCAGGTCAGTGCCTATTAAAAACAAACAATAAACAGGAATACAAATAATTATTTTCATATAGTATATATATATATATATATATATATATATATATATATATATATATATATATATATATATATATATATATATATATATATATATATTCATTCATTCATTTTCTACCGCTTTATCCGATCTTCCCTCGGGTCACGGGGAGTCTGTGCCTATCTCAGGCGTCTATGGGCATTAAGGCAGTATACACCCTGGATGGAATGCCAACCCATTGCAGGACACACACACACACATTCACATTCACACACACATTCATACACTAGGGACAATTTTCCAAGGTGCCAATCAACCTACCGTGCATGTTTTTGGACCGGGGGAGGAAACCGGAGAACCCGGAGAAAAAACCCCCTGAGGCACGGGGAGAACATGCAAACTCCACACACACATGGCCGAGACGGGAACCGAACCCGGACCCTGGCGGTATGAGGCGAACGTGCTAACCACTAAGCCACTGTGCCTTATATATATATATATATATATATATATATATATATATATATATATATATATATATAATGTAATTATACCAAATGTATTCCAAATATCCTGATGTAATGTGTGTGAACTGCGTGTCTGTAGCTTACAATACTTTGTGTACACATGTCATGTGTGTGCGTGTGTGTGTGTCTTAGTGAGAGAAAGGAACTGACATTTATGTACTGGACCCGGTCTGTGTGTACTATGGAGGAAGGAGCAAAAGAATTTCCCATGCGGTTTGTGGTACATTTAGGAAGTAAGGAGAGCATTTATAAAAAGCCAGAGCCGGAAACTGGGAAAGAAGGGAAGGCTCAGCAGCAGGCCAGGATCTGGTGTGAAGTTATTCCTGCCCTGAGAATTCCTCACGCACACACACACACACACACACACACACACACACACACACACACGCACACACCGGATAAAAACACAGTGTAGAAATGGCCTGTCAGTAGCGTATCGCTCCTCCTCTCCTCTGCACTTCTCGCCTTTGTATGGCGTGACCTCAGCTCGCAGTCTTTCCACCGGCTCCGTCTTCCGTGTCACTCGATACCAGCTGACGAACCCGAGCTAACGACAAAACAGTTAAGCGAACGGCCAGAGGAGCAGCTTGGATCGACCCGAATGAACGCGAGAGAGCCGCTTTCTCGTGGGATCGCGTTCTTATTTTCCGTATGTTTTTGCAGGGCGCCTGCTTTTTCCATTTTCCAAGGCTGAGGTGGTTCCCCTGCCTGATTGCAATCCATTTCTTTCTTGTTAAAATGGAACAGCCGGGCTCTGACATCCTTTGCGGTCCTGTCTGACCTTTGACCTGAAGTCGAGTATTTCAACACTACTTTCCGAAAAAAGGATTATATATATATATATATATATTGATTCATTCATTCATCTTCTACCGATGTATCCGATCTTCCCTCGGGTCACGGGGAGTCTGTGTCTCAGGCGTCTATGGGCATTAAGGCAGGATACACCCTGGATGGAATGCCAACCCATCACATTTACATTTACATTTACATTTGCGGCATTTAGCAGACGCCCTTATCCAGAGCGACTTATAACTGAGCAATTGAGGGTTAAGGGCCTTGCTCAAGGGCCCACTAGTGGCATCTTTGTGGTGGTGGGGTTTGAACCCATGATCTTCCAGTCCAGAGTCCAACACCTTAACCACTGGGCTACCACCTCCCACCAGAGCACACAGAGCGCGATCACACACAGCACACACACACACACACACACACACACACACACACACACACACACACACACACACACCACACACACACACACACACACACACACACACACACACACACACACACACACACACACACACACACACACACACACCACACACACACACACACACACTCACACACACACCACACTCATACACTAGGGACAATTTTCCAAGGTGCCAATCAATCTACCGTGCATGTTTTTGGACCAGGAGGAAACCGGAAACTGGAGAACCCGGAGAAAAAAAACCCTGATGGCCACTGAGGCACGGGGAGAACATGCAAACTCCACACACACATGGCCGAGACGGGATTTGAACCCGGACCCTGGTGGTGTGAGGCGAACGTGCTAACCACTAATCCACCGTGCCCCCTTATATATATATATATATATATATAAGAAATAGAAATTTGTTGAAAATTTTTGCTATTTTTAAAATAATTCTCAAAGAATGTCCTGAAAAAGAGAACTTGGGTTCAAACGAACGGTATTTATTATCTACTAAAAGTGAATTATTCATGTTTCCTCAACTTTTCTTCAATCATTTTAGCCGATGAATTTAATGGCCAGTGACCCCGGTCTATCTTTCACATCAACCAGAAAGTCATAATTTTAATTTGGATTTTAATTTAGTTTTATTCAT
>JACRUU010000015.1:20521844-20536844 GCA_030449085.1 Kryptopterus vitreolus
TGTAACCGGACCCCAAGTGTTTCGTTCTGATAGATTCGTGTAAGGAAAGAAAATAAATAAATAAATAAAAAATCTGATCCCATGATAAATGTTTCTATTAATAAACCCTGACGGACCGAGACGGAGATGCCAGATTTCCCCCATCAGGCTGGCCATCTAGACCGTCGTGAATACCACGGACCCACCAGTTTGACGGAATTTTACAACCTGGTTTATATCTCCACGTTTTTTTTTTAAGGAGGTCGTAAGGTTCAGAGGACTGAATAGGAATACACAGGACCATTGTAACAATTTATTTACAGTGCCCTAAGGGATAGGTATTAGCTGTAGGTCTTAACAGCCACGTCTGGCGATCCATTTACATTCCATACTCTAATAATGGCGTTTCTATCTCGATCTGTGCGTTGTATGTACAAAAATATGCAACTTCATGTGTCTCAAAGGAGCCATGTATTCGTCTGTTAATGTTAAAACCATCTGCGTTATATTCCGCCTCAGGCACAAAGACGTTCGCCGCAGATCCTCTGCTTCTGTACGACGTGAAGTGCCGCCTCCAGAACATTGGTCAGAACATTTCCCTCTGGACACCTGTAGTGAATACCACCACCATAAGGGGGTGCCAGAGGTGTACAGGGGTTGGTGGTACATAGTACCTGTCAAAATAACATCCACATGATTTATAGGATTATTACAGGAACATTACGTGGAGCGTCATATGTGCAGCCTCCATGCATCAAACTGGTTTGTCCCTGTTGATTATGTCTCCGTCATGGCACCTGTTAGTGTTTGGGATATTATTACATAGCGAGTAAACATTCTAGGCTAAATGTTGATGTCCTAGACGCAGATAATATGGGCTGGTCTATGGATTTGAACGAGATGAATGCCAAATTGTGACTGGTTTAGAGCGTCTCCAAATCTCTTGTTGAGGTGGTATATATATATATATATATATATATATATATATATATATATATATATATATATATATATATATATATATATATATATACAGACGTGGACAAAATTGTTGGTACCCTTTGGTCAATGAAAGAAAAAGTCACAATGGTCACAGAAATAACTTTAATCTGACAAAAGTAATAATAAATAAAAATTCTATAAATGTTAACCAATGAAAGTCAGACATTGTTTTTCAACCATGCTTCAACAGAATTATGTAAAAAAATAAACTCATGAAACAGGCATGGACAAAAATGATGGTACCCCTAGAAAACACAGAAAATAATGTGACCAAAGGGACATGTTAATTGAAGGTGTGTCCACTAATTAGCATCACAGGTGTCTACAACCTTGTAATCAGCCATTGGGCCTATATATATGGCTCCAGGTAATCACTGTGTTGTTTGGTGATATGGTGTGTACCACACTCGACATGGACCAGAGGAAGCAAAGGAAAGAGCTGTCTCAAGAGATCAGAAAGAAAATTATAGACAAGCATGTTAAAGGTAAAGGCTATAAGACCATCTCCAAGCAACTAGATGTTCCTGTGAGTACAGTTGCACATATTATTCAGAAGTTTAAGATCCATGGGACTGTAGCCAACCTCCCTGGACGTGGCCGCAGGAGGAAAATTGATGACAAATCTAAGAGACGGATAATCCGAATGGTAACAAAAGAGCCTAGAAAGACTTCTAAAGAGATTCAAGGTGAACTTCATGCTCAAGGAACATCAGTGTCAGATCGCACCATCCGTCGTTGTTTGAGCCAAAGTGGACTACATGGGAGACGACCAAGGAGGACACCATTGTTGAAAACGAATCATAAAAAAGCAAGACTGGAATATGCCAAACTACATGTTGACAAGCCACAAAGCTTCTGGGAGAATGTCCTGTGGACAGATGAGACAAAAATCGAAGTTTTTGCCAAGGCACATCAGCTGTATGTTCACAGACGAAAAAATGAAGCATATCAAGAAAAGAACACTGTCCCTACTGTGAAACATGGAGGAGGCTCTGTTATGTTCTGGGGCTGCTTTGCTGCGTCTGGCACAGGGTGTCTTGAATCTGTGCAGGGTACAATGAAATCTCAAGACTATCAAGGAATTCTAGAGAGAAATGTACTAGCCAGTGTCAGAAAGCTTGGTCTCAGTCGCAGGTCATGGGTCTTGCAACAGGACAATGACCCAAAACACACAGCTAAAAACACCCAAGAATGGCTAAGAGGAAAAAATTGGACTATTCTAAAGTGGCCGTCTATGAGCCCTGACCTCAATCCTATTGAGCATCTTTGGAAGGAGCTGAAACATGCAGTCTGGAAAAGGCACCCTTCAAACCGGACACAACTGGAGCAGTTTGCTCATGAGGAGTGGGCCAAAATACCTGCTGAGAGGTGCAGATGTCTCATTGACAGTTACAGGAAGCGTTTGATTGCAGTGATTGCCTCAAAAGGTTGCGCAACAAAATATTAAGTTAGGGGTACCATCATTTTTGTCCATGCCTGTTTCATGAGTTTATTTTTTTACATAATTCTGTTGAAGCATGGTTGAAAAACAATGTCTGACTTTCATTGGTTAACATTTATAGAATTTTTATTTATTATTACTTTTGTCAGATTAAAGTTATTTCTGTGACCATTGTGACTTTTTCTTTCATTGACCAAAGGGTACCAACAATTTTGTCCATGTCTTGTATATATATATATATAGGGCATGGTGGCTTAGTGGTTAGCATGTTCGCCTCACACCACCAGGGTCCGGGTTTCAATTCCCGTCTCGGCCATGTGTGCGTGGAGTTTGCATGTTCTCCCCGTACCTCGGGGGGGGGGGGGGGGGGGGGGGGGGGTTTATCCGGGTTCTCCGGTTTCCTCCCCCCCGGTCCAAAAACATGCACGGTAGGTTGATTGATTGGAAAATTGTCCCTAGTGTATGTGTATGGATGTGTGTATGAATGTGTGTATTTGTCCTGCGATGGGTTGGCATTCCATCCAGGGTGTATCCTGCCTTAATGCCCATAGACGCCTGAGATAGGCACAGACTCCCCGTGACCCAAGGGAAGATCGGATATAGCGGTAGAAGATGAATGAATGAATATATATATATATATATATATATATATATATATATATACATATATCTATATATATATATATATATATATATATATACTTATATATCACAAGTATATAGGTATTAATCACTTAATCCCACAAGTTAACTCAATTGCACATTAATCACACGTTTCCAATATACAATAAATGAAAACTTTTTTTTCCCTGTTTCTAATGCTCTAACTAAATGTATCAGATGTTATAATTATATAAATTCCACTCCAAATCTCTCCCTTTAATGAAACTATTGATTATTTAATATCTATTTAATATTGTTAATAATGTTAATAATCCAACTTTAACAAGAAGTTAATTGATTAATATTAAAAGACTAGTTTCCAGAGCAAAATAAATATTACTCTGGAAATGTTTCTTTTAATATTAATGATATTATTAATGAATATAATACATATTGATAATATAATAATATTAATGTTCTTGTTAAATTTGCATTATTAACATTATTAATGTAATATATTATGTAATATATAGTTCTAATTGTGGGCTGTGTGCATCCCGGCGAATCTTGTTGATTTTACACATCAAACACAAATACTGTTTTTTTTTTTTTTGAATGGACTTTATTATTTGTTTTAGTACAGAAATGACATCGTGAATAAATGCATGTTGCAATGAAGGTTTTCATTTCTCCTCTTTTGCATATATTTATCTATATTGTAATACAAATGGTCAAACAAAAATGTACTGCAAAGCAGTTTCTGGCCAATTCATTAATAATATTAATATAATATCAATAATATAAACTAATATACCGTAAATTCCGGACTATAAAGCGCACCTGGCATATAAGCCGCATCTGCTCTATTTAAAAAAAACCCCAAAAAAATCATAAATAAGCCGCACCTGCATACAAGCCGCATCCGCTTTTGAATTGTAAATGTACATGTATGTACCTAAATAGATCCTTTCCTAACCTGTATTTTAACACGGTGTAACGGTGGACGCTGCACAGAGACGCGGAGATCCGGAATTCATACAAAACAGGATTTATTAGAATAAAGAACTCCGGAGACGCCGCTCATACGGAGCGGCCAGACAGGCTAGGGAGCCTTGCGCTCTGCGCGCCGTGGTACCGGGAGTACCGGAGACAAAGGTTAGGCATAAACATATATCGAGCGTCCGTGTCCGCGACACTAAGTATGTGCTACGAGCCCGGACGGGGATTGTAGAGTGAACCGGGCTTATATCGGGAGAGGGAAAATCAGGAATAGCTGAGGCTGTATTGTGTGTGTGTGTGTGTGTGTGTGTGTGCGTGTGTGTGTGTGTGTGTGTGGGGAAGGGGGGGGGGGGGGGAGAGCAGGGAGGAGAGAGCACTGAGCAGATTAAAACTGCTGATTAAAACGGGACAGAACCAAGAGAAAATAAGCGCTATTTACAGTATTTACCTTCATTTCTCCTGTGTGTGAAATCACGTCACCTTAACCTTGTAAAGATAGAGTTTGTCCTCCTTCTATCCGCTTCTACCCACTTATATCTGCTAAAGAGGAACTAGCGCATTCTTCTTCTTTGCATTTATTTTGTGTTAGTTTTGATTCTAATTCCGGTTAGAGCCCCTAGCGGTCGGGAAAAAATCTGCAGAATAGCCGCACCTTATTATTAGCCGCATGGTTCAAAACCTAGGAAAAAAGTAGCGGCTTATAGTCCGAAATTTACGGTACATTATATATACAGCGGGTCCTCGGGTTACTTACAGCGCTATAATAAAATGTAACAGCTAATGACATAAAAAAGTATTAAAAAAAGAGAAAACAATTCCTAACCACATGAATTAAAGTAAATATTAATAAAAAAGCTTACGACTCTAAACAGCGTAAGACGGAATGACGCATAATATTATTTTAAAAATATTTTTATGGGGGCGCTTTCGTAATGACGAAACAGCGTAAGTCTCCCAAGGACTCCCTGTATTCGGTTATTAGACATAAAGTTTAATTAGAGACCAAAAGATAAAGTGTGAGTATCTATTTAGCAGAAATGCCTGAGATGTAGGGGCACGGTGGCTTAGTGGTTAGGACGTTCGCCTCACACCACCAGGGTCCGGGTTCAATTCCCGTCTCGGCCATGTGTTTGTGGAGTTTGCATGTTCTCCCTGTGCCTTAGGGTTTTTTTTCTCCGGGTTCTCCGGTTTCCTCCCCCGGTCCAAAAACATGCATGGTAGGTTGATTGGCACCTTGGAAAAATTGTCCCTAGTGTATGAATGTGTGTGTGTCCTGTGATGGTGCCCCTCGTCTCTAATACTATGTTTATTTATTATTTATTATGTAATAAAACGGGGGCACGGTGGTTTAGTGGTTAGCACGTTCGCCTCACACCGCTAGGATCCAGGTTCGATTCCCGTCTCAGTCATGTGTGTGTGGAGTTTGCATGTTCTCCCCGTGCCTCAGGGGGTTTTTCTCCGGGTTCTCCGGTTTCCTCCCCCCGGTCCAAAAACATGCATGGTAGTTTGATTGGCACCTTGGAAAATTGTCCCTAGTGTGTGAATGTGTGAATGTGTGTGTGTGCCCTGCGATGGGTTGGCATTCCATCCAGGGTGTATCCTGCCTTAATGCCCATAGACGCCTGAGATAGGCACAGACTCCCCGTGACCCAAGGGAAGATCGGATAGAAGATGAATGAATGAATGCCTGAGATGTGATCCTGCAAGTGCTTCAAGATGACGTCGTTGGAATTGCACAGGACACATACCAGTGAGTTATTTACAATGTTTCACACGGCCTGTATAATAATGAGTTCACAGCACGGCCCGAGTGCGCACTTACTGGCTCTTTACTATTTGTATGTCTAGTTGCTATGGCAGGAGTCATGTGCGAACCGAAGTCAACGTACGAAGCCGAGCGCTGTGTGAATGAGTGCACTTTCAGGCTGTGTCACCCCAGGAGAGATGTCACACGGCAGGTTGTGACGTTCTCCCCTCCTGTCCAGAACAATCGAAGGAACCAGCTGTGGCAGGAGGCGATATGACAGCCGAGGTGCTGTTTACACACAACACACCTCCCTGCCAAGATCACACACGACGAGACTCAAGCAGACGTCAAGGACAGACTTTCAAATAAACCACGTCCACGTCCATTCACAAGCATGAACATTCGTCTTAAACGGTCCAGAACATTTATAAACCCTTCTTAAAGGCGCCAATGAACCCTTCAATCTCTATATAGATAGATAGCATCATTCTGACACACTG
Source organism: Kryptopterus vitreolus (assembly GCA_030449085.1). Classification (NCBI taxonomy): domain Eukaryota; kingdom Metazoa; phylum Chordata; class Actinopteri; order Siluriformes; family Siluridae; genus Kryptopterus; species Kryptopterus vitreolus. Next base: position 20,528,116 of record JACRUU010000015.1, read on the forward strand.
TTTCATTCGATACTAGAAAGGCAACTGGAGAACAGATTAATCCTATGCTCACATGAAACCAATAGTGATGCATAAATATTAGTTTCTGTGCATTTTAACTAGGCTTGATGCGAACAATTTCAATAAAAGTCAATGAAACAACATTTTAATCACATTCGAATGCATGTTTAATGCAGAATTAGCTCCTTCTGTAGCACGCAGCGTTCCAAATTCAGTAAATTCTGTCATTCTTTTTTCCAGCTACATTACATTGTTTACATGCAGTGCTCTATGACAATTAAAGAAAGACACTTACTTTTAGTGTACCAGTGTATTAATAGTGCATAGTATAGTATTAATAGTATTTCACCATTATTGCTGATCCTGTATGTTGCGTTTGTTACACCCTATTTGGTGGATTGCTGTGGGCTTGACCATATACGTTTTTATCCATTCATATATATATATATATATATATATATATATATATATATATATATATATATATATATATATATATATATATATATATATACATAGGCACGGTGGCTTAGTGGTTAGCACCTTCACAGTGGGTTACACCTTCACCTGACACCGCCAGGATCCGGGTTCAATTCCCGTCTCAGCCATGTGTGTGTGTGGAGTTTGCATGTTCTCCCCGTGTCTCAGGTGGTTTTTCTCTGGGTTCTCCGGTTTTCCTCCCTCCTCCTCCGGTTCCTCCTCCCGGTCCAAAAACATGCACTGTAGGTTGATTGGCACCTTGGAAAATTGTCCCTAGTGAATGTGAGTGTGTTTGTGTGTGTGTGTGTGTGTGTGTGTGTGTGTGTGCCCTGCGATAGGTTTAGCATTCCATCCAGGGTGTATCCTGCCCATAGACGCCTGAGATAGGCACAGGCTCCCCGTGACCCGAGGGAAGATCGGATATATAGCGGTGGAAGATGAATGAATATATATATATATATATATATATATATATATATATATATATATATATATATATATATATATATATATATATATATAGATGAAATAAAACCTAAGATATTTGAAGGGAAGTTAAAGTTAGGGAAGTTAAAGTTAAAAAGAAATACTTCATTAAAGTACACAAGTGCAGAAAATGACATTTGGTTTGTTACTCTCCACCACTGGAATGTTGTATTGAGTCGGCTGTAGGCTGGTAAATGTATTTATTACATATACAGTGCTGTGCAAAAGTGAAAAAAATGCTGTAAACAAAGAATGCTTTCAAAAATGGAAGTGTTAATTATTTACTTTATTTACTTTCGTCAATGAACGAAAAGAGAAATGGAAATCAATATTTGTTGTGAACACACTTTACCTTCAAAACAGCAGTAACACTTCTAGTGTACACTTACACACAGTGTTTATGAAGGAACTCGGCTGGTTAGGTTTGTTCCATCTTGGAGAAGTAAACACAGATCTTCTGTGGATGGAGACGTTCTCACATCCTTCTGTCTCTTCATGTAAATCCCACACACACTCCATGATGTTGAGATCAGGGTTCTGTGGGGGTCGTGCCATCACTTCCACTACTCTTCAAAAGTCACTCACAACAAATATTGATTTAATTTCTTTCGTTCGCTCACGTCGCATTTTGTAAATTGACAAAAATGAACAAATCATTATTTATATTTCCTGAAAGCATTCTTTGTTTACAGCATTTTTTCACACCCGCCTAAAACTTTTGCACAGTAATGTATATTAATCATTATCATTTTCATTATTTTAACCAGTGACTGGGATACCTATATAGAGAGTATGCAAATATGCATATTGGACACACACACACACACACACACACACACACACACATATATATATATATATTATATATATAGTATATATATATATATATATATATATATATATATATATATATATATATATATATACAAATGCCTCCGAAAGTACAAAAGGTGCTAGGACGAAATGTGAAATTGCACATGATGGGATGTTGTTACAGTTCCACATTGGTTTGTGGTCCGTGTGGTAGAAGCGCTCCCAAACACCATTAGATACTTGTTTCATGCTTCATGGTCTAAATAAATCCGCCCAAAGATAATAAGAAAGTACTGTTAAGCTCAGCAGAAAACAAACGAAGAGTACATTTTATTTAATAATTGTATTTCTTTCCGCATCTGCGTTAGGCTACATTCACACATCTTTTACCCTAGTCGTATTTCCTCTTATGAGGAGTGAAACATAATCGAGAAACGCTTGGCCACAGACAGCTGACAGTTTCCACACGTAACACTGCGCACTGAGTAATGTGATCTAAGCCTTTACAGCTGCTAAAGACCTTCATGCAGCAATATATTCTATTTGAGAGCAATCGGTTTACACGCAGCTTACCATGTTGTTGTAAATAACAAGGCAGACAAAACATGTCTGGAGATCATTCGTTCATTCATGCTTCACTAACAAAAACATTCATTCATTCATTCATCTTCATTCATTCATTCATTCATCTTCTACCGCTTCACGGGGAGCCTGTGCCTATCTCAGGCGTCTATGGGCATTAAGGCAGGATACACCCTGGATGGAATGCCTAACCCATCGCACGCAGGACACACACATACACACACACACACACACACACATTCATACACTAGGGACAATTTTCCAAGGTGCCAATCAACCTACCGTGCATGTTTTTGGACCGGGGGAGGAAACCGGAGAACCCGGAGAAAACCCCCCCCCGAGGCACGGGGAGAACATGCAAAACTCCACACACACATGGCCGAGACGGGAATCGAACCCGGACCGTGTAGGTGTGAGGTGTGAATAAATGTGTCTTGCACTAAAGGTTGTCATTACTCCTCTTTCGCATATATTTATTCCAATTTTATTTGTCACATACATATACACACATGACATGCAGTGACATGTTTCTTAACCGTCATCCAGCATGTAAACATAATTATAGATGTAAAGAATGTGAGTAAGAAACTGTGAATGGGTAGAAAAATATCAAATAAAGAGTAAAAGTAAAAAGAGAACATTTTATATAAATATATAAAAAATATATATATTTAAAAAATAGATAAAGTGAATCTATATTGTTATCTATATTGCAATAAAAACGGTCAAATGAAAATGCATTAATGGTGCACTTATTTTAGTCTCTGACCAACGCATCTATATTAATTATGAATAAACTAATATTATACGATTAATAAAGTTACAATTAAATTCGAGATTGAATTAGAGTCGTATATTACCTACCGTAGAGTCCCAAAAGATAAAGTGTGAGTAACTGAGTGCATGAGATGAGATCGGAGCAAGGGCTTTAAAAAGACACCGCTGGAAATGTACGGGAATTGTATAACAGTATGTTTTTTCAGGAAACCTACACAGAAAATAGCTTATGTGCAAAATCGCCTGCAGGATATACGCCGAAAAAAAAACAGCGCCAGACTACACTGAATTCTTACAGTATGATGTTAATCCAGAAAAAAAGTAATGCAGAAAATAATCTAATTTCCTTCCCAGGTGCAGATGTTATGTGCAGAGATGTAGAGTCTGATCAGGATATTTTCGTTTGGTTAATCTGAACAGACATTTTGTTCTGTGAAGAAATTTGGACAGCTGTTAGAGGTATTTTTATTATTATTATTATTATTATTTTATTGGTCACATAGACATAGACATTACAGCACAGTGAAATACTTTTCTTTTGCTTTTCTTTTCTTTGCATATCCCATCCCAGCTTGTTGTTTGGTAGCGCAGGGTATCAGCCATGATACGGCGGCCCTGGAGCACAGAGGGTTAAGGGTCTTGCTCAAGGACCCAAGGGCCATACCGGGGCTCGAACCCGGATCTTCCGATCAGCGGCCCACAGTGCTTTAGCCCAGCTGAGCCTTACACCACTGAGCTCCCTTATTACTTATTATTGTTACTGTTAGTTAACCCTCCCTTATTATTATTATTATTGTTACTGTTATTATTGTTTTTATTATTAATATTATTTTTATTGTTATTATTATTATTATTATTATTATTATTATTATTATATAATCTTGGGGGCACGGTGGCGTAGTGGTTAGCACATTCGCCTCACACACACCGCCAGGATCCGGGTTTGATTCCCGTCTCGGTCATGTGTGTGTGTGGAGTTTGCATGTTCTCCCCGTGCCTCAGGGGGTTTTTCTCCGGGTTTTTTCTCCCGGTTCTCCGGTTTCCCCCCCGGTCCAAAAACATGCACGGTAGGTTGATTGGCACCTTGGAAAAATTGTCCCTAGTGTATGAATGTGTGTGTGTGTGTGTGTGTGTGCCCTGTGATGGGTTGGCATTCCATCCAGGGTGTATCCTGCCTTAATGGGCAGAGATAGGCACAGGCTCCCCGTGACCCGAGGGAAGATCGGATAAAGCGGTAGCGAAGAATGAATGAATGAATGAATGAATGAATTATATAATCTTTTTTACATTTACATTTAAGGCATTTGGCAGATGCCCTTATCCAAAGCGACTTACAAATGAGCGACTTACAAATGAGCAATAGTATTATTGTTACTATTATTATTGTTATTATTATTATTATTATTATTATTATTATTATTATTGTTATTATTATTATTATTATATTATTATATATTATTATTTTTATAATCCTTTTTTACATATAATCCTTTTTACATTTACACTTAAGGCATTTGGCAGACACCCTTATCCAGAGCGACTTACAAATGAGCAATTGAAGGTTAAGGGCCTTGCTCAAGGGCCCACTAGTGGCAGAGGGGTTTGAATCCGTGATCTTCCGGTCCAGAGTCCAGCACCTCGCTACTCCATTCTTTTCTATTCAACTCTACTGCATTTTATAATACTTTACTCTAATACTAATCCACTCTACTTCACTCTACTCCACTTCAATCCAGTCTTCTCTCGATTACTATTTTTTGTAGTTTTTATATATGACAGAGAACAGGAGAGAAGATGTTATCAGACTGAATCACCACCCCTTAGTCAAACATGCAGGTGGAATCTTATAGAAATCTTAAGAAATCCTGAATTAACATGAGTATCAGGGGGTACGGTGGCTTAGTGGTTAGCACGTTCACCTCACACCTCCAGGGTCCGAGTTCGATTCCCGTCTCGCCCATGTGTGTGTGGAGTTTATGCATGTTCTCCGCGGGTTTTTCTCCGGGTTCTCCGGTTTCCTCCCGGTCCAAAAAAAACATGCATGGTAGGTTGATTGGAAAATTGTCCCTAGTGTATGAATGTGTGTGAGCGCGTGTGTGCCCTGTGATCGGTTGGCAGGATATCCAGGGTGTATCCTGCCTTAATGCCAATAGACACCTGAGATAGGCGTCCCCGTGACCCGAGGGAAGATCGGATATAGCAGTTGAAGATGAATGAATGAATGAATGAATGAATGTAATCTATCTATAATGCATTTGAGTGAAGCATAGGTGCTTCTATGAAGTAGTGATGCTATGAAATCAGGATGAGGTACATCACATTTGACAAAATAAATATATATTCGATAACTTCGGTCTAATATAAGGAAGGCAAGTTCAAGAGAGACATACTACAATCGTATAAGAGTTTTAACCTTCCTTCAAACGACTCTAGCCACAGACTGACAGTAAATAAAATGTGTACATTAGAAATTGAACAATTAAAGGTTTGCAGCTTTTTACACACAATACAATGTTTACCAAAACAATATTAGGCAGGTGGTCATAATGTTATGCTTGATCGCTAATATGAGCTTCTATAAGGGAGGTGGTAGCTCAGTGATTAAGGCATTGGCCTTTGGACCAGAAGATCGGAAGATGGTAAGTTCAAATTCCACCACCAAAACCACCAAGCTGACATTAGTGGGCCCTTTAGCAAGGCCCTTAACCCTCAGTTGTGACCCGAGGGAAGATCAGATATAGAGGTAGACGATGAATGAATGAATCAACAAAAGTATACTTCCAGTACTTCAGTGCCATACAATTCCGTCTGGACTGCGGTCGACACGAAAGTCCAAGCACTGTAAGCGTTAGAGTTGGGATGGGAGTGTTGTCCCATCACGGAAATCCTATTGATCTTCTCTGGGATGAACCGGATCGCAAGGTCAGAAAGGAATCTCCAACTATTCCAATACCTTTGGCAAGTTTTACAAGAAGCAAAGCAAATTATTTCAGCTGAATGTTTGGAGAAACCAAGCATCCGGATAGCAAGAGTGTTTAAAGTTGTTATTCTATGCCAGGGGTGGCCAACTAGTAGGAGGCTAAGAGCCCCTTTTTTTTCTGTGTATGAGCCACATCATACACATGGGTACACACGAACATCATCCCATTCCCATTGACGCGTGTTATGTGAAAGCTCCTAAAGAGCCGCGTGAAACTAGTTAAAGAGCCGCATGAGTCTCGGGAGCCACGGGTTGGCCAGGCCTGTTCTATGCTAAGGGAGGATTTTTCAATGGCGATAATGTGAAACATCTTCATTCATTCATTCATCTTCTACCGCTTTATCCGATCGTCCCTCAGGTCACGGGGAACCTGTGCCTATCTCAGGCGTCTATGGGCATTAAGGCAGGATACACCCTGGACGGAATGCTAACCCATCGCAGGACACACACACACACACACACACACAGACGTTCATACACTAGGGACAATTTTCCAAGGTGCCAATCAACCTACTGTGCATGTTTTTGGACCGGGGGAGGAAACCGGAGAACCCGGAGAAAAACCCCCGGAGTCACGGGGAGAACATGCAAACTCCACACACACAAGGCCGAGACGGGAATCGAACCCGGACCCTGGCGGTGTGAGGCGAACGTGCTAACCACTACGCCACCGTGCCCCTGTGGAACATCTTAACATTCGTAAATTTTGTTTGGAAGAAAAACGTCACGACATTAAACGACCTAGTTTGTTGCGTATAAACAAATGGAACATGCACGCCTCTCTCACAAGCCATAAAAGACTAGGTGCTTCCAAGCTTTTGAACTGCCCTGGTATTGTAGCACATTAGATACCACAAGTCCAAATCCAAAAAAGGTTGGAACGCTGGGTAAAATGTAAATTACAACAGAATGCAATGATTTTGCGAATATAATAAAACAACATTTTATTCACAATAAGCGAAAGAAAACATATGTTTAAATTGAGAAACTGTACCGTTTTAAGGAAAATATATATAGAGAGAATTGAAATTTTAAATATCAGAGAAATGTGTTAATGAAACAAGAAAAAAACAATTGGAGGAAAAAGTTGCTTTTTAATGAGGTTAATTTACAACCGGTCAGTAATGCGATTGGCTATAAAGAGTGTATATTCAAGTCTCTCAGAAGTCAAAATGACAGAGTTTCACCCATTTGTTAAAGTCTGTTTCTACAATGCTCATTTAAAATGTGAAGTGGAAAACTGCAGTGCGATCAGACTACTCGTAATTTCTTTTTACAAACCATGGACACCATGTTCTCTGGACTAAAGAGGAGAGGGACCATCTGGGCATGTTATCAATGCTCAAAAAGGTGTAAAAAAAAATCTCTGTCATTATGGAAGAGCATTATAAATATGGGAATCGAAATGGAAAGTCAATGAATGTGAAGAAAGAGTGGAATTTGTTTAATAAGTATTTAAAAGCATAAATGGTCCGGGTTCGATTCCCATCTCGGCCATGTGTGTGTGTGTGGAGTTTGCATGTTCTCCCCGTGCCTCAGGGTTTTTTTCTCCGGGTTCTCCGGGTTCTCCGGTTTCCTCCCCCGGTCCAAAAACATGCACGGTAGGTTGATTGGCACCTTGGAAAATTGTACCTAGTGTGTGAATGTGTGTGTGTGTGTGTGTGTCCTGCGATGGGTTGGCATTCCATCCAGGGTGTATCCTGCCTTAATGCCCATAGACGCCTGAGATAGACACAGACTCCCCGTGACCTGAGGGAAGATCGGTAGAAGATGAATGAATGAAACAGCGGTAGAAGATGAATGAATGAATGAATGAAAGCATAAATGAACTGCATATTATTATATAATGTGTATATATGTAGTAGAAGAGTGTGTGCTGAACCTTGTACTATTTGAAGACATTTGGTGCGTCATGATACAACTAAGGACACCCAGAACTGTTGAGCAGCCAGAATCCCGTATCAGACACATCTTGAACAATATTTTTATCCCAAAATTGGTCTTCTACTGGTCTCCTACTGGTCTCCTACTGGTCTCCTCAGTTCCTAATGATGCTACACAACAGGAAACACGACCCTGCTCTAAATCTTTTTGAGAGCTGTTGCAGCCATTAAAATTCGACATGACTTTATATTTTAATAAAAATAGTGGAAAGAAAATATGAATAGAATATGAGATTTGGAAAGAAAGCGTCACAGCTTTTTTGGAATTTGGATATCATTCACCAGATATCATTTTCTTATATAAAATATCCTTTATATTATTTCAATTAAAGACAATTCTAGTTTTTGATGCTTGATATGTTTATGTTTATAATAAATTGCATTGCTTTAATATCATCCGTCTACTGTCAATAAAAGCATTATAAATTGTAACAACAATTTAAAAAAATCAGTATACCTTATTTCATTAAGCATTTTAATTAAAATTCAGATTAAATTATTTCTAAGATTTATTGTACATGATAAAGTTTTATTTAGTTTTAATTTTATTAAAAAAATGAAGGATTTATTTAGATTTATAGAATTTTAGATTATAATAAAATTTTATACATTTTGCACTTAGAAAAAAATGTATATTGTTTAAATAAAACTGTTGTCCAGAATATAAC
>JACRUU010000015.1:20541844-20556844 GCA_030449085.1 Kryptopterus vitreolus
CCTTCCTATACAAAATAGGCTCTTTTATCATTTTCTTCCCATATCATGGATCATAAAGGGTGCTGTTCCTCAAACAGAGGAACCAAAGAGGCCATTGTGTCCAATTTAAGGGCTTCAACCCGATCCGCAAAAGATCCGATTCGACCGCGATGGCTACGGGTTCGAAGGAGGTCATCGGATTTCTCAGGAACACTCTAACCACAGTCTTTCGGGCGTTCGGCACTAAAAGAAAAATCCCAAGTGGTTTTAAATTCGATCCTGGACAAAGACCAAAGATCAAGCCAGTGCAGAACAAGCATCTCTTCGAGAACCGGTCAAGCTGAACTCTTCTGACCCACTCTGATTTCCGTTTTCTCCTGAGACGTGGCCAGTTCAGCATGTCATATATCTCATTATGTCCTGTTTTGGACGCTGCTGACTGCCGTTGTGTTTTCTACTCCTAGGTTTGGAAAATAATACAGAGCAATTGGAGAGCAATTTTATCCGGACAAATCTAAAAGTGTGTTGTGACAAATGTTGCATTGTGCTGCACCAATATTACTCCCCCCCCCCCCCCCCCCCCCCCCCACCCCCCCCCCCCCCCCCCCCCCCCCCCCCCCCCCACACACACACACCCCAACCCATTTTCTTTATTCGATCATCATTTGCCCCAGTTATTACTTGTGCAAAGAACTTATTAGGAAACTTGATGTGTTAGTGCCTTCGTGTGTAATGTTTTATTTAGCATGCAGCTCCTCGCATGCCTTTTGTTATGGTCTAAAGGTGTGTTGCTAGGATCTTCTTGAAAGCAGGTTGGTGTTGTATTGAGTTTCATGTAGTATGACCACAGCATCCACTACTACAGACTGTGTAACAAACAAACAAACAAACAAAATAAAAAACTAAAAAAGTTTTTTTAAAGTAGAGGTTTATATTACTAATATATATTAAAATATTTATATATATATATATATATATATATATATATATATATATATATTAAAGTAATATTAAAATATTAATGCATATTTGAAAGGATACTGTAGTTCATTCATTCATTCATTCATCTTATACCGCTTTATCCGATCTTCCTCGGGTCACGGGGAGCCTGTGTCTATCTCAGGCGTCTATGGGCATTAAGGCAGGATACACCCTGGATGGAATGCCAACCCATCGCAGGGCACACACACACACACATTCACACACACATTCATACACTAGGGACAATTTTCCAAGGTGCCAATCAACCTACCGTGCATGTTTTTGGACCGGGGGGGGGAGGAAACCGGAGAACCCGGAGAAAAAAACCCCCTGAGGCACGGGGAGAACATGCAAACTCCACACACACATTCCCGAGACGGGAATCGAACCCGGATCCTGGCGGTGTGAGGCGAACGTGCTAACCACTAAGCCACCGTGTCCCCGGATACTGTAGTTATAAATTGAAAAACAAAAACCAATAAATGACCATCTTTTCTGTGACATCATAAACTTAATAAATAATATTCTAAATTTACTTTCAATTCAGACTGATAATTAAAAAGTGAATATATTGCCTAAGTTCAAAAATGAGGAACTTTTCACTTACTTGACATTAACAATATAAAATGTATAAACTTTATATAGACATCATTTCACTGTGACATTGTAAATTGTATAAAACTATAATATTATTAACTGTATGAAATTTACATTTGCTGAATTTTTTGTGACATTATAAAGTATATAAACCTTACATTTACCTTGAGATTATAAACTTTATATTAATATACATTTCCTGTCATTATGAATTGTGTATATTTTAGATTAACTGTATAAACTTTCAGGGGTACGGTGGCTTAGTGGTTAGCACGTTTGCCTCACACCGCCAGGATCCGGGTTCGGTTCCCGTCTCGGTCATGTGTGTGTGGAGTTTGCATGTTCTCCCCGTGCCTCAGGGGGTTTTTTTTCTCCGGGTTCTCCGGTTTCCCCCCCCCGGTCCAAAAAACATGCACGGTAGGTTGATTGGCACCTTGGAAAATTGTCCCTAGTGTATGAATGTGTGTTTGTGTGTGTGCCCTGCGATGGGTTGACATTCCATCCAGGGTGTATCCTGCCTTAATGCCCATAGACGCCTGAGATAGGTACAGGCTCCCCGTGACCCGATGGAAGATCGGATAAAGCGGTAGAAGATGAATGAATGAATGTATAAACTTTCCATTAACATACATTTACTGGCAAACTGTATAAATGTTAAATTAGTATACTTTTACATGCATTCTAAACTGTATAAAATTTATATGAACCTAATTTTACTGTGACATTATGAATAGTATGAGCTTTACAAGTATTTAATTCTTGTATGAGGATGTCAGATGTAGCAGAGATGTATTTGAGGGTGGTGCAGGACATAGATGAGGACAGTGTGACGGCAGAGAAGTGCGCAGTGGGATTTACAGATGGGTTCAAGGTGGAGGTGGGATTGCAGCAAGGATCGCACAAGGAAATGAAGAAAAGTGTGCAGGCAGGGTGGAGTGGGTGTAGAAGTGAAAAAAGAGTGTAGGCAGGGTGGATTGGATTGGATGAAGAAGTTAAGAAAAGAGTGCAGGCAGGGTGGAGTGGGTGGAGAAGTGAAAAAAGAGTCTGGACATTGATGGGGGGTGGGCGTAGAAGTGAAGAAAAGTGAGCGGTGGAGTCAGAAAAAGAGGGTGGCAGTAGAGTGGAGTAGAAGTGAAGAAAAGAGTGTAGGCAGGGTGGATTGGATTGGATGAAGAAGTTAAGAAAAGAGTGCAGGCAGGGTGGAGTGGGTGGAGAAGTGAAAAAAGAGTCTGGACATGATGGAGTGGGCGTAGAAGTGAAGAAAAGTGTGCAGGCAGGGTGGAGTCGGTGTAGAAGTGAAGAAAAGAGCGGGGACATGATAGAGTGGGAGTAGAAGTGAAGAAAAGAGTGCAGGAAGAGTGGAGTGGATGGAGAAGTAAAGAAAGAGTGTAGGGGTGGATTGGATGTACAAGTTAAGAAAAGAGTGCAGGCAGGGTGGAGTGGGTGTAGAAGTGAAGAAAAGTGGGGACATGATGGAGTGGGTGTATAGAAGTGAAGAAAAGAGTGGGGACATGATGAGAGTGGGCGTAGAAGTGAAGAAAAGAGTGCGGACATGATAGAGTGGGCATAGAAGTGAAGAAAAGAGTGGGGACATGATAGAGTGGGTGTAGAAGTGAAGAAAAGTGTGCAGGTAGGGTGGAGGGGTGTAAAAGACATATAGGTGTGATGTTCAAAAATGTTGGTCAAAGAGTGTGTATCACACCACACACACACACACACACACACACACACACACACACACACACACACACACACCACACACACACACACACACATTGAAATGTTTCCTAGCGGTCGCTTTCTCGGCTGCTCCAAAGTCACAAACATAAATCCCAGACTCTCTTGAAGTGGTTTCATTGGTGGAAAAATCTGGCCAGCGTGAAAGTCTCAGCTGGAAAGTCTGCGCACACCATCTTTCTCTCTCTCTTTGTTTTTCTCTCTCTCTCTCTCTCTCTCTCTCTCTCTGTGGTTCCCATGTCGTGACAGCACGCAGGCGCTAATGTCATTTCCTATTTGGACGTCTTATTAGCTGTCATTAGCGCCACGCTCCAGCGCCGTTTCAGCTACGGCATTGTCATAGCGACCAGCTGTTTCAATGCCTCTCGTACCTCTCGTGTGGGCAAAGCTGGCTTCGTTTGACACGCCGCCTCCGGAGCACATCGTCTTTGTTTTTCTTCCTCTCGTACGATAATAGATAAAAGCGGCGTTGGAGTTCATTCATTCATTCATTCATTTTCTATCGCTTTATCCGATCTTCCATCGGGTCACGGGGAGCCTGTGCCTATCTCAGGCATCTATGGGCATTAAGGCAGGATACACCCTGGATGGAATGCCAACCCATCGCAGGGCACACACACACACACACACACACATTCACACACTAGGGACAATTTTCCAAGGTGCCAATCAACCTACCGTGCATGTTTTTGGACCGGGGGGAAATCGGAGAACCCGGAGAAAAACCCCCTGAGGCACGGGGAGAACATGCAAACTCCACACACACATGACCGAGACGGGAATCGAACCCGGATCCTGGCGGTGTGAGGCGAACGTGCTAACCACTACGCCACCGTGCCCCACATGGCGTTGGAGTTTTTCGAACCTAAATGAATAAAATATAGCACGACCTCGAAAGCAGGGTCGGAACATGCTAGACACATGGAGTAGTCGGAAAGTTGGTCCTTTTAATGTAAGCCACGAAATGTCTGTACAGGGAGAACGGGATGATAGCGAATGATAGAAAATGGCTCTGACGTTTACATAACATCTCTCACTTATACTGACATCGCACACATTCTCCAACCGTCTGCTCGCCACTCTGCCTAACCCCCACCCTGACTGTCTTTGAAAAAGTCCCATCACGTGACCACGCGTACCGTTACCTTGAATGCTGTTTATGTTTGTGTTTATGTTTGTGTTTGCTATTTTTTTCACAAATACGGGCCGTGCGATGGCTGCATGGCCGCTTCCTGTTCTTATCTATTAGCCTCTAAGCATTTCACTGCATATCGTACAGTGTATGATTGTGTATGTGATAAATAAAATCTCAATCTCAAATGAGAAAATGAGTCACTTATGAACCATGAGCGCATATCTGTGACTGGAAACCCGAAACGCCATTTAGCACTGTTCTTAGAATGATGTGGATTGCTAATTCCTGGAAATAATGACCAGTACATATGGTGTAATGTAGACCGGCTTTCCTCTGAAAGGACACGATATTAATAACTACGGACATTCAGTTATCTTTCTCTTCACATATTTCTAATGCTAGTTACTCGCTCATGGGGGCACGGTGGCTTAGTGGTTAGCACGTTCGCCTCACACCGCCAGGGTCCGGGTTCGATTCCCGTCTCGGCCGTGTGTGTGTGTGGAGTTTGCATGTTCTCCCCGTGCCTCAGGGGTTTTTTTCTCCGGGTTCTCCGGTTTTCCTCCTGCCCCTCCCCCGGTCCAAAAACATGCACGGTAGGTTGATTGGCACCTTGGAAAATTGTCCCTAGTGTATGAATGTGTGTGTGTTTGTGTCCAGGGTGTATCCTGCCTTAATGCCCATAGACGCCTGAGATAGGCACAGGCTCCTCCGTGACCCGAGGGAAGATCGGATAAAGCGGTAGAAGATGAATGAATGAATGAATAGTTACTTGCTCATGACGACACTTTCTCTACAGCATCAGAAGGATTCCAGCGTTTCTATCCATACAGGCTGCTCAGGTCCTGGATCAGTCTCGAGACTGGATTACTATAACTCTGTGCTGGCAGCGTCTACCTCAGAACGCTATTCGTCCACTGCAAATGATTCAATCTGTGTTCGACCCTCCTAAATCCTCTCTCACACACTGCTGCGCTCGCTCCACCGGCTTCCTGTAGCTGCTCTCACGCATCAGATTCCAAACACTGACGCTCGCATATAAACGCCAAAAATGCATCCTTCATACCTCAGAAATCTTCTCATCACCTCCCGGGAAGCGCTAGAGCGTCTCGCACTGCTCGCCTGCTTCCACCTTGTCTCAGGGGAAGAGCTAAAGATCAGCTCAAGGCTTCTTATTCTCTGTTCTGGCACCGAGGTGGTGGAATGAACTTCCCCTGGACGTCCCAACAACAGAATCACTGCTGCATCTTCAGACCACGATTGAAGACCCCGATCTCTTCCAGCAACACCCCGTAATAACACTTCTTCCTTCTCACTGTCCAGGAATCCATATTTAAAAAGTAAATAAATAAATACAAAAACCTCAACTGTGTCTATGCTTATTGTGTACCTTAAGTTTGTATCAACCCTACCTGAATGAATGTAGATGGAGACCTAAAGCAGTATTTGTATAAGGGCGTCTGCTAAATACTGTAAATGTAAATGTAATGTCAATATTACTTAAAACTCTTTGTACACTATATGGACAAAGATATGTGGACACCTGATTTTTACCACTGTATTTTTACCATCACATTTCACATCTATCCTCATTTAGGGAGGGGTATAGTGGTTTAAGGCACCTGGTATCGCCAATCTGCCACATTTGGGTCCTTGAGAAAGGCCTTTAACCCTCTCTGCTCCAGGAGGCGCTGTATCATGGGTAACCCTGTGCTCTGACCCCAGCTTCCAAAACAAGCTGCGAGGTAACACTTTCACTGCTTTAAAGTATATGTGATAAATAAAGGATATTCTATTTATTGGTAACCTCTCCATCTTTTTTCAGTTCGAGACTTCACATTTACTTTGCATTGGACATTCTTGGGGGGGAGGGGGGGGGGGTGATGAGGTCTCTTAACTTTACTTTTAGATAATAAACTGTTTTAACAACTGTTATTAAGCCTCCAATCTTCTGGGGAGATGTTCCAGATTTGGGAGTATATTTGTTCCCAAAAGCCTGAAATCAGAGCAGAAGGAGGGGTATAGCTCAGTGGTTAAAGTGCTGACTGAGGATCGCGGGGAGTTCAAGCCTGGTATCACCAAGCTGCCACCGTTGGGACCTTGAGTAAGGCCCTTAACCCTGTGTGCTCCAGGTATCTGTGCTGCCGTATCATGGTTCTGACCCAAGCTCCCAAAACCAAGCTGGGAAGAAAAGAATTTCACTGTGCTATATAGTAGATGTGACAAATAAAGACTATTTTCTATTCTATAGCAGGAAATGTTCCACTCCATCCTATGTAAAGCACATCTTTTGTGCACAGCGGGCGTTGCCAATTTTGTTGGAAGTGCATCTCCAGAGACGTCCAATGCAATTTTGTCCCATAGACTTTGTAATAAGAGTTTGGGGGAAGTCATGTGTCCCAATACTTTTGCCCATATAGACTATATTGAATGCAGATGTATTTATTATCTGGTTTTCAGCAGAATCTAATTCAGATTTAATGAATAATTAGCCTGATATCCCATAATCTACGTGTACGTAAAAAAAAAACGTGTATGTAAGCACCAGGAGGCCACATATTTTGGGGGGAAAAAACAATAATGAAAAGAAAAAAAAGAAAGAAACTCTCCGAAATGAGAAAAGCAATCAATGAAACCGGACATCTAGACAAAGACAGGAGATGATATATTGTAAATAGACAACCTAATCAAGGGTTTGAGCAGAGCGTAGGTAGAAACAGGACATGGACCGAGACAAGAATAGAATCATAACAAAGTGCACATGGTCTGATATAAAACGCACGACATGAAACAAAACCGCATGACATGAGCTCAATGCAAAACATGCTTGGAACTGCGCTTCACACTGAGCAGGGGATTCCGTGACACCAGAGTCTCAGTGAGCCAAGACAGAACATCTTTTTTTTTTTTTCCTTGCAAACATTTGGGATTATTATGATGTTAAAAAAAAAATCACTGCACACTAGACTTAGAGCAACCAGGGCATAGAGGAACCAGGATTTAATGTCATATACTGCATTTTTGTTTTTCACAAAATTAAACATAAATATGCTATATGGACAAAATAGAAGAACACAAAAGGTATGTGTGTGGTTATAACTGTACTTTCTATGGTTTAATAAAGTCAGCTGTATACGTTTTGAAACCAGGTGCCCCTGATGTGTAGAATGCATGTGTAGAATGTTAATTTATATATATATATATATATATATATATATATATATATTATTCTTTTATTCATCTTCTACTGCTTCTACCGATCTTCCCTCGGGTCACGGGGAGTTTGTGTCTATCTCAGGCGTCTATGGGCATTAAGGCAGGATACACCCTGGATGGAATGCCAACCCATCGCAGGGTACACACACACACACACACACACATTCACACACTAGGGACAATTTTCCAAGGTGCCAATCAACCTACTGTGCATGTTTTTGGACCGGAAGGAAACCGGAGAACCCGGAGAAAAACCCCCTGAGGCACGGGGAGAACATGAAAAACTCCACACACACATGGCCGAGACGGGAATCGAACCCGGACCTGGCGGTGTAAGGCGAACGTGCTAACCACTAAACCACCGTGCCCCCACATATATATATATATATCTCACTGGGACAAAGTCCTCTTTTGGCCCACCAACGTCATTTTATGGGATCCACAAGAGCTTAACAGGTGTATGGTTGTAAGGCTGTAAAATAAGGCTGTGCTGCTATAAAAGCATGCATTGACAATAAACTACATCTCCCACAATACAAGCCACTACGTTACCCGCGAAGTTACGGCATCCCGCCACTCGAGTGCAATGTATCCCACATCGGAGATTACCGAGGGAAATTTTTCCAAGTGGAATTTTCCACAAGATGTCCAGGAAACGGAAAATTGCAGATGGAAGGCACTTCCAAGAAAGATGGCTAAGCGAATACATGTTGCTTGAAATACATGTGCTTCAAGGTGAAAAAGCACTGTGTTTTGTGTTATGAGGCGACGTCGCTCATCAAACACGATATACTGTCTTATAGTGGGCGTTCAAGGGAAACTGTAATGCTGATGTGACCCATGGTGATAGTGAGTTTCACACTCCTGCTCTAGAGGTAGAGAGTAGAGGCACAGAATTCAAGTTGCTCGAGGTCCAGTGTAAAGTTTTCACAGTTAGCCATGTCATCTGCTGGTGTTTGATCAAGTCCAAGGTCAACAAAGCCATCCAATCGCCTCCAATGCCAAACCGCATTGCTCCAGTGCAGAGTGTAATGAATCTAAGATTCTATCTTTGGATCTATCTAGTATAATCTTCTGGGTGTTACATCATATTGAAATTGAATTACTGAAGTAAATCAACTTTTTATTCATATTCTTATTTCTTGATATAAATTTCAGTCGCACAGGGAGACCTAAAACCTTTTCCAGCATGATAATAATGGGTGGAATGAGAATGATAAGAAGTGGCAATATTGCATGCTTCTTGTGGGTTCAAGGAATGATATACATCTTTGGGCCGCAATGTCCATAAAAATTAAATTAAGATTTAACTTCTGTTTCTATGCAAGATTTAATATTTTTTTAGTAAATTTAATTCAATGTTATAAAGCAATAGGGTTAGGATAAACTATTTATGTATATTTTTTAATTATTTGTATATTTTTTTTCAATTTAGATTGCTCCAATAAGGGAAATTCTTCATTTTCTTTCTTCATATACATTGTCCTGTTGGCTGCGTCTCTCTTACCTCTGGTTCCTTGATAGCCATGATACAGCGGTCCCTGGAGCACATAGGATTATGGGCCTTACTTAAGAACCCAAAAGGACCACCTGTCCCTATCTTTGTGCTTTACTGACGAGCATGGAGGAGGGGGCAATATATACGTATATATACTTGATATATTAAGGCTTTATATATATATATATATATATATATATAGGTTCTTGAGACAACGGATATATGCCTGTTTCATGATATATATATATATATATATATATATATATATAGATATATATATATCATATATATATATATATAGGCACGGTTGGTTTAGTGGTTTAGTGGTTAGCACGTTCGCCTCACACCGCCAGGGTCCGGGTTCGATTCCTGTCCCGGCCATGTGTGTGTGGAGTTTGCATGTTCTCCCCATGGTGCCTCTTCGGGTTCTCCAGTTTCCTCCCGGTCCGAAAAACTTGCACGGTAGGATTAGATTGGCACCTTGGAAATTTGTCCCTAGTGTGTGAATGTATGTGTGAATGTGTGTGTGTGTGTGTGACTGTGTGTGTGTGTGTGTGTGTGTGTGTGTGTGTGCCCTGCGATGGGTTGGCATTCCATCCAGGGTGTATCCTGCCTTAATGCCCATAGACTCCTGAGATAGGCACAGGCTCCCCGTGACCCGAGGGAAGATCGGATAAAGCGGTAGAAAAGATGAATGATATATATATATATATATATATATATATATATATATATATATATATATATATATATATATATATATATATATATATATATACAAAGCCTTAATATAGCAAGTTCTGGTTCAGAATAAGAAATACACAAAAACCACATTTAAATCACCAACGATCATAACCTCAGTACCTAAAAACAAACTCCCTTGTAGCTGAATAAGCACAAATCTCCACAAACAAAAGTGGAAGTTGAGTGAACATGGGGAATAAATGTGGAATGGAATGTTCAAAAAGCACATCTCCGATGTCCACAAACCTTTGTGAGTATAGTGTGTTTAAGGACCAGAACTGTAAAACAGCTGAAAAAGAACAACTCAGTATGAAATATGATTGGTTCGGAGTTTGGAAAAAAAACATCAACCCAGTGTTATCAGGAATAAATTGGAGAAGGAAATGTTTCATATACATAAAGGTATGTACATGTATGTATAGAAGCCATTTAAACACTCAAGCACACATGTGATCACAAGCTAACCCAAACACTTCAGTGCACACACACACACACACACACACACACACACACACACACACACACACACACATCATGTGCTTTCTCATACTGGAACAGATGGGAATTAATAGTCTGGCCTAGAGCTAAACACACACTGGAAACAGTCCTGGGTTTGGACTTCTCCTGTTACCTCTACTGTTGATTAGATGTGGAAAACCAGCTCAAGTGCTGTCCTTATCTCACAGGAACCTTTGGACACAGATAGATCCAACATGGTTAAGATTACATTAGGACGCTCAGAGTGTGTGTGTGTGTGTGTGTGTGTGTGTGTGTGTGTGTGTGTGTGTGTGTGGATGCCCACTGCTTCGACATGGTTGTTCTTAATGTAATGCGATCTTGTGCAAATAAGATCATCAGGATCTGATATGGGTGTTTGACTTTGTGTGCATGGGTGAAGACACACTTTCATTCATCACAGTGAAACTTGAACACGCTGCGGTGCTGTAGCTGTACCGACAAGGCCGTCGTGTCACCGGCTAAGGTAACGTCTACCTGCACTAATTAACGCCTAAGCATAATATTTACTTTTATGATCCCCGCTCTCTATTTATATGCTTACAGGAAATTAATGGGATTTTTTTTTTTCCTCGCAAGATCAAGATACGAGCACACGAAAGGCAGCGAATGGAAAATATAATAAAAGCTCTGTAAAGCTATAAAGCCCTGGAAAATGTCTTGAGTGGCATTTTACAGAGAAATCCACTTTGTGGGTCGGAATATTTGATTTTCTTAATTGCTTGCAAGTGTGTCGATGGTAAGTTAAGGCAGGGATACTTGTCTCTTGTTAGGAGTGAGATGGCTACATACAAAATGTCCAATTGTGCCAAGGAGGTTCATGGAAATGAATAACTTATCTTTATCTTATTCCGAAAAACCCTCCACATTGAGTCATGATCACGTCAGTAGTGATTCAGTCGAGCTACTGGAAACCGGGTGAGCTGCTTAGGACATGGACTTGCTGTACACTTGTATTCCTGGCCTACTGAGCTTCTAGGAACAAGTACAATTGCTTTGTGCGCAAATGGTGAAACTTAAATCAATGAATGTGAGCTTGACCACATGGAATAGATTGCATCATTAAAGCTGCATATTATTATCCATCCATCCATCCATCTTCTACCGGACCCGGGGGAAGCAGAAAGCAGAGATGCCCAGACTTCCCTCTCCCCTGGGGGGACACCGAGGCGTTCCCAGGACAGTCGATAGACATAGTCCCTCCAAGGTGTTCTGGGTCTTCCCCGAGGCCTCATCCCCGTGGGACATGCCCGAAACACCTCCCCTGGAAGGCATCCAGGAGGCATCCGAAATAGATGCCCGAGCCACGCCAGCTGACCCCTCTGGATGTGGAGGCGAAGCGGATCTACTCTGAGCTCCTCCCGAGTGGCTGAACTTCTCACCCTATCTCGAAGGGAGCGCCCTGCGAAGGAAGCTCATTTCGGCCGCCTGTATCCGGGATCTTGCTCTTTCGGTCATGACCCAAAGCTCATGGCCATAGGTGAAAGTAGGAACGTAGATCGACCAGTAAATCGAAAGCTTTGCCTTTTGACTCAGCTCCCTCTTCACTATGACGGACAGGTACATCGACCGCATTACTGCAGGGGGTGCACCCATCCGCCTGTCGATCTCCCGTTCCATCCTCCCCTCACAGAGTGCCTGTGCATTGGGAGTGGAAGATTTCGAGTGGCCTGCTATAGAGCTCTAACCTCAACCCTACTGATGATCTTGGGGATGAATGTGAACACTGACTGAACCCCAGGCCTCCTCAACGTCACCAGTACCTGACTTAACTAACACCATTGTGGATGAACGTACAATATACAATTATATGCTTGTGTAACACATGTAAATAGGGGCACGGTGGCTTAGTGGTTACCACGTTCTCCTCACACCGCCAGGGTCCGGGTTCGATTCCCGTCTCGGCCACGTGTGTGTGTGTATGTGTGGAGTTTGCATGTTTCTACCCATGCCTCAGGGGGTTTTTTTTTCTCCGGGTTCTCCGGTTTCCCCCGGTCCAAAAACATGCACGGTAGGTTGATTGGCGCCTATCTAGTGTGTGAATTTGTGTGTGATTGTGAGTGTGTCCTGTGATGGGTTGGCATTCCATCCAGGGTGTATCCTGCCTTAATGCCCATAGACGCCTGTGATAGGCACAGACTCCCCTTGACCCGATGGAAGATCGGATATATCGGTAGAAGATGAATGAATGAATATTGGAAGCCCCACTTTTTTGTTGGATTTTGGAATCACTGTTCGGTGCCGAAATTCCCTTTGACCAACCCAATGAATTGAAGTAGCAACCTTTAATTGGGAAATAGGAGCGAGTATAAAAGTAACCCTGGGTAAAAGGTGCATACAAAGGGCCTCAAGACATTTAGTACTGACAATTAGTACTCTATGTCTATATATGTTTTTTTTTAATCATAAGGCTTGATTTTAACACAAAACATTCATTCATTCATTCATCTTATACCGCTTTGTCCGATCTTCCCTCGGGTCACGGGGAGTCTGTGCCTATCTCAGGCGTCTATGGGCATTAAGGCAGGATACACCCTGGATGGAATGCCAACCCTTCGCAAGACACACACACAGACACACACACACATTCATACACTAGTGAGAAAGTGCCAAACAACCTACCGTACATGTTTTTGGACCGGGAGGAAACTGGAGAACCCGGAGAAAAAAACCCTGAGGCACGGGGAAAACATGCAAACTCCACACACACATGGCCGAGATGGGAATCGAACCCGGACTTTGGCGGTGTAAGGCGAACGTGCTAAACACTAGACCACCGTGCCCCCCAGCACAAAACATACCATAGTATAATGAGCTGTGGTGGAGAAAAAGAGTTTAATGAGCAGAACCTTTAATTGGGTGACAAAATCACAGGGTGAACCCACACACACCTCATGATCAAACATAGCATTTCCATTAGCACTTGCCCTTCTGTCATACTGGGCTGATAGCATAATAATAAACTGTACAGTTTGTGATCTTCTTGCTGTCTATAATGCTGCAACAAGGCCTTGCTTTTCACTGCGCAAAAGTACATATACATACATATGCATTAACCCTCGCCCTGTTCTTCAGCACTCTCCATCCTCTCTCATATGTGCTCTTTTTCATGTGTTCCCACTCTCCTGAGGCTTTACCTGTGTAGTGTTTACCTGTCTCCCATCGCCGTAGCACGTTGCTATGGCTGTGTGTTTTTACAGTGGAAGAAGCAAGCAAGCTGTAGCAGCAAGTCAGGTGATGAAGGCACACACAACACACACATGCACACACACACACACACACACATGCAACCATTAGTGCTGCAAAGAGCTCGGCCTGTCAACATTAATTTACCGCCACCCCGTTATTGAGTCTTAAGTAGAAAAGCTTTATCACAAATGAACATTGTGATCTTTTCCATCAAGCATGATTTTGTGTGTGTGTGTGTGTGTGTATGTGTGTGTATATATGTGTGTGTGTGCACATTTGGTTAATCCATCAGTGTGGCGCTGTAAGGTGCATGTCTACAAAGTTGGCATTTTGCAACACACTTATTAAGTGGGACAAACCATTGCTCATGCAAATGCATATATTCAGAATATATATATATATATATATATATATATATATATATATATATATATATATTTATATTTATATATATACACAATATCTCCTGGGTGCCACCATTGGGTCCCTTAATCCTATGTGTTCCACATATATATATATGGAGTTATCTAATATGTATGTCTAGCTATGGAGTTAGCTATGGAGTTATCTAATATGTATGTCTATATATATATATATATATATATCTATATATATATATATATATATATATATATATATATATATATATATAGTATATATAGTACTATGTATATATATATATATATATATATATATATATATATATATATATATATCTGTGTATGTGTGTGCATGTGGGTGTGTGCCCTTCCTAACTGCAACCCTCCCCATTTTTCCGGGCTTGGGTCCGGCACTAGAAAAGCACTGTCTTGTGCAACCCTAATGGCTTGGGCAGAATGAGAAATTTTTTGCTCCAGGGCCCGCTAGTGGATTATATATATATATAAATAAATATTAAATATATATATGTGTGTGTTTGTCCGTGTTGCACCAATCCAGCAATGTATATGCAGTTGCTATGTGTTATCTAATGGTCTATGTACTATTATTGATGGATAGTACTTTTTTAATACAGGATTGGGCAAAAACGACCCGACGTCAAGAAAGAACTATATAATGTTCGACTTTGGTTTATTCTTACAGCATAGTTTCCACTTGAAAGAGCATCTTTCGCGAAGATTGCACGAAGAGTACACAGGTATACTCATGACACAACCTCGATTTTACTACTGATGCAAGTGTAAGCAAGAAATGTATTCGGATCAGTTCTTGAAGCGAACCATGTGACAGCATTGATGGAAATTTGTGGTCATTTGTGCTCTATGTAAGTGTTTTTTTATGATGATTTTCTATGAAGAAGCTATTTATCTATTACCTTCATACCACTCTGTACATCATAGTCTCTCTCTCTCTGGTTCTTTCTCCTCCTGTATCACTCTAGGGACGTTTGACGTGAGCGCCGACGTGTCAG
>JACRUU010000015.1:20561844-20564344 GCA_030449085.1 Kryptopterus vitreolus
TACTATAGCTACAATGACCTTTACAAATCCAGTACCTACTGACCAATCAGATTCAAGAATCCAACAGTGCTGTGGTGTAATAGCTGCATGCTATTTAAACTATGTGTAGTCCTTCAGCATGTGTACTTGGCACGGGTATAACCCTTGCGTGTGTCTCTCTCTCTCTCTCTCTCTCTCTCTCTCTCTCTCTCTCTCTCTCTCTCTCTCTCTCTCTGTCCCTCAGTCTTTCCTTTTGGTGTTACATCACTGCTCCCTGCCAAACATCAACCACTCCGGTGTTTACTCTCCAAAATCATTCCGTTCTCCTCACAGCTGTTGTTTTCTCCCTTCTAGCGCTCATTTCTCATTTCATACCTTGCTTCTGTTTTTATTCCAGTGAACCAAATGTAACATTACGCAGCCATCGCCGTCCCTTCATTCCTGGGCCACGCTAATCTGTTCTGTTGTTTGTTAATATTTGGCAAATGCGTGCAGCCTCTTTCACGCACACACACACACACACACACACACACACACACACACACACACACACACAGGCTGACACGAACACAAACACACACACACACAGATGCTTTGAAACCAAATTCTGCTTTTATAATAACCACCATGAACTTAATTTCTTCCAATCCAGTCCTCGAGACACTGTATGGACAAAAGTGTGTGTACACATGATTACCTATGGGCTTTTTTTTTTTTACTTTCACACTTAGTACCCAATTGCTCTTATAATAATCTATACTATTCTGGGAAGATATTTCAGATTTTGGAGTGTGCTTGTTGAGATTTGTCTTGATTTAACCACAAGGGTGTCGGTAAAATTCAGATGAGGAGGCCTGGGGTGCAGTCACTGTTCCAATTCATCCCAAAGATGTTTAATAGGGTAGCCCAGTGTTGCCCAGGGAGGCCCAGGGAGGTGGTAGCCCAGTGGTTAAGGCCCCTGGAGCACAGAGGGTTAAGGGTCTTGCTCAAGGACCCAAGGGCGGTAGCTTGGCCATACCGGGGCTCGAACCCGGATTTTCCGATCAGCGGCCCAGCGCCTTAGACCACTGAGCTACACCCTCCCTCCCATATATTACATTTCATCAAATAGATTAAATCAAGAGTAACGAATCTGGTTTAAAAAATGTAAGAAGTAGAAAGTACAAATGTAATGAGTAAAAGTAAAGAGTTTATAATAGATAATGATAGAAGTCCGGGTAGAAAAATTCGACTTAAGTACAGTATTTGTACTTCGTCACTCCTCACCTCGGCCTTGTACTCAGACCGAATAGAATTGATAGAACCCAACTTTATATATGCATCTGAATTCAATATGAATTAGCTGCCAAATATTGTTTTTGTGAGTGTAATGTACTTTCTGTCTTGACAATCAGACTGGAAGTGTATTAAACGATCTTTATTGCCACTGCGCTTCTTCTAGGCTGAACCTTTCATTAATGTCAGCAGTCTTATATCTTATATAATACCCAGAGCTGCACACATGCTCCTCTAGAGTAACACATTTATGATCAGAAGTGCAAGTGACTATTTTTACTCCAGAGTCCTCTCACACTCTCAGCAACGGATGATTAGTCACATATCACCACTAGGTTTATAGACGTGTTAGAAATGTTAACACAAACTACAGAACGGGGACAATCAAAAGATTAATAATTGTATAGTAATATGTAATTGTATTTGTAATTGTATATGTAGTTCCAAGGAAACGCACACGGAATGAGTCTGAATAGGAAATAAAGCAAAAGAACAGGGCATGCTGACATTGTCAAAGTTAGCACTAATGATTTCGATGGAAATAATCAAAGTTTTCTTCAAACCTTGCCTTCATAAAAAATAATAACAATAATAAAAATAAAGATAAAATAAAAAAGCAAATCCAGCCTGGCAAACTTTTGAGTGTTTTCGGACTTCTTAAGATAATTTTACTCCATTACTACAACGGCTCTAAACAAACAAAAAAAAACCCCACAAAAATCCTTAATTAATACAATTGTCTGTGAATTGCATAAAAATGTGTTTTCCGATTGTAAACAAAGATGTGATCCCAAACCTTTGAGTGGTATTGTACATAACATTTACATCCTGTATGTGATTCTTCTAGAAATGGTTATCCACAAAGGTGGTGTCACAACCATGCCTCCTCCCAGTTCGGAGCTTCCTCGCTCTCAATCGCCAAGCTACTGATGAGCGCCAGCTGGAGCTAATTACGGCCATCAGTGGCTTGGCCATTTAAACCAGCCATCCCTTCATTCCGGCGTCCGGGCTCGTGAATGTTGGACGAAGACACGGACTCGTATCCTTCTTAGGGTAACGCCACTAACCTATTCTCTCCTCTGATTTCCTAATCAGGTTCGATTCCCGCCGGCTCCAGCTGTCCAGACTCCCAAGTCCCGTGGGCGCGACCTGAGCCGGCGTGCTCCGTCTCCTCGGAAGATTATCCTGTTCCGCGATCTCTACACGGGCCGTACAGGGACGTACGCCCGCATTATTCACTCCTCGG
>JACRUU010000015.1:20566844-20591844 GCA_030449085.1 Kryptopterus vitreolus
ACTGAACCTTCTAATAATGTTTTATGTCAGCCGGGTGTTCCTGTGGAAATCAAGGGTAAAGCCAAACATTGGACGATAGTTACCCTTCCCCTTATCAGCACTCGGTTGTCAGAGCATTGGAAGGACAAGTGCATTACCCGAAGTCCTTCCAGAATACCGTCATTCACATGGCGAGGAACCTGCACGTCCCTGACCTTCAACGAGCCGTGTTTTTATCCCGAGACCCAAATGGTTGGACCACGGTCACCGGATCTGTCGAGGTATTAGATGCATTGATCGTAATCCTGCTTGATATCAAGGGCAGCGAGCGGTCTGATATAAGAGAAAGTGCTGAAAGGGGCTTCAGAGTCGGTAAGTGTTAGACCGCCTTGATAAACAATGATGTATGTACACAACCATGCGTGTGTACAACCCAGACATGTGCCATGTGCTGATGGCTCACTAATCAAACGCTGTGTGCTCATGACCTCACATAATGGTGTTTGGCAACTCTGCAGAGTCATAAACATACTAGTTAACTGGATACACAAAGACTTTCCTGTCTTTAAAAGTGATGATTAGTAGCATGGGAAACGGCATCTTATACACTGTAGTTAAGGACAGGAGTATTGTGGTGTCCTGTGGTTTCTCAGTTGATGGAAATGGAGATCTTAATGGACTAAATATCAATCTAATGTGCGCGGAGTAGAGTAGTAATCATGAGAAAATGAGGAACCATTAGTGTCAAGTTAGCACTTTAAAAATAGCTATTTATGTAAATGGAAGCAGTTCAGAAATTTTGTTTTATTTTAATAATAAGGTCATGGTGAACCCAGTGTGAACCTCAGGAATACATCCTGTATACCAGGATACTGGTCCATCAAATTGCACTATATATATATATATATATATATATATATATATATATATATATATATATATATAGATATATATAGATATATATATATATATATATATAGGTTCACACGCCAGAAGGTTCACACGCCAGCAAGGCGAAACCCACATCAATACAAAGAGAACAAAGTTCACGTATCCTCAGAGACAAACTATATATTTTGTAAATCTGATTTATTTTCAATTCCGTATAAATATATAAGGGGGCACGGTGGTTTAGTGGTTAGCACGTTCGCCTCACCAGGGTCCCGGTTCGATTCCCGTCTCGACCATGTGTGTGTGGAGTTTGTGCATGTTCTCCCCGTGCCTCAGGGGGTTTTTCTCCGGGTTCTCCGGTTTCCCCCTGGTCCAAAAACATGCACAGTAGGTTGATTGGCACCTTGGAAAATTGTCCCGTAGTGTGTGAATGTGTGTGTGTGTGATTGTGAGTGTGTGTTCTGTCCTGCGATGGGTTGGCATTCCATCCAGGGTGTATCCTGCCTTAATGCCCATAGACGCCTGAGATAGACACAGACTCCCCGTGACCCGAGGGAAGATGGGAAAGGGGATGGGATAAAGCGGTAGACAATGAATGAATGAATAAATATATTAGTCAATATAATTTTCCATTTTCACATGACCTTTATATTTTTGCAGTCCACTATATGCTCTGCTTTACCACCCATGTAGTTTTCATTGCAGTTATTTATTGTACATTTGTATTATTTTTTTTTATGTGGTGATGTATGTTTGGTTAGAATCTTCATGAAAGTTATAAATGCCGATAAAGTTAGCGATCTAGTCCATACAATGATTTCATTTGTTGCACTTTGCTAATGACATTGTGTATTTTAATGTGAACTATCATCTGTAGTTTACTAATAATGAAACGTTTTTAAATGAACGCGGATATTATGTCTATGAGTGGATATTGTCGCAAAGCAGCTTTAAATAAATCAACCATAAATCAGACCTTATACGTTATATATAGGGTGTCTTATTTCAGACGTGAAATAACGACATCATGAATGTACAAAGGTGATTTCATTCATTCATTCATCTTTTACCACTATATCTGATCTTCTCTCGGGTCACGGGGAGTCTGTGCCTATCTCAGGTGTCTATGGGCATTAAGGCAGGATACACCCTGGATAGAATGTCAACCCATCGCAGGGCACACACGCACTCACAATCACACACACATTCATACACAAGGGACAATTTTCCAAGGTGCCAATCAACCTACTGTGCATGTTTTTGGACCTGGGGGAGAAACCGGAGAACCCGGAGAAAAACCCCCTGAGGCACGGGGAGAACATGCAAACTCCACACACACATGGCAGAGACGGGAATCGAACCCGGACCCTGGCGGTGTGAGGCGAACGTGCTAACCACTACGCCAACAAAGGTGATTTGATTAATTTAATTGTTTATTTCACCGCATGTTGTACTGCGTATAGTTTTATGTTTATAACCCAATTTAAACCTGAATTGTCAGCATGACATTGGCAATCATTAAATCTTATTATAGTTAAAGGTGTAACTCCTTTAAAAAGTAAAGCTGTAAAACTACTGACATACACTGACAGTCAATTTATGAGTGGATTATGTGTTAATGTCCTTCAATTAATTAATTATGGAATCTATGATCAATAAGGGATGGAAAATGATCAGTCGTTATGTAACAGGGGGGAAAATGGGACGTTCTCTTAAAGGTATAGTAAATGTCGGGGGTTGTAAATAACAACATGTAAATCATCGAGACCTCTTTGTGCTTGTTAACCCGTGCATTAGAAATGAGCCTAATGTGCAAAGTACCTTGTTGTGAGATGTTCCATGGCTTCACATGAAACACATGAAGCTGCTCACTCTGTAGTCTCTGTGCAAAAATGCTATATAAAGTATTGTCAGTCACAGTTGGCACCACTATAAGTGTCAAATATGGTATAAATAGCCGTAATAATCTGTGAAATAAAAAAAAACAAACAATGCTATTCGATTGCGTTCGACACCGTTCCTGTTCTTTTCGCTAATGCGTTCTGCGCCGACGAAGAATTTCAACAGGGTCCATTTCGCCTCTTGTTGTCGTTCTCGTTTTGAAAGAAAGCTGATTATATAACAAAAGGATAACTGCTGGGAGACGAGATTAACTTTGGCAGCTACTCCTCCGACCAAACAACTGTTGAGCTAAACGTATCCTGGTTTTATCTCGCAGCCCAGAGCACAGCTAGCTCCGGCAGACAGAAAAAGCTCTTCCCATTGTTCCCAGCATTCCTGACCTTCACAGCTCCAGTCACTGACGCGGCAAACACTGATGCACCGTAGGATTACATCTATCCAGGGCGTAGCCCGTGGCTTACACACCCTGCGAACGAGACTCAGACCAGATTTACGGCCCCCGTACTCTCCCACTGGGTCACTGGATTCATGTCTCGAGTTATTATTAGACTACTTTATTCACTACGAGAATGTGGTCAGATCCAATTAGCGTTATGCCCAACCACCCGGCCTCCCCGAGCACCTGATGGTTTTGATTTTTCCCGTGATTGTTTGCTTTATGCACCATGTACCCTGACTGCCAAATGGACCAGGAAATACAAACTGATTGCACAGCACCTGTAAATAAAGCTTGCACCATGTAAGGCGCTGGTTTTAATCGAGACACCTGAGGAGAAATGACAACGTGATTTCACACTCACTGCTTTTTTCACTGATATAACTATCGATATGATGCAATACTAGGGGCACGGTGGCTTAGTGGTTAGCACGTTCACCTCACACCGCCAGGGTCTGGGTTCGATTCCCGCCTCGGCCATGTGTGCGTGGAGTTTGCACGTTCTCCAGGTGCCTCAGGGGGTTTTTATCCGGGTTCTCCGGTTTCCTCCCCCGGTCCAAAAACATGCACGGTAGATTGATTGGCACCTTGGAAAATTGTCTCTAGTGTATGAATATGAGTGTGTGTGTGTGTGTGTGTGTGTGTGTGTGTGTGTGTGTGTGTGTGTGCCCTGCGATGGGTTGACATTCCATCCAGGGTGTAACCTGCCTTAATGCCCATAGACGCATGAGATAGGCACAGACTCCCCGTGACCCGAGGGAAGATCGGATATAGCGGTAGAAGATGAATGATGCAATACTAAGCGCACCGTATAGGAGCGTAAAATTCACAAGAAATGTGCAAAGATAATAAAACTAAAAATGGTATATATAACAGCATCGGATAACATTTGGAAAAGAATTCGAGGCTCAAAGCTTCCATCGACAAAACAACCATCTGTAGGCTGTTCGGGATTTATTTATTTATTTATTTATTTATTTATTTTGAACACTCGCACACATTCTCATGACTCAGAGCGGGCAGTGGAATTTCTGTCACTGCTATTTCACATTGATCCAAGAAGCAATATTCACATATATATGGCCGTCACATGGCTCGGCTAATCAGAAACAATCGCGCTAAGTCATGAAAGGATGATCTAACACGAACTCGCATGACTAGGAAGGACGGATTCAAATTGCTCGCTGATATATAAGCCGCTTATTTCCTGTGGGAGAAACCACTACTGAACTGTACAACCTTTTTTCTTCGTCCAACAGCAATTCCATTTCATGTTGAACCAGACATGACTTTGCAGTTGTGCAATCTTGTGGTCAATTTGCCAGGCAATGCAGTCCTCACCACACACAAACACATTCCCTGGACTACACTAACCACATGTTATTGCTGCGCGAATGTTGGTGTCATTGTTTTTGTTTGTAGAAAGAACAACAACAACAACAAAAGAAGAAGAAGAAGAAGAAGAAGAAAAACCCACACAAATGCCAGATTCGATTTCGAACGTAGGCCCCGGAATATCGAGTAAAGGATGTGTCATGGTCTAAAATAAGACTCCAGGGTGGCCTAAACCGAATTAACACGATGATTTAGCTCCATTATCGTCGTCATGATGGTTCTGCTGAGGGTGATGGCCTTTCTCTAATCGCTTCCCTGCATGCAGGCTGGCTTGTGTTATGCGTTACCGGAGGTCAGATAGCGACTACAGCGCTAGACCCAAGCCCAAACCACATGTATGTGCAATGTCCATATGATGCTCGGGGTGGAGCCGTGCGCAGCATCCATCGCAAAGCAATTCATTCCTTTTTCCAGCACTAATTCTATCAATATTTGATCTAAATGAATAAAGATGATGGCGACGCTAATATTATTTCCTGTGCTATTTTTGGAATTTTCCAGTTTCCATTTGTGGCTACAGCCGACACACAAAAGGCCTGAGATATTTCAGTCAAACATCTGCTACACACGAAATTCTCCAAGCATGTTTTGAATTGTTTTGCATTTCACTCGGACCTTTCGGGGAAAGTGATATAATGGTGTCCTGCCATAATACACGCAAACCACACACACACACACACAGTATGCAGTATGGAATCCAGTCTTTTATTAATAATTGAATCATTGGAATGGAATCATTCGAAATGTAAACAAGGCATAAAACACAATATGGCATGGGGTTACGGGAAAGTCTTCAACAGTGTCATTCATTCATTCATTCATTCATCTTCTACCACTTTATCCGATCTTCACTCGGGTCACGGGGAGCCTGTGCCTATCTCAGGCGTCTATGGGCATTAAGGCAGGATACACCCTGGATGGAATGCCAACCCATCACAGGACACACACACACACACACATTCACACACACATTCATACACTAGGGACAATTTTCCAAGGTGCCAATCAACCTACCGTGCATGTTTTTGGACCGGGGGAGGAAACCGGAGAACCCGGAGAAAAACCCCCTGAGGCACGGGGAAACTCCACACACACATGGCCGAGACGGGAATCGAACCCGGACCCTGGCGGTGTGAGGCGAACGTGCTAACCACTAAACCACCGTGCCCCTTCAACAGTGTCATAGTAGACTTAATTTTACTTGTGTGAAGTAGATTATTACACGTCTATACTATAGCAGTATCATACTGCTAAGTTGATTTTTATTGGTCGTACTTATTTACATACTCATTACCTATTTATAATCACAATCAATGTGTGAAACGTCCACCAGAAAGGTTAGTTCATAGCAACTGTATTTTTCCTCCTCACTAATGAGGTTAGTATTTGCAAAGAAATGCAACTTATCATAACACAAAGAAACCAGAAAGTGCTGTTTCCTGTCCTAAAGAGTCTCCTGTGTTGTAGTCAGAAGTAAATCGTACTTATAGTGTTCAACATAGACAACTTTCAGGGTCGCTGCTATAGAAAATGCATCTTTAAATATAATAAACTGAATCATCTGACCAGGGGGCAGTGGGTTGGTTTGTGGGTGTGTGTGGGTGTTTTTTTGTTTGGGTTGGGGTGGGTGGTGGTTTAATGGTTAGCACGTTCGCCTCACACCTCCAGGATACGGGTTCGATTCCCGTCTCGGCCATGTGTGTGTGGAGTTTGCATGTTCTCCCCGTGCCTCAGTGGGGTTTTTCTCCAGGTTCTCCGGTTTCCTCCCCCGGTCCAAAAACATGCACGGTAGGTTGATTGGCACCTTGGAAAATTGTCCCTAGTGTATGAATGTGTGTGTGTGTGTGTGTGGTTGGCATTCCATCCAGGGTGTATCCTGCCTTAATGCCCATAGATGCCTGAGATAGGCACAGACTCCCCGTGACCCGAGGCATGGTTAAGATCGGATTAGATAAAGCGGTAGATTAGAGTAGAATAGAAGATGAATGAATGAATCATCTGACCAAGGAGTACCCGATTTTTGAACAAAATGCGCATTGTCAGGAAGCGGTATCTTTAACAACATGCTCGAGTGGCTATGATTATCAGCTATCAAGTCATCAAACAGATTATATCCACACTTTAGTATCCTGGATTAGCACCTCATATCTAATGCCACAGCTGTTTCATGTAAACAATATTACTGCTATAACAAGAGGGGTCATTTCAGACCTGAGTATTCCAGTAGGCCAGATGGATGGAAAAATACCTCATTATTATACCATATTTACAATCACTGTCTCTTTGACCTTATCCAGGATTACTTGAGAGCTAATTAGGAAAAAGCACGTCGCCATTCGTTTCTGAATGGGAGAGAGAGCATATATATATATATATATATATATATATATATATATATATATATATATATATTCAGAGCAAGAAGTTGAATGTATCTTGGAGATTTAAGATGAGAACTGATTGATTGTTTGAAGTGTCTGAAGAAACATTTCTTTACTATGTCATTTCAACTCCTTTTCTTAAAAAGATTAAAAAATAGATAAAAATTTTATTAAAACCCAGTAAATATATTTTCATAAGCGTTCGCTTCATTTTTAACGAGTTCATTGGCTGCCTCTTACTACATTAAAATAACACATTTGACTGATAAGTAGTTAGACAATGTGTGTTCAAATCTTCTGTTAATGAGGTGTGGTCTGAACTCTCCTGTCTGATTTCCCACTCAGACAAATACATATGTGCATTTTGAATCGCACACGACACAATCAAAGCCCTCGTTTTCCTTTAAAATGTATTACTTTTAAAAAGTATTATTTTTTTGTATTTATTGGCATGCCTTAATGCCTATGAGTCTATCTATCTAGCTAGAATATCCAGGTAAATTCAGGTACCTGAATTTAGGTAGGTATCAAGTAGCTGAGGTGAAGAGAAACACCGTTCATCCTAAAGGTGTTCAGTAGTGCTGAGGTCAGAGCTCTATAGCAGCCCGCTCAAGATAAATCATATAATCATTGAGCTGGATTTATGCACAAAGGAATTCTCAATTTTGGGTCTCCTAATGGAAAATAGAGGCTTGGCACTACTGTGTTCTTCCATATGGCTGAAAGCTGCTTCAATATGTTTGTCCATATATATATATATATATATATATATATATATATATATATATATATATATATATATACGTATTGAGTTAACTCACGATTAATTGCACATTTTTACATTCTCTATGTACCATAAATGAACACTTTTCATGTTTTTTTTTTTTGTAAAACTGCAACAGATGTTTTTTTTAACAAGATTAGATTTCACTCAGAATCTCTCCCTTTAATAAAAAATAATTATCTAATATTTATTTCACTCTGGAAAATATTATTCCTTTAATATTAATTAGTTGTTCATGCTCATTTTTCTCATTCATTCACCGTTCTCATTCAACAATAAACATGATGCAGAATGAAGGAGGAGCAGATCACTCACATAGTAACTTGCTCGTTAGCCGTGCGTTAATTAAAGCAATGCTGTTAAAGTCAATTTGCTTTAACTTTGACAGCCCTAAAATATGTGGAATATAGTGGAAGTGATGGCACTTCCCCCCCCCCTCACAGAGGCCTGATCTCTACATCATGGAGTGTGTGTGGGATTTACATGAAGAGACAGAAAGATGTGAGAACGTCTCCATCCACAGAAGATCTGTGTTTACTTTACTTCTCCAAGATGGAACAACCGACCAGATATATCAGATATATATATTCTATATATATATATATATATATATATATATTATATATATATATATATATATATATATATATATATATATATATATATATCATTTAAAAATATATTTTCATGCCGGCATATCACAGATACAGTTTTATATGTCTTTCTGTTTGTATATTGACATTTTAACTGTTGTTAATTGTTTTTGCTTTTATTATATGTAAGGTATATATGTGTGTGTGTGTTTGTGTGTGTGTGTATTTTGGGTGGCCCCAAAGGAAAGATTAAACTTGCTCTCATTCATATATAAGGCCAAGCCCTCTTTCCCAAAGCTGCGGCAGTATAAAAGGGCACGGCTGGGGAGCATTTGTCAAAGCTTGAAGCCTGGTGTAGAGCTCAGGTTTCCTGCCAAAAAACAGTTGCCCAAGGCCTGCTCTCTTCTCCCATCCATTCTGCCTGACTGAGCCAGGTCAAGGTCATGTGCCGGTTCCAGCTCCCGTCAATCAGAGCTAATTCTGGCCATGAGTGAAGGTGAAATGATGTGCGTTTGGAGGAAGAAATTGACAACAAGATGAAAAAACGGACGCCAGAGTTCATTACAGTTGTCCAGTAGGAGGTATTTGGGTCAAAACGAGGACTATATCTATCTCTAATCAAATGTATCCCCGGGTGGGTCGAATAGAATAGTCTTTGTTTGTCATATATACATTACATCACAGTGAAATTGTTTCTTTGCATAGCTTGTTTTTGGAAGCTGGGGTCGGAGCGCAGGGTCAACCATGATACAGCACCCCTGGAGACAGACGGATAAAGGCCTTGCTCAAGGACCCAAGCCTTCTCCTTCATCACATTATTATTCTTTTTTTTCTTAAAGGAATGTTCTTGAAATACTAGGTTGATCTTAAGCGTAAAAATTGTAGAGGTATCATCCGATATCATAGTACATCACACCTATATCATAGTAAAATTTCAGAAATAAATATTTCTCTTCCCCAGTTTTGATTTAATGTCGTGAAACTTTGCAGATGGGAGTATGTAGTAAAAACTGTTAGTGGGAAAAGGTCTGTAATGGAAATATATAATAAAAAAAAAGCAGGATCCAGAAAAGACACTTTTTTCATTTTAATAGATCTTATTGATTATGTTTTTTTTTTTTTTTACTTTTTCCACTGAAACATCTTCAGATTTTTATAGCTTTTTTTTCTGTTTTTTTGGCCATAGCGGTGACATCGGGTGGCAATTAGCACCCAATGAAAAACCTTGCCTGCCCTTATTAAGTCTCCATCTGTGGCCCATCTCTGCATGGATAATTCAGGAAGAATTAATAAATAATGTCGGCCTCTCTTCCCAGCTAAAAAAAAACACATGCCAATTGGTGGACTGGCTATGCTAAATTGCCCATAGGTGTAAATGAGTGTGAATGTGTATATGGCGCTCTGTGATGAACTACTATTCTATCCAGGGGGTATTTCCACCTCATTCCATATATGGCTTTGAAGCCGTATATGCATACATTGCACCATTAAATAAATCTTCATTCATTCATTCATTCATCTTCTACCGCTTTATCCGATCTTCCTCGGGTCACGGGGAGCCTGTGCCTATCTCAGGCGTCTATGGGCATTAAGACAGGATACACCCTGGATGGAATGCCAACCCATCGCAGGGCACACACACACACATTCACACACTAGGGACAATTTTCCAAGGTGCCAATCAACCTACCGTGCATGTTTTTGGACCGGGGGAAACCGGAGAACCCGGGGAGAAAACCCCTGATGCACGGGGAGAACATGCAAACTCCACACACACATTCCCGAGACTGGAATCGAACCCGGATCCTGGCGGTGTGAGGCGAACGTGCTAACCACTAAGCCACCGTGCCTCTTAAATAAATCTTATATTCGGCAAATACGATCTTGGCCTATAATGTAAATTCAGAAATATACCAGGAGAAAAGATCAATTATGTTATAAACCTTCTTATATAGGTGTTATATACCTTCTTTTTCCCATGCGTCACATATATACCCTTTTCCCCCACTTGAACTAGCCACCGTTTTCCGTCTCTTGATCCCGCTTTAGAAATTCGATCTCTCCTTACCATAAAATCAGGCGGGCTCGCGTTAAAGAATCAATAAGAGAACCCGTTTGCACCATACAATGAACAGATGCAGAGGAAGGAAGTGGCGATCCCAGCCTCCACTCCGGCGCGTTTTTCGCAGGAGGAACGTTGCCCCTTACAATAGTATAACTGTGCGAGCAAAATACTGCAGCATTCTCCACGGGCAAAGAAGAGATGAATTTGTTTGTAAGGCTACACTCAGTCCTGTACTAATTTGCACTATTAATGGTGATTTTCCAATTCTATTTTCCATAGAGGACACAATACTGTCAGTGTCTGGATTACTGGCACCTGTAAGGAAAAAAAAAAATCCACCCTGAACGACGTGCATATTAACCTTGATAATTAATGTAATTTTCCAGGCATCCAAGTTTTATTCTGTAATAAAAGTTTTTAGCTTCTGGCTCCCCTGTAGCTCTGAGTAGCATTAATGACATAGCCTTTATATTTATTCGCTGTACATTTAACCACTGATGTACACATTTGCATATTTATTTGCAATTTTCACTATTCATTCATTCATCTTCTACCTCTTTATCCGATCTTCCCTCGGGTCACGGGGAGTCTGTGCCTATATCAGGCGTCTATGGGCATTAAGGCAGGATACACCCTGGAAGGAATTCCAACCCATTGCACACACACACAACACACACACACATTCACCCCTGTATAGTGAACCGCCAGGATTGAGACAGGTTTGATTCCCGTCTCGGCCATGTGTGTGTGGAGTTTTGCATGTTCTCCCCGTGCCTCAGGGGGTTTTTCTCCGGGTTCTCCGGTTTCCTCCCCCGGTCCAAAAACATGCACGGTAGGTTGATTGGCACCTTGGAAAATTGTCCATAGTGTGTAAATGTGAGTGTGTGTGTGTGTGTC
Source organism: Kryptopterus vitreolus (assembly GCA_030449085.1). Taxonomy (NCBI): domain Eukaryota; kingdom Metazoa; phylum Chordata; class Actinopteri; order Siluriformes; family Siluridae; genus Kryptopterus; species Kryptopterus vitreolus. The sequence continues at coordinate 20,578,168 of JACRUU010000015.1, forward strand.
CTGCGATGAGTTGGCATTCCATCCAGGGTGTATCCTGCCTTAATGCCCATAGACGCCTGAGATAGGCACAGACTCCCCGTGACCCGAGGGAAGATCGGATAAAGCGATAGAAGATGAATGAATGAATTAAAATGGCATTGCATTGCAAGAGGATACTTAAAGATACTTAATTAGTAATACATTAGCCTCAGAATGATAAAACGGTCGTTGCTGTGTTTCAGGGTGGAGTTTATTATACACATTGCTGCTGCTGTTCTGGGAACTGTTTCAACAATCTGGCAGCATATTTCACATGCCTCATAGGAAATGTGTGCCTTTCTCCTAGAATTGTACTCTGAGATGACTAATCGTATAGTTTGTATTCAACAGTAGTCTGAATCACCAATAATGACATTTATTTATTTTGCTGGATGAACTTACTCAGTAAGAAAATAACGAATATGTCGCATCATGTCAAGAACCACGACCTAATATGATCTGCTGAAAAGCCGTCGTATTGCAGGTTGCATGGTCCGTGTGAAGCAGGAAACCACCTGATCCAGACAGACACAACAGTCCAGAGATCACAGCAGGTCTCCAAGTGTGCGACGGAGCAGTTCCCAGACTCACACTTCTTAGAAGGGTGTTTTCCGGTTATAGTTTAGAGAATGGGTTGTTTTGTGATTGTTTAGCTGAAGGAAGCGCCTCAGGCCTGCATTGTTTACTGTTGCTTCTGATCACAGCTGGGTCAGAGAGGTGTTTTAAAGATTGGAAGTGAAGTTCTGAATTAAAAAAAAAAAAAAAACAACGATGTCACTGAGGACAAATCGTCAGTCACACAAAACTGGCATTTTATGTGTTTTTATCCTTACACTCCTTTTACTCGAGTATAAAAATAGAATAATCAAAGAGGCATGTTGCTGTTGTTACACCTGCATGCCACCTGAGAAGCTTTCCTATTCCATACAGCGTTCATTAGCAGGGACAAGGCTGAAAGGAAATAGGTGGCTTAGTGGTAAAGTGTTGGCCTCTGGACCAGAAGATTGCAGGGTCAAACCCCACAACCACCAAGCTTCCACTAGTGGGCCCGTGAGCAAGGCCCTTTACGCTCAATTGCTCAGTTGTAAATCGATCTGGAAAGGGCGTCTGCCAAATGCCATAAATGAAAGACGCAAAGACCATTTTTTTCCAATATATTTTTTTAACTGCAAATATAATGGCGAGTTTCTAAAAGACGTCATATGCAAAGTGCCATTGTTTATGCAAAGTTTGCATCATTTATTTTTGATAAAAATCAATTCTTTGGCACTGGTGAGAGCCTGAACCCTTTACTGTTAGTCCGAAAAAAAGGTTAAATTTAGCTTTGTGGTCACATTGCCTTTATTCTAAAGTTTTACAGGCTGCCTCCCATAAAGAGTATTATGGTCAAGGGTGGGGTGAGTGTAAAGCAGCACCAACTGCTAATCTCTTGAAGGCACTAAACAATGTGCAGTACTCTTCATTTCCGGCAGGAAGTACTGCCCCAGAGTGACTTTCCTGGCCACCGTGTTAAATTAATAATTCAATAAATAAATGGAATATTAAATGGTGTGACCGGAAAAGGGTGACGCTCGAATGTGTATTTTCCCACCAATGGAGCAGTATGATTAGTCCACAGTCGAGCCCAATGTCAAACACTCACTAGTTCAGACTCACAGTATAAACCTTCCTATGTGCCTGCAGCCCTTTTCTACAGTGATTACATCACCGGGGTGAACTCATCTCTGCCTTTACAGCATCACAGCGCTTTGAATGAGATCAATGCATTATTTCCCCCCTCTGACAGTACAGACATCAAGCTACATACTCAAACATTTACATGTGTAATAAAACGCAACAGGAAAAGAATCAACCATTGGATGCCCCGATGTTTTCATGATCTGTTCCACCTAAATGTTGCTTATTTTTCCAGTATTTGTCTTTATTCCGCTTATATTTTAACTCTTTAACTTTCAAATGATAGTTTATGAATGAATTAATAAATGACACATTATTCATTCATTCATCTTCTACCGCTTTATCCGATCTTCCCTCGGGTCACGGGGAGCCTGTGCCTATCTCAGACGTCTATGGAAATTAAGGCAGGATACACCCTGGATGGAATGCCAACCCATTACAGGACACACACACACACACACACACTCACAACACACATACACACACACACACATTCATACACTAGGGACAATTTTCCAAGGTGCCAATCAACCTACCGTGCATGTTTTTGGACCGGGGGAGGAAACCGGAGAACCCGGAGAAAAACCCCCTGAGACTCCCCCTGAAAAACCCCCTGCAAACTCCACACACACATGGCCGAGACGGGAATCGAACCCGGACCCTGGTGGTGTGAGGCGAACGTGCTAACCACTAAGCCACCGTGCCCCTCGCATTATACATTTAATGCATTAATGTTTTCAGCAGCTGTAAAAAAAAAAAAAAAATGCTACAAAGGACATAAATAATAATTAAATATTTATAACCTGATGTTTGCACCAAACACATTGACAGTTACTACATAATTATATAAATATTACACACTACAAGAAAGGTTTTTTTAAAGATTATTTGAGCGCTGTTAAATTAATATAAATGTTCTTCTAAAGAAGGAAAACTTCGTTAAATTCATTTGCTTAGTTTGGGGGATAATAAATCAGTTCAATTTTCATCCTGAAAGATGTCAAGGCATTATGTGCAAGAGAAACTTATATTTATCTCCTTACTACAACCAAGGAGCTATGGGATTAAGAGCCTTGTTCAGGTGCCCAGGAATGGCAACTTGATGTGTTGCCTTTTAAACTCATGACCATCAGATCCAATAGCATAAATGCCTTAAGCACTAAGCCACCACCTCTTATATAGATAACCTGAATGAAACATTATATATATATATATATATATATATATATATATATATATATATATATATATATATATATATATATATATATATATATATATATATATATATATATATATATATATATATATATATATATATATATAGGGGCACGGTGGCATAGTGGCTAGCACGTTCGCCTCACACCGCCAGGATCCGGGTTCGATTCCCGTCTCGGTCATGTGTGTGTGGAGTTTGCATGTTCTCCCCGTGCCTCAGGGGGTTTTTCTCCGGGTTCTCCGGTTTCCTCCCGGTCCAAAAACATGCATGATAGGTTGATTGGCACCTTGGAAAATTTTCCCTAGTGTATGAATGTGTGTGTGTGTGTGTGTGTGTGTGTGTGCGTGCCCTGCGATGGGTTGGCATTCCATCCAGGGTATAATCCTGCCTTAATGCCCATAGACGCCTGAGATAGGCACAGGCTCCCCGTGACCCGATGGAAGATCGGATAAAGCGGTAGAAGATAGAAATGAATGAATGAATATGATATATATATATATATATATATATATATATATATATATATATATATATATATATATATATATAGACGATTAGAATGTTCTCCATTCTTTGTTAATTGTTCCACTGGGTTTTGGAGTGTATGTTGTGTGGTTTAATAGTCAGGTACTGATATAGGCGAGGTGAGGAAGCCTGGGGTGCATTCAGAATTCCCATTCACATCAAAGGTGTTAATAGGGTTTCTATTGCAGTACACTCCAGATATGATCCTCCAGTCCATGTAAACCATATGTTAATGAGGTTCGCTTTGTGGTAAATGGTAGGAACCACATATAGGCGGAAAAGTCAATATTTGTCTATATATTTTAACTTGTTCCTGGTAATTGTAGATTCATTAAACCCAAGAAAGACCCTGGAATAGACCTACACACACACACACTCAATCATTCACACCTAAAGGAAATAAAGGAACACCCATTCTTAATGTTTCTAAGTGCTGGGACAAAACTAGAAGATCCAATGCTCAGAAAAAAAGAGTAACCTGAGCTCTAGCAAACCTTAAATTGGTTTATAGCAAATAAACACACCAATTACAGTTATGAGCGTATAAATGAAATGCTTCTCGCGAAAGCATTACGAAAGATTTACTGTTGAATAGAACTTATTTTATATTTTCATTGGCTGAGAGAAACCATCTGCCTTTTCCTCTCCCTCCCCCCTCTCCATCCTCCCCTTGTACTTTTCCTGTCCATCTTTCTTATTAATGGGTCTTGTAATGACCCTTAGCAAATAAAGGACCGACCGCTCACACACGTACACGTACACACACACATTGCCTCCCCCACCCCCGCCCTTTTTCCATTGGTTTCAGAGGTCCAGGCTCTTTAAGTTGACATTAGTGTCCATCTTGCTATCCTGTGAAGAAGGATTTTTTCCATCAAGCTTCCATCACTCTGCTAAAACATGAATCACGGCCTGAGCCTGTCGCACAGGGGGGAAGCGACTAGAGCCAGAGTCAGCTCATAGTACTCAAAATGAGCCCCATTTCCTTTCACGGACGTCCTGGGATTTCTCACCCCCGACATAACGACAGAGGATTACACAGCACATTGCTCAGGAGTGCAAACCCACAGCCTTTTATGTCAAGCATGAGGCACATGCGAAGTGCATAGGTATGAAGAAGGGATTTGTCTGGTGTTCACGGTGTTAAATTTTTTTAGCGCCTTATGGCATTTTTTATTCAAGAACAAAGTTGTTTTTAAAAGGTAAAACCTGCATAATTTATATACAGAACCTCTTTCACTCACACACACACACACACACACACACACACACACACACACACACACACACACACACGTGTGTGTGTTACGTCTATGTTTAACACACAAATAGCTTTAATTAATTAAAAAAAATAATAGCTTTAAAATTATATATATATATATATATATATATATATATATATATATATATATATATATATATATATATATATATATATATATATATATATATATATGACAATACATACATACATACAGTATGATAAAAAACTGTGACAATATCAGGATTATATAGCATTTTAAATTATAAATATATATATATATATATATATATATATATATATATATATATATATCTATATATATATATATATATATATATATATATACACACACACCCAAAAACACACTTATCCATAAAAAATACGAAAAACTTTCAGGGGATCCTGTACGTCAAAATGTGAATCTTAATATTTATTTCTTATATCTCCAAGTACACAATAACAGAACAACAGATGAGGCACGCAATTTGTTTCTTCATTCATATTTTATTGAAAAACAGAAATAAAATAGCATGTACAATAATTATTACAACAATAATAATAATAACTTTAATAATATTAGACATCATATAAAAATCTGTACATTCCATTGTTTTTTGCAGTACAAGGAAGACTGATAGAAAACAAACAAACAAAATAAACAGACTGCAAAAAGTACTGGGATATTTACAAACCAACGAGAAACTGCACACAGGCCATCAGTCATGGAGAAGGGCTTCTTTAGTTTCAAAGCTCAGTACTTATCTATTGGACTACTGATTCGGGTTAATATCCTACCATGGGTTATTCAGATTTAAAAATATAATAATAATAATAATAATAATAATCGTAAAAAAGAAAATGCACCTAACACATTGCTAGCATGGTTGGATACTGATTTATGTCGTTTTTTTTGTGTGTAAAGCAAAGCAACAGTCTGTTGATCTGAATATTATTATCTCCATTTATAGAGCATTTGGAGAATATTTGCTCTTTTTGGAAAACAAAAACAAAAACACAAAAAAAAGTAAATAAGGCTGGTCCATTAGCACAATGCCAGCTGATAACCTGTAATCTCAGGTTATGATCCATCCTGAGCTCAGTGCTGGTGACATGATCTTGGGTTTTATTACTCAGTCCTGCAGATTTCAACGACCCATGCAGCAAACGAGCCATTAGAGTTCACCTGCAGCTCGTCACGTAAAGCGAGACGCTAGTCGCTAGTGCTATCGAAAACGTCAAGGAATTCAACAAAACTAAACTGTAGTAGGGGTTAAGAACATCTGTAACAGTGCCGTTTATATCCAATTCTACCAAAAAAATCCGCTACCTCAAATCTCAAGGCCATAATACAGTGCAGTTTCCATAAACATTTCATTTATTTATTTGTTTTTTGTTTTTTTGTCGTAAAAAAATAGATATTTTTATATCAGAATAGTTGCTTGTATGCAAATCTACTCATTTCTAGCAACTTTTGAACACTTACATATGCAGCACTAAAATATAATCTATAATAACACTGGAGTTTAGGGGATAAGGAGTTTTGTCATGAGGCTACCCTGTAACCTCCTCATTTATAGGATCTGATATTTTTCTTTAAAAAAAAAAAAAAAACACCAAAAAAAAAAAAACAATTTGGCTTTGAATATGAAAAATATCTGATAACATAAAGCATGTGTACTGCAGAAACAAACAAAACCAAAATCCCATCCGAATATTTTGTATTTTGTTAGACCTGGGTCTAATCTCTTTAAAATAATCTGATGCCTTGTTTAGAATACTCTTTAGAATAGTTCAGTCTTCTCCAAAACCCTATTAGAAGATGCAACATAGCAGCATGTATGGAAAAACATTCATTAGCGCATTCTCACTCTCTCTTCCCCAGTGGATGGGATGACTGCTGTGTCTGGCTTTGACACCGGTCTGACCCTGTGGGAGTTACCACTGTAAACAGGCATGTTCCTTGCATTTCCCCCAGCTACCGAGCCTACTGCCAAGCCTGCAATTAAGCCCAAATGACCCACGCAGAGCAAACTATTCGTTACATTAATAGCAAGTAAACTGGGTGTATTGTGGCCACAGGTCACACTCAAATCGAATCAAAAGTCCCCAACAGGACTATTTCAGGGATACCTACTGTATGACCCCCAACTGAGGTCTTTGGAATAACAACAAAAGTGGTATGAACAGTAATACATTAATTAGCCAATGTATATAATTGGGTTCAAACATGGACTTCTGTATATCAATATGACATGACAGGACCCTATAAATACAGGCGTTTATCTATAAAATCTATAAACACCTGTCTGTAGTGTCATTAAGCTTTTTTTTTTAGGTTTACTATCTCACAAAGGTTTTTTTTCCTTCCCTACAGATGCTTGGCTGTCATACAAGACATAAATTAAAGTAAACGAGCACACATTATTGTCAGTAAGAGCTTTTTTTTTTTTTTTTTTTTTTTTTTCCATAACAAACATACATTATTTGAGATCATTCATGCGTTTTAAACATCCATTTTTAGAGCCTATTCATCCGACTGCCACGGCTGGACAAATGCACAGGAAGACATGCCTGATAGTTTCAAGTTTTTTTCATTGCAGTTACATCCTCTCCACTGTGTGCCATCGAAGAGCAATGGTCTAAAAGGTAGTGTTGCATAACTGGATAAACCCACCCACCCCTTTATGTGCACTTGTTTTCAGTGCAATGCCTCTTTATAATCTGGATATATTCATCATGAACTCTCTTGTTCAGTTCATCTCTTAACCTCTCCTCGCAGCTGTACCGTCAGCTTAAGTCTGCATCCCCTCAGGACCTCAGTTCAGCTCAAAGTGCCCGTCTGATCAACAGGCAACTGCCGGACTTTTCACACGAGGCCTTTGCGGTCATATTTCTGATTCTCGTCTCAGTGGCCGTGACTCTAAGGGAACACTGGCTTGACTGTGGTCCGAGTCTGAGCCGGTGTCAGTGTGTGTGCTCGTGGGCACCAGTCCACCCCCGTCTCCTTCCTCCTTCTCCTCTTTGTTCGGCAGCACCACCTCGTTCTCGTAACAGAAGGAATTGGAGTTGGAAAGGATGTATTTTTTTTCTGCAAGGTCCCTGGCGCTGCACAGTGGGGTGCTGGGCACCTCGTAGGTCTTGTGAAAGCGTGAATAGTCCACTTTGTAGTAGTTTTTCTCCTCAAACAGGACCGGCTCGAAGCGGTGGCCCCAGAGGACCTCGCTGGCCAGATATGAGCTACGGCACTGAGTTGTCATGGCTGTCGCTTCCACCATGCCTTCCAAGATGACCACGATCTCAAACTCTGAACTGTCAAGCTCCTGTTTGCACATGTCATAAAACGGGCTGTCCTCGTCAATTTCATGAACGATGGTTATTGGAGAAACCAAAAAGATACGGTCGATGCCACTATCAAAGCCCACGTCGATGTCGATTTGGTCCAAAGGGATGTATTCGCCCTCTGCTGTGGTACGAGATCTAAGGAGTTGAGCCCGAACATGGGCCTCTACCAGATGGCTTTTGCGCAAGTTGCCAACCCTCCACATTAGACACAGCTTGTTGTCCCTCATGGCCACGGTAGCATTGTGGCTGAACACCAGAGTCTCGTTCCGCTTCTTCGGCTTGGCCATCTTGGCCATGACTGCACCGATGATAAAAGCATCAATGATGCAGCCCACGATGCTCTGAAAGACCACCATGAAGACGGCAATAGGACATTCATCCGTCACATATCGATAGCCATAGCCAATGGTGGTCTGCGTCTCGATGGAGAAAAGAAAAGCTGCAGTAAAGCTGCTCACATTCGAAACGCATTTCGGGCTGTTGCCTTCCAGGTCTCCATGAAAGATGGCCACCAGCCAGAAGATACAACCGAAGAACAGCCACGAGAGCAGGAATGCCAGGCAGAAGATGACCAGCATCCAGCGCCAGCGAATGTCCACACAAGTGGTGAAAATGTCAGCCAAATAGCGCTGACCCTTTTCACTGACGTTGATGAACTGTACATTGCAGTGTCCGTCCTTCTTGACGAACCTGCTCTGGGGCTGGTGCCGAGTGTGCACCTTGCTCTTCCCGTTCCCATAACCGTTTTGCACCGCCATAGTGGCTAACTTCATCCCGTCCTCCTCTGATGACACAATGCTATAGCGGTTAGCCCGCACACTTCCCATCACCTCTGTCTGGGAGGGCTGTGCTGTTTCTGCTTTGGAAAACAGTCTGAGTTTCTGGAAGAAGCGTTGGAGAAACAGTTTTGAAACGCTAAAGGACACCAACACGAGAAGGAAATGGTGGGACTGTTTAGAGCTGGACGCGACTGGCGTCACCCTGCTCCGGTTAGACCTTTTGATTGACAGGAAGGTCTGCAGGGCCTAGTGTGCGCTGATCACTTGGCTCTCATCTGCGCCTTCACTCTCGTCAATGAAGTGTCCTATAAAAAAAAAAACACACAAAAAAATGCAGGTAAACAATTTGTGCTAAATATATCGCAATATTTGAATCCAACACTGGGTTAAATGTCTGCTGGAACGAACACCAACCAATCTTAACAGATGTTGATACAGGACTCACAAAAGCAAAATCCTACTATGAAGCCAGTGTGGACTCTGACTAATCCTTTAGGTTAGTTCAGAACCGCAGAATGTGCCAAAAATATTTCATTTGGTTCCGAATAAAACAACAATGAGTAACTTTAGCTTCCATTCCCTGGAGCCGAGAGATTGTAAGGTAATTGGTGAAAGTTTGCTCGGTCCTATCTGGCAGTGCTACAGGACAATTTCAACACTGGCCTTAGGGTCAAAGTGCTTCCTTGAAATCCCATGGAAAAATCCTGCCTTAGGTCACAGTCCTATATTACATTTTGCTGACTTTGCTTGTCCAATATTGTTGTGTACAGTTCCACCTGTGGAACAAATAAAAGTCTTGCTGCAATTATGGCCTCGGCAGCAGGACGGAGAGGAATTTCTACATGTCCTGAAGCACAATCCTACTTTCCAGCAGTCGCTTGCAGCACTTTAATGCCCCACCAGTGTATTTGTCAACCTGTTCGCTCCACGCTCCACCAGCCTTACTGCTCACTAGTGCATTATTAATGCCCATTTTCACATACTTTGCTAATCACACAGTCAGGGACGATGGAAAATGTTTTGCATGACTACATCCTTTACCAGTGCACTGGTACACACTGGCTGAATTTCTCTAACCAGTAGCAGAGTCCTGGAAACTTTTCCGACCACACTCTAAAACAGATTATTTTGAGTATGCCGGCCTGCCCAGATAGCAGATTATTCCGGGCCAAATATGGTTCAGTTCAGGCAAAATAAGGGGCAGCTACGGCAATGGCAAGTGGGTTATGGGCCAAAAGAGCCTGAACTAGGAGCAGCCACAGTTAAGGTTTTCCATAGAATTTGGAGAATTTTGGAATGGGCCCAAGTGCAGCATTTTTGGGCTGGTCCATATCATGCCTGAGATCACTTCTCATCAAGGTGGAGATGGAGCTGTGCTTTGCTAGCCAAGTTTGGATGAGTTCATCACCATCATTCCACAGTTCTAAGTAGGCTAGATGAGTAAGCAGTTCAGGGTAAACCATCACCGGGCCGTCCATCATTTTATCACCGGCTGCTTTTTTCTTTTTTTTTATACACTCAAGCACTGCGGCGTAAGAAGTCATTTTTCCACATGCGTTATAATCAAGGCAAATCCGTAACAATTCGATTTGTACAAAATCCATCTCGAAGCAATACATTGTGTTCAGGACGGTGATAAAGACGGCACTGGAGAGTTCATCCACCGGGACCTCATCTTCTCTCATCCGTGTTGTGCTAGTCCTGGGAGCGCTATAGCATCACGCATTACGTGCCTAGTTTTGCTACAGGTTTTTATCACGATCCCACTGAATCCAGCTATGAGAAAAGATGCATATTTTATCTTTATTATTTCCAGATCCTAAAAGTATGAATAGAATGTGATTTGGTACTGGGATAAAATGCCTGGACACAAGGTAGACTTATTTACATAATACATAATCTGAAAAGAAAGCGATTAAGTACTGCATATCATATCATAGATACACTAGATTCACTTCCCTTGTAAAAGATACATACAAGAGATGCACGTCTATCTTCCTGAGTGTAGGAGATAGCTTTCTGCATGTTTTCTTTGCACCGATTTCATCATTTCCAAGCCAGCAAACACATCAGAAATAGCTTTTTACCAGATTAAGCGTGATCCAGAATGATTTGCGAGAAAGATAAAAACAAATTTGAGCAGAGTTTGAAATGCGAGGGTTGGAAATGGAAATGCGACAATATATTCTACTGGATAAACAATCAAGCACCTGGCAATGTACAACACAGGCAAATTGACAGATGGGACTGTTTCGTTGAGTAAATGAAATGTAATATAACAATGTTTATGTCTAGGAGCAGAGTTTACTTTAATAGCGTGGAACAGACGCACAGTGGAAAAAATGACCTAGTTATTTTTCTAATCAAAGCTGATTTTTTTTTTGGGGGGGGGGGGGGGTGTGTGGGGGGGGTTATGAATTGCTGAAGATAACCATTCACTAAACCTCACCCTTTATCCATCCCTTGAAAAATGTGAGTAAAAATATGCACATGTACAGTTTGGCTCGGAAAAAGTTTTGCACGAGTGAATCGGCATGCACTCGAACATGGAGCATATCCTGCCAGCTGACTACTTGAATAAATAAATAAATAAATAATAAAAATAAAAACACCACTCACAAATACAAATAGCCACACTGTTGTCACTATAAAACCTTGATCTAATAACAATAGACATACTTTTTCTTTTAGCTGTGATTGCACAGGAATGTATCTGCTCTGGAAATGTCTAAGTCAGTAGTGTCCTATGAGCTCCAACAGGTGCAAAGCAGAAGCAACACTCGGCACATTTTTGTCATGCAGTGCACAGCTCCTTTTCCTTGCCTCTTCAATCATGCTACTTACACTAGTCCGGGTTACATGAACTGCATTATCTCATTATTTATTTATTTGTTTGTTTGTTTGCTTCTTGTGCACAGTCTATCATTGCATCTTGTTCCTTGCTCTTTGGGGGATTAAATAGTAAACGAATGAAATCATACATTAACTCCTTCATTTTCATGCAGATGTGTCCAGACAGCTTGGTTTTAGCCTGAAAGGTTTGCAATACCAGCTGCATTTTGTAGGATCTCAAGCAAACAAGTGAATACACAAATCAAGAACATCCCCAAAATATTCATGCATTCACTCTTACCTGGTGGATCAGTGGTGGTCATGAGGACAAAAACAAAAAGATATATCCAACCACATGTGACGCTTTCCACGTTGCTGTCCTCTGCATCTGTGTACAAGTCATGAATTGTTTTATAGATACTTATATGTGTATATATATATAGATATATATACATACGCCCACGTGTTCTACCGGGTCCGAGCACGCGTTTACACTCATGTGTTCGTCAGTCTGTGCTCCCAAACCGATTTAAATAGAACACAACCGGTCCGCCACGCCCCCCCGGTTCTCATCGAGCCAATGAGAGCCAGCCGCTTAGCTCCTCCTCCTCTTTCACTAACTTCCAGTTAGACCGGGAGAAGATGAAAAGACCGGCTCGTGTCTCTCCGGCTCACAACCAACCAATCACGCTCCAAACAGAGCCGGCTCGAGTCTCCATCCTTTGAACTTCTGCCAGCCAATCGGAATCGGTTTTATGCTTGTAAAAAAAATAAAAATGCAATCATTTATGGGCTAAAATAATAATAATAATAATAATAATAATATAATAATAATAATAATAATAATAATAATAATAGTACAATTTAAATAGACAAAAAGTAGTAAGAGGGGAAATATTTAGAAATTATACCATTAAAAAATATATCTAATTTATATAAATACATTAAGTATAATTAATTGTTATATATGTATATATATATATATATATATGACATAATATATATTCCCTCCTTCAGTGCCTCCTCTTCTTGGTCAAACAACCCTCACCTAACACAACCCTCCCCGTTTATCCGGGCTTTGGACCAGCACTAGGAATAGTCCACTTTGTGCAACCCCTAATGGCTGTGGACTTAAAACCGAGCATTTTAGGGTTAAGGACCTTGATCAGGGGCCCAATGGCGTAGTTCTGGGTGTGTGTGGAGAGCAAAATTCCTGATGTTCTCCGTTGGTTGCTTAATATTTTTTATATTTTTACACTGCTCTTACACTGAATATAAACAGCAGCATAATGTATCTGATAATGGTGTGAACTCAAACTATAGAACACCTCACTGAATTTTATATTGATTTCTTTCAATACACAGGCTTCAGGGCAGTGTTCCTTCTCATTTGTGTTTTTAGCTTTTACAAACTTTTTAAAATATATTTATTTTTTGAATGCAAAAATTTTTAAAAAGTTTTGTCTAGAGGTTGTTGTTATTACAATGTTGTATCTAGAACGACAATCTACTGCGTATACTGCATTTCTTTTTTACTAAATTAAATGAAATAAAATCATATTTTAACCAATGCATACCAAAATGCTGAATATATATATATATATATATATATATATATATATATATATGTATATATTATATATATATATATATATATATATATATATATATATATATATATATGTATATATATGTATATATCTATATATATATATATATATATATATATATATATATATATATATATATATATATATATATATATATATATATATATATATATATATATATACTGTATATATATAAAGCTTTAGCTATAATGAACAGCATGTTTTAGGAATGCTTCACATTGCAGCTTCATTTAAAATAGGATTTAATGACTTTAACCTCATTACACTAATAATTAAAAGATCAACACAACTGCTGTTTTCTTTAAGAGGTCCATCGATTATCCTAATCTGGACTGAGCTAGATTTTCTCCTGTCCTAACCGGCTTCTGTTTGAACAAGGGCGTAATGTCA
>JACRUU010000015.1:20596844-20721844 GCA_030449085.1 Kryptopterus vitreolus
CACATGAAACACCTGCTGCGGTTTTATAATTTCCCTTTATGCCAAAGCAATGATGGTTTTGGTTAGGAGCTGTTGTTTATTTTTTATTATAATAGCAGCTCTGAGAGTCGCCCTGATTGTAGTTCAATTTATATTTGGTATTTATTTCCAAGTCCTTATTATAATACTGTTCATAATCGTTACTAATATCTCATATATAGATGGAATACAACCTAAAGCTCAGAACAAATGCATATTAAAGTGTTGTTATCTGTAAAGACATTATTATAAATGTATGGAAGGAGACTCCAGTGAAGACATTTAGAAACGGTAAGTTTTCTGCCAAAGGTAAGTCTCCAGGACATCTTCATTCGTTTTAGGTTTTTATTTTACTTACTTGACTGCCATGTGGACATTTCACAACACTAAATGTAGCAATAGACCAATAAAAATACCAGTTGCTGATTTTGTTAAATAACTATAATATTGCCAGTAGATTGTTTTGGTGTATACTGCACTATAACAGTACATAATTATGAATCATTTTCCTATAAAATCCTATACTATTATCTGTTACATTTTTTACATACTCTATTTCCCTATTCTTTGGATTAATGGCCAATTTGATTGTCACCCTATTTGTGAGTACAAATTGTGCAAGTATAGTTGTGATGTTGATGTGATTAGGAGCAATACGACACCACGCTTTATTTTCCCAGCATACTCTGTTTGTATTAAAGATGTCCCGGTGACGACAGTCGTACATTAGCTTACATGGCGAACATGTCTGGGTACTACAAGAAATATTTTGAGTGATGGAATGGAGCAATTACTTACTCTGCGTCAGCTCATATGTCACTGTCCGGTATCTAAACTGTCAGATTCCAACCTTTTAAGTGAAACATTATTATAGAGCTGATAGAACACAGTGACATTGAAAGTACGTGACCGATGTTTTATACAGAACCGATAATGATGTTGAGTAAATAATATCAGCAGGTGTATCCATGGTGGTGGGGTTGGACATGCATCATGATTTACAATTCCCTGATGAGAAAGCGATGATCTCGACCCATCAATAGTTTAGCTGTAAATGTTTTTTACAATATCATTAGAATGGATGGTATATTTTCATTATAATGATTTTGTAAGCAGGCAAAAGCGAAAACGTGTTTCTGCAGGGCTTAATTTAGAACAATTTCACTTAAACTGTCCTGTTATGGTAATATGACCCCCTTGCAAAACACTTTAATGCTAATGTATTAGTGTCCTTTTTACTATACAAATAATACAATTCAGCAAAGACATTGAAATGACCAACATTTAGCACTAATGCACAGCAAACCAAGCCTGATAGAGTATTATAAAAGACGATTTCTTACTGCCTATAATGGCACACAAGTGATTTTGTCATGGCTTTTATAGTCAGCACATAATGCATAGGCTAGATGCACAATACTTTATATTTCCTGCATAATAAATAATAATCATTCATTTGTTTTACACATTGCATGATTTTGCAGAGTTAGACAACCTGACTACATGTGGCTAGACATCAATATAACAACCTGATTTTAAAGTGTTGGATTTTGTTTACATTTTGAGTGTATGTGCACCCCTTTTGTGTAATTGCATTCTATAGATAGAACTATTGTTATAGATTTTCCTGTTGAATAGCAGTGCTGCTATGGTTTTGAACCAATATGTCCTCACTCTCCAGCACCTGAGAGCAGATCATTTGTGGGTCTTGTGTACAGCTTGGTGGATGCTTGTTTAGCTCGTAGTCTTCAGCACTGCTTTCTGCCAGTAAGACTTTAACCGTTTGGTGAAAGGCTGCGAAGTCCACCCTGTAGGACTTCTGGGAAACTTTCACCATCTCTTGAAACTGCTGACCCCACAGGATTTCACAAGGAGTGTAGGATGTGCGCGACTGGTGAAGAATCCCGCTGCAGTCATCTGTGTAGGTGAAAGTCACCACCAGGTCGAAGCTGTCTCTGCGTAGGTTTTGCAGGCTCATTTTATACAGAGGACTGCTGGCATCGATTTGGTGGATGATGGTCACTGGGGTTGCCAGAATGATTTGGCTGTTTTGAATTTCAAGGTCGTGAAAGGTTATGCTGGCTTTGCCATTTGTGTGCACTGTGTGCCTGACTAGCTGGGCATGCGTGGTTCCTTCCACCATGTGATTTCTACGGAAATCACCCACTCGCCACGACAGGCACAGACGGCCATTACGAAGATTAACCACGGCAGCATTGCTGAATCCCACTGTCTGCGCTCTTTTGCGCGCCGACGCCATTTTGGCAACAACAATCCCAATTACAAAGGTGTTAATAAAGACGCTGACGACGTCCTGGATGGTCACAGTGATGATGGCTACCATGCAGTTCTCAGACATGCCGCGTGAGCCATATCCGATGGTAGTTTGTGTCTCAAGAGAGAAAAGGAAGGCTGCTGTAAAGCTTCTTACCTCATATACGCACGGTTCATTGTTTGGATCTTTAATGTCACCATGGATCAGTGCAATAATCCAGAACAGGATTCCGAAAAAGAGCCAGGACAGGATATACGAGAGGGCAAAGGTCAAGATCATGACTCTCCAGCGGATCTCTACCAGTGTGGTAAAGATGTCAGTCACATATAACAGCCATTCCTCAGGAACGTGACGCAACAGTATGTTGCAGCTGCCATCTTTGTGCACATAACGTCTCTTTATGGAGCAGCAGCCATCATCAGTCCATATGTTGGAATAATACACTGTTTTGGAGTTCATGATGCTGGCCTAAAATAAGGAAATATAAACAGACTCAATGTCAAGAGTTACGGCATTGAAGTTTATGTGGTAATAGGGTGACACTGGGTGTCCTGGATTTCCCTACATTTCAGCCTTACACACCTGGCTTTCATATCCATGTGCTCTTGAAGACCTCACTTTGGCAGGTCCTTAAACAGGAATGGATTGTTCTGTTTTAAATGACTCAAATAACCCTGCAGTGTACCTGCAATTACTCGGACAAAGATAGCTCTGCATTTTAATATTTATGAGGGTCTTCTTTTAGTTTATGATGCTTTTATCTCTCAGAGATAAATGATAGATTCCCAGATAACATGAAAACAAATTATGATATTTCCAGTTTGTATTGCTTTACATCTGCTATTTAGGCATAGCAAATGTACTACGTATTTTCTACCTTTTAGAATTACTTTAGCATTACTTGAGATATATATATATATATATATATATATATATATATATATATATATATATATATATATATATATCCTGGAGCACCTGGTCAGCCCCCAGAGCACAGAGGGTTAAGGGTCCAGAGTTGCTTAAAGGCAAGAGTTGCTTGCAGCTTGGCTATACTGGGTCTTCAGCCCCCAGAATCTGATTACTACATTCCAGAAATCCTGATGAAACAGTGGCAATGAATGAATAACGGTTGGGAAAATCGGTGTTGAATGATGTTGTATCTGTTGCCTGCGCCGATGAAATAAGGTTTGGTTGTGCTGAAAAAAAAAGAAGTGATGTTGGGGGATCTGGTCAATTCACACAAGTATTAATGTATTGTAAGTATTAATGTAATGTATTAATATAAGGTTAAAAAGTAACAGGCGCTTAGAAAGCTGTCGATATAGGCAAGCAGAATCAAAATGGTTACAGGAATTTCTGAGGCATCATTTACAGTGGATATAAACATCCCCCCCCCCCCCCCATTAAAATCACAAAATGATAACAATGAAGACAAAATGGAACATTCCAGATGGTTTTATTTATTTAAATATATATTATTTATTATTTATTTAGGGGCACGGTGGTTTAGTGGTTAGCACGTTCGCCTCACACCGCCAGGGTCAGGGTCCGGGTTCGATTCCTCGTCTCGGCCATGTGTGTGTGGAGTTTGCATGTTCTCCCCATGCCTCAGGGGGTTTTTCTCCTGGGTTCTCCGGTTTTTCCCCCCGGTCCAAAAAAACATGCACGGTAGGTTGATTGGCACCTTGGAAAATTGTCCCTAGTGTATAAATGTGTGTGTGTGTGTGTGCCCTGTGTTGGGTTGGCATTCCATCCAGGGTGTATCCTGCCTTAATGCCCATAGACGCCTGAGATAGGCACAGGCTCCCCGTGACCCGAGGGAAGATCGGATATAGCGGTAGAAGATGAATGAACGAATGAATATTATTTATTTATTATATTTATAATTTTTTTCTACAAAAACTGGTTGTCAACCTATTTTTTTTCACACTTCAAACTCATTCATAAATGGGCATGAGACTGAAATTCAATTGAAATAATTACCCGCTATGAAATAAATATTAGTGATAAAGAGCAAAGATAAAGATCATGATCTTAAAGTAATGAAGACATCAAAACAGCATGTTAATCTCATTGTTTAAAGACATTGTTTAACATGGAACTGGGTGAGGATTGAGGAAATCATGAATATCCGAATATTCAAATATTTTGGAACTCGCAACTTGGAGGTGGTATAGCCCAGTGGTTAAGGTGTTGGACTCTGGACCGGAAGATCATGGGTTCAAACCCCACCACCACCAAGCTGCCACAAGTGGGCCCTTGAGTAAGGCCCTTACCCCTCAATTGCTCAGTTGTAAGTCGCCAAATGCTGCAAATGTAAATGTATTTAATAGACAACTAACAATAAAGCAAAATAGGAGCGATGAGAGTAAGTGACGGGGCAAGCAACCCTAGAGATTTGAGTCTATATTTAAAGATAGACATAGAGTCAATGTTTCATATGTCTGGAGGTAAAAAGTTCCAGAGGCAGGGAGCAGAGCAACAGAATACCCTCTGTCCCATTGTGGTGAGACAGGCGGAAGGAACAGAGTTGAAGAGAAGAGGGAAGCATTGCTGCAAAACCAGAGTAATGTGATGAAATGAAAGAGTTTTACTAGAGTTTTATTAGCCGAGTCAAGTTTGTGAAGGGATTTGTGAGAGAGACCAAAAAGAAAGGAGTTACAGTAATCAATACGGGAGGTAACACGACGGTGAAGAAGAATTGCAGTAGCATTGTGTGTGAGGGAAAGACGAAGGCGGTTGATGTTACGTAGGTGAAAATAAGCCGACCGGGTGATGTTATTAATATGGGATGGAAAAGATAGTGTACTGTCCAGAAGGACATTTTCAAGGATATTTTGGCTGCCGTGTAAAAAATACAATACGGCCTGCATAAACCAGAGTAGTACCTCAAATCTTATATTAATGAAATATGTTACAAACTGCTTATTGGAAATGTTAAAGTTTTCCACCCCAAAAGTCACTGTCATGTTAACCCATCGACTCCTCAACTCGTCTAATGTTAGCACAGATTTGGTTACGGTTCGACATACTATCAAGAATCCATGCAAACCCCGTTTCAGACGTGCCAATTTTGCAATGTGTGGCCAATTTATATCATTTGTCGCTAAATTTGGAAGCCTGATTTTTAAACATCCTAGTCTAGGAATGAGGTTGATTCCCAAAAGATGTCTATGACTCACAGAGAAATTTTTTAGACAGCTAATCACAAAACAAGTGACGCAACAGGTCGACGAAGAACAATGACCCGGTAAAAAAAATACAAAAATTTCTGGAAAAATGTGGAGGTTACTCATGGACAAATAACCAGGAGACTCCAGGAATGTTGTAAGCAGAATATAAACAGAAGTTAATTTGCGCTAAATTGAATAATTTGTTGTTAGTCACAACTTTTATGTGATTGCATGTATGATGGTGAAATATTGTTTAATGTTTAAATGCCTGAATCTATCCTGCACAGCAGACTGAATGTCAATTTCTCCCTATTCACATTTTTTTTTTTGTATCACGAGATTTTGGTCCGGTATACATAGGTTTTTGAAACCCTTTCCAAGGCCACACATATACAGCATTGTTCTTGTGATGGGGAATAAGTACAGGAATATGTATGACACAAATGCAAGAGAATCATGACCTTTTAAGATGACTTATTCAAGCAGTGGCCTGGTTCTTACTCCTTGGACTTATTGAAAAGCAGTGGCTTCCATTCAAACATTTTTAAACCGATTGTTCAGTAATTGTGGAAATGTTTTCTTTATCCTGAAACTACAGGATAAGTTTCAGGATCAGCGCCCTGATTGTGGCCTTCCCCGGCAAAACAGAACTCTGTTGTTTAGTCTTAATTTCATGCATGAGCACACACATCCGCTACAAACACACACACACACACACACAACAGTATGTGTCAATGCTGGTTTTCAAAGGTAAGTACACACACATGCTCATCTTTATTGAATCTGTGTGTAAAAGTTCAGATCATTAACAGTAGTATTTATTTAGTTGATTACCCCCGTTGACCTGATTACACCGATTACCCCCCCCACCCACACCCCCCCCCACACACACTCACACACACACACACACACACACACACATCTACTTTTTTGTCGATAAGTACATTTTTTTAAATAAACTGTTAAATTAACTTGGCACATGGCAATATTGTCCGTTTTTAAAAAGAAATACACACACACACACACACACACACACACCACTCAATTTAATGATTGTAAAAATACAATGCATTAATCTGTGGGTTCATTTAGTAGATTACCACCGCCACATGCTCACTTACATATTATATGTATTTAAGGTAAGTTTAAATAAACTGTTAATCACCACACACACACACACACACACACACACACACACACACACACACACACACACACACACTGTGTCAGTAATGTGCCATCTTAATGATAGTTGAGATTGTTTCTCAGTGCTTTAACATTCACCTTTAGTGTTCAGATTTGGATTACACTTGTATATCATCAGTAGTGTGTTTTGTTTGCTTGTTTGAAAGTAAATACACACAGTGTCTTAATCACCAAACCCTACCATGATTATTGTTGAAGTTCATTATGGATTAACATTGCTTATGATCTGCACAGACATGCACTAATTTGTGTAAATGTTATTACTTTCTCTATGACCTGCACAGTTCAGTTAGTGTGTGTAATACACACGCACAAACCGCAGATATTACATACATGATATTTAACATGGCTGTAGGATTCGTTTTTGAGCAATAGTGATTGATTGCAATCACAGCTGGCCTTATCCCAGGCCACAAAGGCTAGAATCACTACAGCCACCCAGATAAAATTTATTTCCATTTCCTCTCGCGAAGCAGTGCCTGGAAGTGACAGATAAATGAGCAGGGCATGCTCACTTCTGGCCGCCACTCTGTGGCTGTGTCGGGATGCAGGCACGCTGCCTCTGAGTGGACCACATGGCCTTTCACTCACCCGGCCCTGGCGTGCCCATATTCCGCCTGTTTTTTTCTACCCTTAATGTTGAAGGAAGCAATTAAATGAAATTGTCTGCTATGTATCAAAAGGCTGCCTGACTGTCTCTCCTTTCTCCTGCCTTCTCCCCCTTTCATGACAACTCGTTCTGATGGACATGCGCTGTCTCCTTTTCCCTTCTTTTTAGACAAGCCTAAAAAATTTGAAAGCTGCATAAACAGTCCTGAGAAAAACAGCATGTATTGTGTATGTGAGTGAGTTCAGATTGTGTGTGTGTGTGTGTGTGTGTGTGGAGCAGTGGTCAGAGGAGATGGAGAGAATTCATTCAATAGTTTTTCCACAGTGGTGTTTTTTTTATAATATCATAATTTTATTCGTATGTTCTTTCTTCGTTGTATTCCTGTCTGTCATTCAGTTGACTAGTATTCATTTCTTCCTTTCCAGGTCTATTTTAAGATAGACAATCTGGGAATGTTTACCATTTGCGATTCTCTTTAATTTCCCGCCATTGCTTTCCTCTGTGCTCATTGTCAATACAGTTTATCATAATAGATCGGTTGCCTGGAGATACAAACCCCGTTGCAACAAAGCTTGATCTTGGCAGGTTGCTGAATTTTTCACTGTTGCATGGCATTGCATCTTATATTCCTTTTATTAAATGCCCAAGTCAATATTTGTGTCTGCTATTTGAGGCTTTTTGAGGATAATTCCATCCTCATTACTACAATTATTACTTTCCCTACTGTTTTATTCACATGTGCATCACAATATCAATGCTGTTGTGTAAGCTATTTTATCCGCAGTTATAAAGTGCCTGAAAATACATTCACATTTAGAGGTGGACAAAGTCATTGGTTCATTAGCTGGCAATTTAAAAATCCCGAGCCCAGCCCACTAGTTGCTTGAAACCTTTCCTACTATCACCTTGAAAGTGGTCGACACCAATACAGAGGTCCCAGTGATAGTGTCACCTCTGCAATATGTCCTTGAAGTCTTCTTTTAAAGCACATAAAGCACCTTCTTCACTTCTCGCTACATCTCCACAGTGGTGTCAAATTGGTCATCTTTGAGGTGGCTCTTCATCTGTAGGAAAGTCCACAGGAGTGGCAAGTAGAGTGGATGCGAGAGCAAGATCATGAAATGTCATCTGATGATTGTGCACAAGTTGCCAAATGGTTTTGACATTTTCAGGGGTTGAGTCCCGATCTCTTTTTGTCTTCTGTACTCTTAAGCATTCGTGCCACCAAAAAACACCTTAAACGACTCTGTATGATAAACTTATGTCTCTAAGGAACAGGGTCAAAATATCACCAGTTAGCATCTTTAGTCTCTGAACTTTTTGATACCACCTTGTATGTTCTGTTTACTTGGAGACTTTAGTTGATTGCTTTTGTGGTTGTCGAATTGAATTGCATAACAGATAAAATATCCCAATAATAAGCCCTGATATGGAATCTGCTTGCCCCTGAAACTCCGCTCCAATCTCTGTTAATTATATACCTATGTCAATGTATTCATTCATTCATTCATTCATTTTCTACCGCTTTATCCGATCTCTCGGGTCACGGGGAGCCTGTGCCTATCTCAGGCGTCTATGGGCATTAAGGCAGGATACACCCTGGATGGAATGCCAACCCATCGCAGGACACACACACACACACATTTACACACACATTCATACACTAGGGACAATTTTCCAAGGTGCCAATCAACCTACTGTGCATGTTTTTGGACCGGGGGAGGTAACCGGAGAACCCGGAGAAAAACCCCCTGAGGCACGGGGAGAACATGCACAAACTCCACACACACATGACCGAGACGGGAATCGAACCCGGATCCTGGCGGTGTGAGGCGAACGTGCTAACCACTACACCACCGTGCCCACTTGTCAATGTATTATTACAGCTTAAAATCTTAAGTAGCACAATGTCTGTTCACCTTATTGTCTCGAGATTGCGAGTTTGAATCCCAGTGATGCCAGAGCCATTTGTGGCTGGGAGCCAAGCAACTCGAGTCTTTCTAGTGGTTTACTGGAGTTCCAAGATGGACCTTTTTTAAAGTGAAAGCGTGTAATCTAATATAAAGCGCTTGCTAGGCTGAGACAGAGAGACTCCTGTTTGGCTGTCCTGTCTTATTGCCACCTACTTTCCCTTGCTTCTGTGTTGATCCAGCACTCAGATGGCTTAACACGCCTTGGCGTAAAGTGACTGTCGTCTGGGTGGAGTGCAGAACTCTGGCCTATAGCCAGTTGAGGAAACTCCACACACAAGCACACACACACACATATAGTGAGACAGGGCAGAGAACAGAAAAGATGGAAACTGGAAGCAACCCAAAGTGAAATTCACAGGCAAAGACGGATCCATAACAACCAAACCACTACTAGCATTCTCAGTACTAAATTCTAAACCCGCCCTGGCAGTGAACTGGCAAGTGCAAATCAGATCACGACTGCTGGTTTAGAAACAACTTATGATTTTAATATCTATACAGTCATGACGAAAGGCACAGCCAGTCACAGTTCATGACTCTCTGTCCGCTTGATAAATGTAGACTCTGGCTTTTTCCTGGACGCAGGCACAGCGTTGTTTGCCAGATTCTGCAGTGTAGCCTCAGAAGACATAGACAGAATGTCAGCCTGGTATCCATCCCACTGCACACTGGTAAAGGTAATGTGTCTCAGGTGACACAGAGCAGGTCTGTAAAATGCGCAATCAATTTTTTCAAATTGTAAACACATGTCTCTTTGTATCACTATTGTGTCCCATCTTTCGTAATGCCGTCATTAGGTACAGTACAGTGACGTACAGATTTTTTCTTGCTGGTCCACGTTGAGTTTCATATGTGTAATCCTGAAGTTCAAATTGCTTATTAAGTGAAATAGATCATATATTTGATCAAATATCATTTTTATATATTATGTTTTATGATTCATTTTATACCCAACATGGTCAGACGTATGAATCTGATTATTTTTAAATTGTTTTTCTTCTTATTATTTATTTAAAAGGCACAATATTGTAATGTATATCTGTTATTTTTGTTGTGAATCCAAGTTATTAATATAAATATCATCATTTAGATTAGGTTGTCATAATATTTAGATCTACCAACCAAGAGGATATCAATGTTCCATAGTTTTGCTGAAGTGTCACATTTAATAGTGTTGATTAATTTTATAGGGAAAATTGTTTTATGGAAAAATGTTTGTATATTGCTACGGTGGAAGTGGTAAAAAATGGCCAAATTCGCTCTGGTCAGATAAGACTAAATTGGGAATTTAAGGGTCATCTTGGAAATATATGTCAGAAACCAATGTGGGAATTCCCACAGCATTTTCAGAACATCATTTCTGCAGTCATATGTGGTGGTGGTGGTGGTGGTAGCATAATGCTATGAGGATGTTTTTCAGTCAAAGGGGCAGCAAGATGAATGATAAATACAAGGCATCTCTTGAAAAACCTGTTTTAGTCGGCAAGAAATGTGAGACCTTGACAGCGGTTCAATTTCCCACAGGACAATTACTATAAACATACCACTAAAGCTATGCTGTGATCTTTTAAACAGAAACATTTAGATATCTTGCCAAGGTTTAGTCAATTCCCTAAACTCAATACAAACGTAAAGCTGTGACATGACAAAGATTTCTTTAAAACACAAATCAATTTAATCCAAATAAGCTTAAACAGTTTTAGCTTGACATTTGGCCTCATGTACCAGGTTTAAACCTAAATTACCTCAGGAGACTTGCAGAAAAGGAAGTAGTATACTGGAGTATTGATTATGGAAATGTAATATTTGTCATGCATTGTTTATTATTAATAATAAGGTTAAATGGTTGCGCCTAAATCAAACGGCACACATTTCCAGAAAATCTCCGGAGACTAGCTAGTGATCTTTTCTGTTGATGTAATTAATCTCTCTTTGTTGCATTTAAGTTGGTTTGGTAGGTGTTTTCCTGATTTATTATTGTGTTCTATATAGCCAGTATTAAAGCTCCACCTAATCATAATTGTTTAGCTTTAGGCTAATTCTGGTATATCTCCATACCACAATAGGGTTTATTGGTTATCAGATATTTCTGAGATGATACAATGCCGTGTGACAGTATTCAACCCATCACCCCCCAACACCCTCGATTTTCTTGTTTTGTTGCATTAGAACCTCTGATTAAAATACATGTGGTTTGTACCAGTTGATTTATAGCATATCTGTTTGAATTGTAGATATTTAATAAAACTCAAAATAATCAAGGACATATATTTGCCAAAGTATTCATTCCATCAAAGTCAACTTTATCTGTAGTTACAAATGTGGATCTATTGGGAGTGTTTCTTTTAGCTTATCATATCTAGGCTCTTTGGCACCTTGGAAAATTGTCCCTAGTGTATGAATGTGTGTGAATGTGTGTGTGTGTGTGTGTGTGTGTGTGTGTTCTGTGATGGGTTGGCATTCCATCCAGGGTGTATCCTGCCTTAATGCCCATAGACGCCTGAGATAGGCACCGACTCCCCGTGACCCGAGGGAAGATCGGATAAAGCGGTAGAAGATGAATGAATGCGCTCTGAAAGGCTCTGTCAAGTTTTGAACACTTATTGTTCTTTAAACATCAACAAGAGGTGAAGAAGGGTGGATTTAAAAAACAACAACAAACAAACAAACAAAAATACCTTATTTGACTTAAACAACTAACTCTAGCTGTATCTAACAAACACTGTAATAACCAGAAAGTCACATTGAATATTTTATTTAATTTTAGCATTAGTTAACTTTTACAGCAATGCAACTAATCTATTAAAAAAAGCCAGTAGAAAATGATTATATTTAAGCATATATTTATAGCAGTATATATATATATATGTAAATAAATTAAAAGGTGTAGTGGTTATTCCTGTGTGATGTAGAATCTGAGAGAAGTATAACATTTGATAGGTATTAAACTGATCAGAGAACTGCTTGGTACTTTAAGTTAAATGGGGAACGGGTCAGTGAAGCTGAAGTTCTATTGCAGAGGTCTCTCTTAGTTTGCTGTCTATAATATAATCGTTTTTTGCTGATTTAGTGGAGATGTGCAAGGAAGACAACTAAAATTCTTAACTTAAATATCCCTCTCAGGTTTTCTATCCTTCCACAAACCCATAGATTTACATGATTGATGTTTATTATGATTTATGCACATTTATGCACCATAAGCCTTTCTACATTTTTTTACTGTAGTCAAGCAGCATCGGGATGACTTGCTACTCACTCTTAATAATATCTAGCATTTTTCTTCTGAGCTTAGTTATTAAAGAGATTGGGAATGTGTGAAGCGGAGAATGTTGACACTGCGTCTGTGACTTCAGCTACAGAGCCTACTAAGTCTGAGATTGAAGCAAAAGCTAAAATACTCAGTTTTGATTATTTTGCCCCTTCATTCTCTGCTCTCCATGTTATGAGGCCAATTCCAAGGTACACATTGCATGTTTTCAGATGCAATAAAGAAAAAGTCAAGGCATATAAAAAGCACTGTCTTGTCTAACTGTACTTCCTGTAAGATCTGATCCGACGACTCTGGTGTTTGCAATTCCACATCCACAATCACTTTTGATTCAACTAAGAACAAGCGAGATCTGACCAAAGAAGTGTTACCTTCATCCAAAGGTTGACAATTCTTAAATCTACTATAGAAACATTTGTAGTTTGCAAGGAAGAAATTATCCCTGTTAGAAGAACTGGTGGTACTTAAGTTAATCTCTGTGACAATTTTTGGGAATGTGACTATTTCCTATGCCATTTAAATTTTCCCAGAATATTCCCTACCAGAGAATTGCATTGGGAACATTACAGACCCATTTAAAAAGCTTTCATGTGCTTCAGGAAATTAGTCAAGTGTTTGTTGAAGCATCTGTGTGTGCTGTGTGTAACAATTATATGTTTCCTAATAATGTTGTTTACCCCTGATTTATTTCTACTACCTAGATATTGAGGGGATTGAAGTCTGTGTAGGTAATTATGGTTCATGTTGATTTGTTGGACTGTCCAGCTCAAAGGTCGCCATTCTGACACCACTGCACTTCAAATCACAGAACTTGCTTGACACGATTAGTAAAATAACCCATAGCATCAAATATTTCAGACCTCTGGGAGAAATAAATAAAATTAGATCTAGTCTCGAGATCAGACATGGCACCAAACCCGTTTTTTTTTTTTTTTAAATCCTTTAAATATTGATATTTCTGGAAGATTCAGTTCTAACTTTGCTATATTAAATGCATTCACTTCTGTGTGAGGTGCCCACACACTACTGCTCGTGGTATATGACATGGAACATGGCCTTCAGCTCCTGTTCTTCTGGGTCATATGGCAGCGTTCTGTGTTCCAGTACTACCATTATGTTTTCTGAACTGCCCCAGGCCCTTACAAGTCCATTACATGCCCACTTTAAGCAAATAACATTCTTCCAGCCATTCAGGGTTCACTGGACACCATGCCGTGATTTGCCCAAGGTCTCGACTCGCCCTTATTAACCTTGACTGTTTCAATGCTTTGGAAGTCAAGTGTACATTATTTAGCTAAAGTTTCACCAACAAAAGGATGCCATGCACCGGAACGTGAAGGCTAAAATCAACAAAGGTTGTTCAACACAAGTTAGTTGCGGTCTGAACTGTCTGTTGCAGACTGATCTGTGCTGGATTTTGGCATAGTTTAAATTCATTTGGGAAGAAATATTAATATACAAAAAAATATTCAAATAAGTAATGATTCAGAACATTCACTGAATTGGTTTGTGACGTTCCTTTAGAATTTGCTATTATGACTATATGAAAAATCACGGCTTGCTTATGAAGGGATAATAATCTGATTCTGGCAACTAGAATTTTATAATAGTGTAAATAACCTGACTGTAAAATCTGATGCTTTTAACAATGTATGTATGTTTTTGCAGCTTGTATAGTATATCCAGATTCAATATAAAGATTCATTATAAACATATTCATAATATGTTCAGAATGTGCAAAGCCAAATCCTTGAAATCTTAGTGTTTGCAATTTTTTCCCCTCATTTGACTGTGATAACAATGCTCATTATGTAGTCTTTAATTGTCAATACATCTTGGGGACAATTGTCTCATGGTCTTCAGCCTACTGTACATCGAGGACATTTATTACATGCACAGACACAAACATCCCACATCCGATTTGCAGCCTGTCCTCAACAGGAAAACAGCAACCACAAAGCCACAGTATCTAGTAGGGTGTTGGAAGTGTGGGCTGAATTTGCTGGATAGAAGTCCATAACCACACCTCATAGTTTTGCCAATGCCAGGCAACCTCAGTTTAATAAGGTGATGAGTCAAGTTTTTGCCCACTAGTTGATTCTTAAGACATTTTTAACTTGTGGCCAAACGCTTGTGCTTGATCGATTTGTTCTTATGATTGCCCTTACAGTGTTCTTAAAATAAATGTTTCATGCAGACTTCAAAATATACTGCATATATACACCAATCGAGAGAAGTAGTACAGTAGCCTACCTGAGCTGTCCCACTTCCTTGCCGATTGTTAGGTGTGAGGTCCTATACGCAAGACGACATTCAATCTCAGCCAACAGTGGAGGCTGGATTAGGCATATGTGTGTGTGTGTGTGTGTGTGTGTGTGAAAGTACCAACCCACCTGTACCTTCACTGAAAAACCTGACTCACGTTTCAGAGGGTGAAAGTTTGCAGTGTGCGGGTGTGTAGGTAGCTTTAATCTCTTATGTGAGGACAACCGCGTCTATGCCAGCAGCTACTTAAAATAAGAAAACTTGAATTCTTTTACAGGAACATGCACTAAAGACAAACCGCATGTGCCTGCACAGCTTGTTTATGTCTAATGTTACACTTTGTCCTCAATCAGACAATAACCTGTCCTTTCTAAATGACTGAGGCATTTCAAGAACTGTAGCTAGAAAACAAGGCAATGGTTCACTTACAGTTGTCAAAACAAAAAATGTTGATTACTTTTGATGAGGGTGAGGGAAAGTATTGCAGGAGCAATATGGGTTGGTAAGTTAACAACACGGCCCAAGTTTAAATACCTCGCTAGACAGTCATACAAACAGGGCCATCTGGGATCTCAAAGAAAGAGCATACTCATGGGTACCCACCCACTAAATACAAGTCAGATTATTTTATGTGCAAGAATAAATAGAATTGCTTTATTATACTCGGAGAAAGGAAAATGTTTACCAGTTTACATTTTTAGGCAATAATTGTATGCATATAGAGCAGGGGTCACCAACGTGGTGCCCGTGGGCACCAGGTAGCCCCCAAGGAGCACATGAGTAGCTCTCAGGCTTGCTATAAAAAGTGCACAACTCATCAGTGAGATGCGTCTATAATGTAAAATGTAGTTAATTCGTTGTTGATAGTCACTGTCAAAAATCACAAGTGTATTCACATAGATAAACGAGTATCATTTAATAATAATAATAATAATAATAATAATATATAACTAAAGGTAAATTTGTTATTTCAGAGGAGTATTTCAAACTGGTAGCCCTTTATATGACTCGGTGTCCATGTAGTAGCTCTCATTACAAAAAGGTTGGTGATCCCTGATATAGAGTAAAGGAATGATATATTTGAATATGAAAGCACATAAATCAACGGTAATGACAAACTATTTTTATAACAGGCTGCTTACTTTGATAAGTATGGACTGGTTTTTGTGATGTAATGCAAGTTCTGAAATGTCAACAAGTCGCATGTCGTAACAAACTTCTAATTTGATGTATGTTAGAACTTCCTGTGGTAGACAGTAACGTAGTAGATGTCATTTGTTAAAGTACTTAAGTGGCTTTTTTCATGTATCTCTAGTGAAGTTTTTTATCCGGGGATAAAATTCAAGGAATCCAGAAATAAATGGCGGAAGAATCTCCTGACTTAAACCCATTACAACTCCTGTGGCCTTATTTGCATGATGTTTTTGGGTTTGATAATGTGAATATATATGAATCAATGCTTGGGTCGTTAATGTCATTCTATGAATATATTATTGTGCCAAGAGTAACACAGTCTTGGGTAAGAGTCGTGTAACAAACATGATAACATCATAGCCAGAATCAATCAGAACACTGGATACTTTTAAGACAAATACTTTTTTTTTTTACTTTTATTCAAGTGCACTTTTACTGGTCTAAAATTTTATCTCTAATTTAAGTCTTGTGCCCAACACCCCTAGATAAACATAAATCTTTCTTTTTAGCTTTTGTAAAGAAGGAAATTGGAGAAAATGTCCACTTTTTAATAGTACATTATGATATGATAATAGTAAATAGAACAAGAATAACACTAATAATAATAATAATCAAAAGTTTTTAGTATTCCTATACCCTTTTCAATGCTTTACAAACAACACACATAAACGGGCAAGCCAGGAAGCCTAGTTATCTTTGTGAGAAAGCTTGAACAATGCTCCAAAACCAGTGCTTTACCCCTAAATCCTGTTCAAAAGTTGTTTAACAGAGTAGAAAATTGTGCTTGATGAATGTGTCTATTGTTAATGCTCTAATCAAGAGCCACCTGAGAGCTTTGGAATGCTTTTCGATGAATTGGTCTATTCTTTGGTTCTGCAATCAGATTCTAGACATTTAAGCTTATTGTCTTTTTGATTCCCTGGAAAGAAGGATGTCTTTACATGTAATCAGCAGTGGGAGGCATTGTTTTTAAAGCTTAGAGGAAACATGAGACAAGTATGTGTCTGTAACTGAGATCTCTCCTGCATGTGAGCACACAAACACAAGCACATGCACACATACAAACACACATTCTATGACATTCTATTATATATATATATATATATATATATATATATATATATATATATATACATATATATATATATATATATATATATCTATATATTATATATATAAATCCTTAGTTAAATGCATGATGTGCATGAAGTGAAATGTTTAATCATTAATTTCTTCTTGCATTGTGCCTACAGTTTGTGCTCATGTTTAAGGGATCCTGGGATGTAACAGGCTTACAAAAGATTCAGAATTTTTCCAATTAAATGTACACTCTAATAACCTCTTTGTACAGGTAACTATAGCTAATAATTGCATGATAGACGAGAAAAAAAAGCATTTTGTTCAATTATAATAAGTCAAGTCAAAAGGTTTTATTGTCATTACAACTATATATAGCTGATGCAGTACAAGGTGAAATGAGACAACGTTTCTCCAGAACACTAGTGCTACACAAAACGACATATAACACAACATAGAGCTACAAACGACATATAACACAACATAGAGCTACAGGAACACAAGGCTGAGGACTAGACAAAGTTTGTCCTAGTAACATAAAGTGCATCGTGTGCACTTATATAATTACTTATACGCTCTTTAAGTTCAATTCAGTTCCATTTCACACACATATTCAGACAAAGTATGACATGCAGTGAAATGCTTTTTCCCTGTAAAATGTAAATATGAAAGTAAGAGTATGCAACAAAGGATAAAAATGTAATGAACCATAATAAAGTATAAAGGTATATAAAAAAAATATAGTCCAGTACCGTTTGCTGTAGCCGTTGAGCAGGATAGGGAGTTTGGTGTGGATGGAACGTTCCCATCACCCTCTGTGCTGTTTCCGAAGCAGGAAGTGATTCTAAGCGTCAGGATGCGTTCCATTTGTCGGG
Source organism: Kryptopterus vitreolus (assembly GCA_030449085.1). Taxonomy (NCBI): domain Eukaryota; kingdom Metazoa; phylum Chordata; class Actinopteri; order Siluriformes; family Siluridae; genus Kryptopterus; species Kryptopterus vitreolus. Next base: position 20,614,782 of record JACRUU010000015.1, read on the forward strand.
TGGAAAAACTCTTTAGCGCCTGAGAGGGTAGAGCTTAAGTCCCTTAAGTGTCTCAGATGATATAAATGCTGCCGGGCCTTCTTCACCAGTGTGTTGATGTGAACACGAAGGTATCAGAAACTGTCTACTCTCTCCATGTGACCGTGGTATGTGACCGTAACCCACAGAAATATAATAAATACAACAAATGTATGGAATGTTGTAAATTAAATCAAAGTAATTAAAACAATACATTGAAAAATGTTACTAGAGCATTATTTCACTGCTCCTTTGTGAGAAGGGACCTATATTCTCTTTATATATAAAATAGTTAATCACAGTACCTATGAGCTTATACTGTATATACTGTACTTATACTGCTTATACTGTATTGTACTGTATATGGAACAGAGTAGATTTGCTTAATGCAACATTGATATGGCATGGTTTATATGCTGACCTCACCTCTCAGAGCATGTTCTACTCATGGAAACATTTCCCCCATTAAGTCTTGCAATGCAATTCATATATGAATGTTGCCCTTCAGTCCGGTTATTTCATTTAAGCTCTAAAAGTTTTTAAACATGACTGTGCAAATGCCACCAGAGGCTGGGTCATATTGGATTTGTTAATTCATATAAGAACTGCTGTGGCTTATTTTGTCCACAGTGCTCCTGCCTGCCATGCAGTAATCAATGCAAATGCTTTAATGTGGTTTAATGATTAGAGAATGCCTGTTTATATGGCCTGTGTACAAAATCTCTCACCCTTTTTTACTGTTCTTCACTTAGGGCAGTCATTTAGGGCAATTACCGGAGCCTGTTTTTGTTAAGTGTCATACATGGCTCCTTTACTATAACAGTTTCAAGTGATGTCTTTCTGGCTTCTGTGTGGCTGTCAGTTAGTAGTTTTTTTTTTGTGGCACTGATATTGCTATTGAGTTGACATTGTGCGCATTAACAACAAATGTCTTTAAATATGTTGTTTTTATTAAAACCCGTAATAGCATTATGAAATAATGACCGTGTGTGCGTGCAAGGTTGGGGGTCTTTTCAGGTTCCAGGTATTTTACATCTAATTGTTCAAAAAAAAAAAAGAATCGTTCCTTTAAGTTGCTTAAATCAAACAAACATACAAACAAACAAATTGTCAAGAAGACAAGTCTGTCTGTGCAGGGTCCTCGCTGGCCACCCTGCGTACTGTATATTCACTGACTGCATGGGCTCTGCTTAAGCAGGGTCATTAGCAGTTCTCACATGTAAACCATTAAGAGAAGAAAGGCTTGAAACAGGTTTATTTATGCCCTGGACTCCCAAAGTGCACCTACAAAAAACTTAATGATAGCAGTTCAAGTAGGCTAATGATTTTGGTCAGACTTTAATAGCTTTCTGCAGGTGGGTGTCACGAAAGCCTTTTGTTAAGGAACGGATTTTCACAGTTCCTGTTCCGGTTTTGTCTTGGCTACAACTCAAGATCACCGTCTCGATCTTTCTCCAAATTTGACACATGTCTTGTTTTCCCAGTAGCAGGTTCTGTGGAATTTTATTTTCCCTTCTTCCTTGTGAATTATTGCATATATTGGGATGAGATAGCTTAATGGTTATTGAAATTTGAATATGACGGTCATGAGGTTTTTGTGCCTTTTACCCCATAGCTGCTCATTTGTATAAATACATAAATGCGGACTGAAGATTCATGCACCCCTGTTAGAAATGTGTTATGGTCTAGCAAGACAAAGGTTGAACTTTTTTTTTTTAAATTTAATTCTAAAATATGTTTTGGTGCAAAGACTACAGAGCATCATCCTGTAAACACCATACTGACAGTGAAGCATAATGGGGTCATTATGATTTGGAGCTGATTCTCTTCATCTGGTGTGGGTACCATGGGTACTTGTCAAGATATATGAGGGAAAGTGTAAGCAAAGTGTTTGCTAAGGTGTTTGAAGGTTCAGTGACTCAACTGTGGTGGTGCAATATTCTCCCTGGCTGTCTGCTTAGAGAAAAAAAATTGAATGCATGTCTTCCATGAGTCTTAATGCAGAGCATGTCAGAGTCAACATGCTAGTGATACAGAAAGGCTTTTGATACTTGTCTTCACTGGTGAAGACAGCTATAGGCAGACATTAGAGGATTTGCAAAAATGTTCTGATATACACAAATCAGGTGAAAATCCCGGTCAAATCCATGGCTTTTCACAGTCTGTCGTGATCATTTTGTTCTTGCCGTCATGTAATCCAAGTCTGAGAGGTCAGGATTAATGAACGGCCAATAGTACAATTAAGATTTTCACTAGCAGATACACATTTCTTTGGACACATGGCTCATTTTTGGCCCAGACACCTGCAAACTGGCTTGCTGATCGGGATCGGAAGGTCTGGGACTTCAAGGGCCGGTATCACCACGATTCGACTCTTGTGTTCTTAACCACTGTTCTCCAGGGGTGCTGTATCATGGCACACCCTGCACTATGACCACAGCTTCCCATCCCTGGGATATACAAAGAAATAATTTAACTGTAATGAACAAATAGTACCTTGCTTTCTTTCTTGACACAGTTTCACGGCCTTAAGATAATTGTTTGCCATGATGTCATATTAGCCACAGTATAAGCTTCAGATTTTGTTGCAATAACTCTGATTACTTTTTGTATACCACCCAATGCTAGAGACGGTGCATACCTTCGGCTCCTGCTACTAAATATGAAAATGGAACAAATATTATACACTTTTTTAATCCTGTCTACTCTTTGTGTTTTACAAAGCCTTGGATTTGCTTTATATGTGCTTGACGTTTTGCCTTTCCCTATTACTTTAATGTTAATCAAAATTTTCACCATCACAGTTTGGCATGGGGGTACGGTGGCTTAGTGGTTAGCACGTTCGCCTCACACTGCCAGGGTCCGGGTTCGATTCCAGTCTCCGCCATGTGTGTGTGTGTGGAGTTTGCATGTTCTCCCCGTGCCTCAGGGGGTTTTCTCCGGATTCTCCGGTTTCCTCCCGGTCCAAAAACATGCACGCTAGGTTGATTGGCACCTTGGAAAATTGTCCCTAGTGTATGAATGTGTGTGTGTGTGTGTGTGTGTGTGTGTCCTGTGATGGGTTGGCATTCCGTCCAGGGTGTATCCTGCCTTAATGCCCATAGACGCCTGAGATAGGCACAGGCTCCCCGTAACCCGAGGAAGATCGGATAAAACGGTAGAAGATGAATGAGTTTGGCAAATTTTTACTGTAACCCCCAATACATAACCTTTGCCCTAAGCAAATCCATTCTTCTAAATGCCATATGAAAAGCAGAAATACAGAGGAAACACTGCATGCACAATGCCAGTGTATCCCCTTTATTTGGCCTGTGGAGCCCTCCCATGCTGGTTATAAGCCCTGTGTCTCTGTTTCATAAGCATTCATGTGTCAGCACTAGTTGATACTAATCAGATGGAGCAGTTGTAAGGAGAAACATTTTTCTGCAGCCCAGCCTGTCCAACTCAACACGGCAGGAACTTAGTCTTGATATTATTGCAGTATTCCATATTAGATATATTACATTTTATGTATATATACTTTACTTTAATTTTTTAGTTTTTAAGCGATTTTGCTCATAGTGACAAAATATGGCAAAAAAATAAGTGGATATGAAAATGGTCCAGCAAGGCACACGCACACACACACACACACACATACATATTTTTATATATATATATATATAATTCAACTAAACATACACCTCACATCTCCAGAGTCTGGGTTCGATTCCCGTCTCGGCCATGTGTGTGTGGAGTTTGCATGTTCTCCATGTGCCTCAGGGTTTTTTTTTCCGGGTTCTCCGGTTTCCTCCCCGGTCCATAAACATGCAGGTTGATTGGCACCTTGGAAAATTGTCCCTAGTGTATGAATGTGAGTGTGATTATGAATGTGTGCCCTGCGATGGGTTGGCATTCCGTCCAGGGTGTATCCTGCCTTAATGCCCATAGACGCCCGAGATAGGCACAGACTCCCAGTGACCCGAGGGAAGATCGGATAAAGCGGTAGAAGATGAATGAATGAATGAACTAAACATATCTAGTAATTGGTGCATGAAATGAAGGAATATATGCCCAATGCTCCTTACAGCCTCAATGTTGGGATATTGTGTAAAATGTACATAAAAAGAATACAACGATCTGTAAATGATGCCATGATGTAGCATCATGTCATCTTTTAACAATGGTCTGTAAACATTTGGGAACAGAGGCAACCAGTTTCTGGAGTTTTGCAAAAGACGTTATCCCATTCTTGCCTCATGTAGTATTATAATGTGCCAAAGTGCTATGTCTTTGTCATATTTGTCACATGTGCCAATTATTTTTAATTGAGGAAAATTGTTCAGAAATTGGTCTTTTTAAAATCTTTAAACATTTGATATATTTTCTATGCTTCAATGCGAATAAAGCATTGGTTTATGAGATCATTGCATATATTTCACAACTTTTTGAAATTGGGGTTTGTACAAAGAAGCACAAATTCATCATGAACTGCTATTTAGGTCCTCCTAAAAAATTTCTATTGGACAAATGTCTAGACTTTTACTGGAAAATTATTCCAGTGAAAGTATTGTTTTTATATATATATATATATATATATATATATATATATATATATATATATATATATACTAGTATAAAAATTCATCTTCTACTATCTACCTACTAACACCGCTTTAAAAATTATATCTGATCTTCTTCCCTCGGGTAACGGGGAGTCTGTACCTATCTCAGGCGTCTATGGGCATTACGGCAAGACACACCCTTCCCCAGGGAGGAAACCCTTCCCCGGAGAAAAAAAACCCTGAGGCACGGGGAGAACATGCGAACTCCAACACACACATTTCGGAGATGGGAATTGAAACCCGGACCCTGGAGGTGTGAGGCGAACATGCTAACCACTAAGCCACCCACCATGCCTTTTATATATATATATATATATATATATATATATATATATATATATATCTATATATTATAATTCATTCATTCATTCATTCATAATCACTATCTCTTTCTACCTAACTCTTCTACCGCTTTTATCCGATCTTTCCCTCGGGTCACGGGGAGCCTGTGCCTATCTCAGGTGTCTATGGGCATTAAGGCAGGATACACCCTGGATGGAATGCCAACTCATCACACACACACACACACACACACACACACATTCACACACTAGGGACAATTTTCCAAGGTGCCAATCAACCTACCGTGCATGTTTTTTTTTTTTGGACCAGGGGGAAACCGGAGAACCCGGAGAAAAAAAACCCCTGAGGCACGGGGAGAACATGCAAACTCCACACACACACACATGGTCGAGACGGGAATCGAACCCAGACCCTGGCGGTGTGAGGCGAACATGCTAACCACTAAGCCACCGTGCCTCTATATATATATATATATATATATATATATATATATATATTTTTTTTTTTTTATATAATAATTTTTTTTATATATATATTTTTTGCAATTGTTTTTGTGTTTAACGACATTGCTTAAACCACAAATGTATAAACTTCAGTTTATAGACAAATACCCTGACATTTACTGTAGAATATGTTTTAGTGCAATCTTGAGTTTATATGTCCATCAATAGTGGGACGCTGTTCTGAATCTTTGGCAGCAAAGCAGTCCCAAACACTGACACACCTGCATTACAGTTCGTATTTAAGTTTTAATGATTTTTTATTTTTATTACCAAACACAAACTAACATTAATTTAAACCAGAACGTTTCTAATTTGGATTCGATTCGACTGTCCTCAGAACTTCTCTCCAATACAGATGAGGGAGGGGGTGTGGCTCAGTGGTTTAAGGCGCTGGGCTTCTGATCGAAAGATCCGGGTTCGAGCCCCGGTATGGCCAAGCTGCCGCCCTTGGGTCCTTGAGCAAGACCCTTAACCCTCTGTGCTCCAGGGGGTGCCGTATCATGGCTCTGACCCTGCACTCTGACCCCAGCTACCAACAACAAGCTGGGATATGTGAAGAAAGAATTTCACTGTGCTATAAATGTTTATGTGACCAATAAAGGCTATTATTATTTATTATTATTATTATTATTATTATTATTATTATTATTATTATTATTATCTGGCTTATCTGCTTAGTCTTGAGCAGACTGCAAATAGAAAGCACTCATGAATCCTTAAAATTATTATTCTGAAAAAGATATAGTATGTTGGATAACTTTTTTCCCAGTAAATAAAATAATAAAATTATAATGATTTTGCATCTTTTCTTTAAATTATGCACTTTTAGATAAAGATTTGGACAAATTTCCTGGGCCATTGCACATGATTTGAATGTAATATGATATAATCCAAAAATGTGACCAGTTGTTGGGGTGAATAGAATACAAAAAATTAAGTATATTGGTTTTTTATTAATGTATTTTCTTGTCTGGGTCTTGTGTCATGGTTGATACTTTTTTGGTGATGCATTTTCTTTTAATACATTTTAAACATTGTATTTTCCCCCCTCTTTATTCCTCTTGCATACATTTATCCAGTACCCTCGGTTTGGGCAGCATCCAGTTGCACTAAAATACCATTTGTTTAAGTGTCTGTGTAGACATTTACTAGCCTTGGACCCCTCTCTAAATTCCAGAATTAGACTTTTAGGGCTCCTTGTAATTTTTTTGGAATGCATTATTAAAATTTTGCATGACTTTTAACAGGAAGCTTTTCTTCTATCTAATTTCCGTGCATACTTTTTCCCCCTCCTCTGATACCAGTTGGAAAATGATTTCCATGAAGAATGTTCGACAGCCTTGTTTTCATTTACGCTGTGGAGGGCCCGAGTACACTGATTAACATGAGCACAAACGGGTGTCGGGCCAAAGCATTGCGTTGTTCTGGCCTGTCTGATGAGCCGTGAAGCTCACACATGGACTCTACACAAACAATAACTATAGAACAGAACGTATGAAGAAAACCAGCATTAAACACAATGGACATTTTCTGATGTTATGAACACCTGTTTATACATGTTAAAAATATATATAAAATCACCAAATATAGCTTCAACTGTATAAGTTGGTGTTTGCATTTGCCAAAAACGTTGACCTGCTATTTATCGTTGCTATATGACCACCTCAAAAACACTGTATTCATTCATTTATTCATGCATTCATCTTCTACCGCTTTATCCGATCTTCCCTCGGGTCATGGGGAGTCTGTGTCTATCTCAGGCGTCTATGCGCATTAAGGCAGGATACACCTTTGATGGAATGCCAACCCATCGCAGGACACACACACTCACATTCACACACACATTCATACACTAAGGACAATTTTCCAAGGTGTCAATCAACCTATCGTGCATGTTTTTGGACCGGGAGGAAACCGGAGAACCCGGAGAAAAACCCCCTGAGGCACGGGGAGAACATGCACAAACTCCACACACACATGGCCGAGACGGGAATCAAACCCCGACCCTGGCGGTGTGAGGCGAACTTGCTAACCACTAAACCACCGTGCCCCAAAAACACTGTATGGTCTCATAAAATTGTTTGCTAATCTGTTTTTACCAAGAACTACCAACAAATGTCATTGCTACTGTGATAGAGATGGGTTTGTGTACCGTGTACCCGTCTGTGGGCCCGCCGCAGCGTGCTCAGGTACGATCTTAGGTGTAATAAATGCCACTGCTAGTCATTACTATATTACTTTATTAACTTTATTACTATAAAGTTAAATGAAGTTAAAGTATCCTTAAATAGAAATACTTCATTATAATACAGATACACAAATGAGATTTACAAATTTTTGTATGAGACAAATTGCAGATTCCGTATTTGGTGTACTATTTCACTATTTCTATTTCTAAGTGAACAATTCTGTTTGTAGATTCTTTTGTATTATAGCAATGTATCTCATGCAATATTCCTGGCTGTTACATGTAATGTATATGTATGTAATAATATGTAATAAATAATAAATGTAATAATATGATAATAATATGTTAAGAGGGGCACGGTGGATTAGTGGTTAGTACGTTCGTCTCATACCGCCAGGGTCCGGGTTCGATTCCCGTCTCGGCCATGTGTGTGTGGAGTTTGCATGTTCTCCCCGTACCTCAGGGGGTTTTTTCTCCGGTTTCCTCCCGGTCCAAAAACATGCACGGTAGGTTGATTGGCACCTTGGAAATACTGTCCCTAGTGTATGAATGTGTGTGTGTGTGAGTGTGTGTGCCCTGCGATGGGTTGGCATTCCATCCAGGGTGTATCCTGCCTTAATGCCCATAGACGCCTGAGATAGGCACAGACTCCCCGTGACCCGAGGGAAGATCGGATAAAGCGGTAGAAGGTGAATGAATGAATGAATACTATGTTAATATGTAACAAAATTGCAGCTTCGTAAAAAATGTATAAAAAAATATTTTACATGGCAACGAGGTTGCTAAGTAACTAAGCATTTCTATAATGTTTTGTTTACTAACATGGCAGATTTGTGTCCCTTGTACGGCCTCAGCGATCTTAATCACAATGCAAACAGACTTGATCGTGCTGGTTTATACCTGTGCCAATGGAAAGAGAGAGAAGGCAGTGTACTTACAGTAAGAGATGGGCACTGGTTGCTGTTATGTAACCCTGTACTGAGCGTTAAAAAAAAATCTCATATGTTCTTTGAGATTCTTTTTTGTCTTCTACTGCCAAAGAATACAAAGCCAAATGGCCTGAATAAGCGAGTCAAGAATAGAGTATGAAAGGATCTGGTTTTTATTTTTGTTGTTGTTGTTTGTTTGTTTTTTGTTGAAAATTTGTTCTCTGGTTTCTGTTGTGTCAAACAGCATTTTTTTTTAAATGGCAGTTTATTAAACCTAAAATGATGTTTAAATTAATTCAAGATTATACAGTGGTGGTCCAGTGGTTAAGGCACTGGGTTTCTGATTATAACGGTTGGTGGTTTGAGCCCCAACACCACCAAGCTGCCACTGTTGAGCCCTTGAGCAAGCCCCTTAACCCTGTTTGCTCCAGGGCTCCATACGATGACTTGACCCTGCACTCTGATCCCAGCTTCCTGGGGTATGCGAAAAGTGGGAGGGTATAGCTGAGTGGTTAAAGGCGCTGGGTTACTGATTACTGATCGGTTACAAGGTTATTGTTCGGAAGGTGAGGATTCGAGTCCTGGTATATCTGCCACCCTTGGGTCTTTGAGAAAGGCCCTTAACCCTCTGTCCAGGGGTGAACAAACAAGCTGGTAAAAAAAACAATGTCACTGTGGTGCAATATATATGTGACAAATAAGTTATTCTATTCATTCATTCATTTATTCATTTCTACCGCTATATCCGATCTTCCCTCGGGTCACGGGGAGTCTATGTCTGTCTCAGGCGTCTATGGGCATTAAGGCAGGATACACCCTGGATGGAATTCCAACCCATCGCAGGACACACACACACACACACACACACACACATTCATACACTAGGAACAATTTTCCAAGGTGCCAATCAACCTACCGTGAATGTTTTTGGACCGGGGGAGGAAACCGGAGAACCTGGAGGAAAACTCCCTGAGGCACGGGGAGAACATGCACAAACTCCACACACACATGGCCGAGACGGGAATCGAACCCTGGCGGTGTGAGTATCCGCCAAATAGTTCTATTCTATTTGCTTTAAATTGTTCATTTTGATATAAATTTATTCACCTGCATGTTTTCCTTTGATCTCTTACACATGCAATGTTAGGCTTCGGTTTAGCTTTGTACAATTTGTTGCAGTTTTTGAGGAGAATTGTCGCTTGAATATTTCCGACCACCGGAAATATATATATATATATATTTTGTTTGTTTCCATGGAATAAGGCACGGTGGCGTAGTGGTTAGCACATTCGCCTCACACCGCCAGGATCCGAGTTTGATTCCCGTCTCGGTCATGTGTGTGTGGAGTTTGCATGTTCTCCCCGTGCCTCAAGGAGGTTTTTCTCCGGGTTCTCCGGTTTCCTCCCGGTCCAAAAAAAACATGCACGGTAGGTTGATTGGCACCTTGGAAAATTGTCCCTAGTGTATGAATGTGTGTGTGAATGTGTGTGTGTGCCCTGCGATGGGTTGGCATTCCATCCAGTGTGTATCCTGCCTTAATGCCCATAGACGCCTGAGATAGGCACAGACTCCCCGTGACCCGAGTGAAGATCGGATAAAGCGGTAGAAGATGAATGAATGAATGAATGTTTCCATGGACTGTCACACTTGTTGTGATGAACCAGTCCACAGATAAAAAAAAATAATAATTGGTCTTCATAAACAATTAGTATAATTCCGAGAATGCATCACTGTGCCCTCTCTTTACAACATGTTTCAGTTGATTTGTCCGCATCTTGGCAATAGATATTGCCTGGTGTCTGATTCCTTGAGAATCTGTCCTCAGTTGAACCGGGTCAGTGAGAGAGAGAGAGAGAGAGAGAGAGATGAATCTGAAACACACAACACAAAAACACAGAGTGAGTGAGAGTCGGCCTGAGGATTACGCTGAAAGGGAAATCAGCTGCTTAGGAGGAACAGAAGCTTAGCCAAACTCACCACACTGTCTGGCAGGGAAGCTTTCCTTCTCTCTCTCTCTCTCTCTCTCTCTTTCTCATTCAGTTTTTCTCTTGTTTTCGCTGGTGTGTATTTTCACTTCCCTAACTAGGATCCTTTGAAGCGGTATTTCTCATTATGCTCATGTTTTCTACTACGCTTTCCTTGTTTTAAAGTGTTATTGTTGTTCCTTTACACAGTATTCTCTTTGCAATATAAATCAGTGTAAAAGTAAATAGGGCCGTTGATGAAAAGCTGACATTTCTGGTACTGATGTTATCCGGATTCAGTAGGAGTGTAACTTGTAGTGAATTCAGGTCCATGAATGCACTAGAAGTTACACTCCTACTGAATCCGGATAACATCAGTACCAGAAGTTGCTTTGCTTCGGTTCACATGAACTGTCATTGTTAAGTGTCTGCAATTTCATTATGGACAGCAAGTTGTAACTAGGAGCAAATGTAAAATTCTGCACGAAAGTGGGTGAATCTGCCACTGAGACTTTGACCGGATATACGTTTGCCATACGACGATGCTGCAGCGAGTTGTTCATGGTGTTTTAAGGTATATTCAGGCTTCAAAAGTGGATTTTGACACTATTGCTGAGGTCCAACAGGAATCCCAGAAGGTGCTTGACATGCTTTGAAAAGAACACTTCCAGGACACAATCCAGAAGTTGTAGGAACACTTGGAGCACTGTATTGCTGTGCAAGAGGACTATAGTGAATGTGATTGCGTGTAAATCTATAAAAATAAAGTATGACAGTCCAATCTGACTGACCAATCCTTGCCCAGGTGCCCGGAGTGGTGTCGAGTGCCAAATAATACCTGACAAATGTGGACCATCCTACAACATCGCAGACCTTGGAGTGGGATTCCAGAGGACAAAGCTGTAGAGGTTGCCATAGCCCCGGTTGAGAGGGCTCTGACCTCGAAAGGTGCCGGGAGGCCAGAGGACTCATAGGAGGTAGTAATGACATCCAGAAACCATCTGCTTATTAGCAGGAGGCCCTTTCCTGAATGGACCATAGCATATAGACCTGGCTTGAACCCCTCCATTGGTCCAATCTATAGAGGTACTTGTAGAGGAATGGGTAGCTCAGTGGTTAAGGTGATGGGCTAGTGGAATTGACTTGGATTGGAATTGGATTGGTTCAAGCCCTGGTATCTCCAAGTTGCCACCCTTGGGTCCTTGATCAAGGCCCTTAACCCTCTGTGTTCCAGGTGCGCTGTATATTGGCTGACCATGTGCTCTGATCACAGCTTCCAAACATGTAGGGATATGAGAAGAAACAATTTCACTTTAATGAATATGTGACAAATAAATGCTATTCTTATTCTGAGTTCCTGGTCAGGGTACACGAATAGAAGAGGATAGAATGTATCTTGACTAGACTTGGGGTGATAAAGGGCACCTTGGGAACGTAGCCCAATTTTGGGTGCAAAAAGGCACAGGCTACACCAGGGGTAAACTATAGGTATGAAGGACACCCTGCGAGAGCTTTTAAGGGATGTGATGGCCAGTAGATACCTCTACTGGCTTCTTCAGGCCTCAAGCAGTACTGCCAAGCTCTAGACAGGCACTCTGTCATTCCGGGGACCTCATCATCCTGCCACCGTGAAAGAAATGTGTCACCAAGGATTTGGCCAACACGTAAACCTTCAATATAGAGGGAGTTAACCCTTTGGGAAACTCTTCTAGGATTCTAGAAGTTGTGCCCCCTCAATGGCCAAAGCCACATTTCCACAACTCCAGACGGGGGTGAAGTATGGTACCTTCTGCCTAAGAAATAAGATCCTTCCTCAGAGGCCTAGCCTAGTTTCACTCCCTCGACTGAAGTACGGATTGTACTGATCCGTGCGGCAACATAGAGGCTTGCATGGTTATGGAATCCCACATGACACAGAGATAGGTGGTTCTTATGAACGGGAGAAAGCACACTATTCCTGTTATTTAGTCTTATGAGAGAGGACTGCATCTCACAAGCCAATTAATAGTAAATCTCAACAAAATGCAGACATAATTCACACGAACCAAAATCAACCTGTACCAAAAGGATGCAGAGAAAGAAGGGACCTGCTTATGAACTGCTCATGATCCGTAACTTTGTCTATTCTTTAAGCAGAGTCGAGAAAGTGACTTGGGCTTGCATGTGATTTAATCTTACTTGATCGGGCACAATTAAACAGTGGATACCACAGATTGAGAATAAAGCAGATACATACCAATGAACTAAACTCATATAATCAGATGATCTAACATCGTCAAAACATCAGGTGGAAATATTTTACATTTACATTACATTTATGGCATTTGGCAGACGCCCTTATCCAGAGCGACTTACTAACTGAGCAATTGAGGGGTAAGGGCATTGCTCAAGGGCCCACTAGTGGTAGCTTGGTGGTTGTGGGGTTTGAACCTGCAATCTTCTGGTCCAGAGGCCAACACCTTACCACTAAGCCACCCTATTGGTGGTTTAATTAGCCCCCCCCCCCCCCCCCCCCCCCCCCCCCCCCCCCACCCCCCCACCCCCCCCCCCCCCCCCCCCCCCCCCCCCCCCCCCCCCCATTTCTGTCCAAACAACCTACAAACATACATTGTTGTTGTTTCCACACTTCCCTGGGCCTAGCCAAGGTGGGAACGTAACACCGGACTTTAATCCAATTGAGCATGACTTCTAAATCCTGAAGAAAGGATGCTGAAAGAAGAAATGCAAAAACACAACCCTCCTCATTTATCCAGGCTTGGGACTGACATTATGAATGCACTGGCTTGTGAAACCCTAATGGCTTGGGATTTACAGCTGAGCAATTGGGAGTTAAGGGCCTTGCTCAAGGGCTTATTAGTGCCATCTTGGTGGTGCTGGGATTTGAACCTCCGACTTTTCTGTCCAGGTTTAACCAAATAAGGCGGATTACTAAAATACAGTTATCCACTATAATTGAGTCAAAGGATCTCATGTGGATTACAAAAAAACATTCTGCTAAATTGCTATTTACAGAAATGATAAATCGTTGAAAATAATTCCATTGATGAATACCTGTTAACTGTTAAATAAGTAAAAAAAGTAAAACAATAAAATAATAGTTAATAACAATGCTACTAATGAATGGAATAAAATATAGAATAAAATGCCAATAATTATAATAATCTATTCATTCACTCATTCATCGTCTACCGCTTTATCCGATCTTCCCTCGGGTCACGGGGAGTCTGTGTCTATCTCAGGCGTCTATGGGCATTAGATATATACATGCATTAGAATATATACATGCATATATTTTAACTGAAATTATATCATGATATAGAAGCTTTTAGAAGGATACCTGAACAATAAAGGTGGATATTAAATGTTTAAATGGGACTTAGTGAAGTAAAATTTGTCTACCAGCCAGTCTTTTTTTAAAGCAATCAAAGCGCCCTCTTGTGGAATGTATCTATAATTGAGAGATATTCTGTAATGTTAAATATAAAAAAAATATATATCAAATATAAAGCTTTGCATCACAGATCTGGAACCGGTTTGCTACCTATACACATATGTATACAATTAAAAAGGATAATTTTATATTTTTATTTACAAGACACTTTGAAACACTACAGGATTTGCAGCCAGAGCACACACACACACACACACACACACACACACACACTGAGTACACATGACAGTACATCAGGATTCTACCTGGAAGATATGTGATCTACAGTAGCACTCAAGCACATTTTCATGAATCACTATTCAGACCTTCTTATGCATTTCAGATGTGGATCTACAGTCTCTGGTGGAAACTGTGCGTCATTCTACTTCACCGCAAATGTATTTGATCAATTAACTCAAGATGTATGCAGTCTATATCTGTTCTACACTGTTAACGCTAAGTAATTTTACCTTATTACATTGATTGATGGACTTCCTGGCTGTTTTGTTCCTGTTTAAAAAAAAGGATCGTTTGGAGATCAGTGCATACATTCCATTAACATACTATTTTGCTGTTCCTTCGGTATGATTTATACTGTCCATATGTGACAATAAAGGTAAGGGGTATTTGGGCTGCTACAGAAATAACATGGCAAACTGTCTTACCATCCGCACAGGAGAGTGAGTGAAAGAAGAGTCGGGGTTAAAGGGTGCTACGAGCCACACACACGGCTTTCCGAAGCTGTAAATTTTATGGATAATTTCTGATGTGGTCACAGATTTATCCCCTCAACCTCCCACCACCACCCCCCCCCCCCACCCCCCCCCCCCCCCCCCCCTTCCCCCCAAGCTATATCTAGCAGCTGCAGGTAATTACATCCACACTATTTTCTCCCACACACTCTGTACATTTTTTTTGGCACACACACACATGCTTATACCACTGTACTGTATAGTTTTTCACATGCTCAAATGCATGTTTGTTTGTTTTTTTTTGCATGATTCTAATAATGCTGTCTTTGTTAACTAGCTCACAAATGTATTGATTCCATACGCATGGACCTTTCACTGTAAACAGTATCACAGTGTGTAATCGTTATTATTATTGGTGTCTGCCAAGCGTTTCCTGCCACTGTTAACGCTTTCGTCAGGGTTCCACATGCATGCATGCTTCTGAAATAGGCCTGTTATAGTGTTATAGTGAATATATGTACCTAAGAAAAATCATACGCATCACCTCAGGTGTAGTGCAAATGCAGGTGTTTTATTCTGAATAATAAAGCATGTTACGTTTAAACACAGACATAATACTGATTGACAGGTCAGGAAGGTTTTGGCAGAAAAAGGGGATAGCACAATAATATATCTTTTTAGATTTAATTTTTCTTCTAAAATCTGCTTGTTCTGAGTGTATTGATTTGTCCACGCCTAATATTAACAGCTGCTTTTCATACAATGCTCTCAAAAATGTCAAAAAATCAGTAAAGTAAAGTTTATATACTCCATCTACACCATTCATTCGTTCATTCATCTTCTACTGCTATATCCGATCTTCTCTCGGGTCACGGGGAGTCTGTGCCTATCTCAGGCGTCTATGGGCATTAAGGCAGGATACACCCTGGATGGAATGCCAACCCATCGCAGGACACACACACACACATTCACACAGACATTCATACACTAGGGACAATTTTCCACGGTGCCAATCAACCTACCGTGCATGTTTTTGGACCGGGAGGAAAACCCGGAGAAAACCCCCTTAGGCACGGGGAGAACATGCAAACTCCACACACACAGACGGGAATCGAACCCGGACCCTGGAGGTGTGAGGCGAACATGCTAACCACTAAGCCACCGTGCCCCTCCAGCAATGTCAATCCAGATGCTCTGAAAACATTTATTGCCTCGTCGTGTACGTGGACAAAGCATAAGACGCTTGCCTAACATGTGTCTAAATGTCACTTCCACCTGGCGTGCATTTACTTTACGCCTCTATCACTAAAAACAATCCATTTCGATAGGCTTCACTTTCATATAATAAGAGTAGATAATAAGATAATAAGAGTATCATAATGGCTGCATGTTCACTGTGTTCTTATTCTAATTTATTTCTTTTACTCAGAAAGCCTTCGCTTTTTCATTCTAACTGGCTGTGTGGTGTGTGCTTACGCTCTGTTCCCCATTCATTCTCTCACTCCTAAGACCTGTGTGAATCAGACAAATTAGTTTTTCCTCAGTTCGTCAGTTCACGTTAAGTCATAATATGATTTCTTGCCCGTAACACAACAGCCGCCAAACCAACTCATTATACAAGTGTGTGTGCGTGTGTGTATGTGTGAGAGAGAGAGAGTGTGAGTTGCGAGTGAGTGCCATACAAGGAGGTCGGATCAGAAAAGGTTTTTGTCATCAAAAAGACAAAAAGCATTATATTATTACAGTATCCCATGAAATCCAACTACCTGTAATATTTTCCATCCTGCTAATATTTTCCATGATATTCTCCCACAACTGCTCACATTCTCCCGCATATTATATCATTTAATTGTCCGGCAGTCCTTTTTCTCGCACAATAATTATTTCTAAATGCTACATTGATAGGATAAATCAAGTTTTTTCTTCGTCTTTTTTTTTTTTTAAAGCCCAATTCCAGTTTAATGTGCTTTTTCTTCTTTTTATAAAACCTCATTCAAAAACAAAAATGCAGATCACACATTGCACTCCAACCTCAGACTGATTAATGCATTACTGGCACCCTTAGGAACATGCAGTAAGTTATGTATGAAATCACTGTTTGCACGCACATTGTGAGGGTTTTTTTTTTAAACAGCAGCTCGGTGATGCGTGCAAGTAGCAACTTTTTCCAGTTCTTCATCAAGGCAGGTTATGACCTGATGTGTACCGAGAGTTCATTAACACAAGGGCAAGCAGATGTTAACAATTAGTGATATTCCGGCTATTCTTAGGCTATATCGGCTATATATATATATATATATATATATATAAATATAAATATATATATATATATATATATATATATATATATATATATATATATATATATATATATATATGTATATATTTACATTTACATTACATTTACATTTGCAGCATTTGGCAGACGCTCTTATCCAGAGCGACTTACAATTGAGCAATTCAGGGTTAAGGGCCTTGCTCAAGAACCCACTAGTGACAGCTTAGTGGTGGTGGGGTTTGAACCCATGATCTTTCGGTCCAGAGTCCAACACCTTAACCACTGGGCTATCACCTCCCATATATACACATTCGCCTCACACCGCCAGGGTCCAGGTTCGATTCCCGTCTCGGCCATGTGTATGTGGAGTTTGCATGTTCTCCCCGTGCCTCAGGATGTTTTTCTCCGGGTTCTCCAGTTTCCTCCCCGGTCCAAAAATATGCACGGTAAGTTGATTGGCACCTTGGAAAATTGTCCCTAGTGTGTGAATGTGAGTGTGTGTGTGTGTGTGCCCTGCGATGGGTTGGAATTCCATCCAGGGTGTATCCTGCCTTAATGCCCATAAATGCCTGAGAGAGGCAAGGGCTCCCCGTGACCCGAGGGAAGATCGGATACAGCGGTAGAAGATGAATATATATAATAAAGGCCTGCCATGCAAGTCCCTTTTAAAACACCTGTTCTACAAAATGATTCTTATTTTTATACACTGCTTCATCCCACACTTAAGCAAATAACAAACATGTATACCGCTCATCAAGTTGCCGAAGTGTAGCGTCTAAGCTCTTTTGGGGTCGTGTGAGGTTGGTGTGAATCAGTTCATGGCCCAGATTTTCAGTCTTGGTTGGTGATTGGCTGGCGTAAATCAAAGCGAGATGGAGGCCCTTTCTCGAACTCTCCCTTTCTCATCTATTCTCAGTCATTACTACCACTCGTTTCTCCAGTCTCACTGAGCATCACCGGGAGATATCTACGACAGTTTACTCAACATAAACTTCAGCCATCCAACTTCACCCTTTGTCTTTGATATCCATTTTAAAACCTATACTATGATATAGTGTGTGTGTGAAAAGACTAGTGTAAGTACAGATTATTATTCAAACATTGTTTTAAGGAATATATTTTGTCAATTACAAAACAAGTCATTTTTCCAATTGCTTGGGTTTCAATAACCAAACTTTGAGACAAAGTTCATTCATTCATTCATTCATTCATCTTCTACCGCTCGGGTCACGGGGAGTCGGTGCCTATCTCAGGCGTCTATGGGCATTAACGCAGGATACACACTGGATGGAATGCCAACCCATCGCAGGGCACACACACACACACTCACACACACATTCATACACTAGGGACAATTTTCCAAGGTGTCAATCAAACTACCATGCATTTTTTGGACCGGCCAGGGGAAACAAAAAAGGAAACCGGAGAACCCGGAGAAAAACTCCCCGAGGCACGGGAAGAACATGCACAAACTCCACACAAACATGACCAGGACGGGAATCGAACCCGGACCCTGGCGGTGTGAGGCGAACGCGCTAACCACTACGCCACCGTGCCGCTTAAGTTGAAGTATTGACTACACCTTTTTTTACTCAAGATAAATGAAAGAAGTTTGTGTTCTGACATCATTAAATTGTAGCCATTAATACAGCCTGTTTTAGTGTTACACTGGTAACTGGACCTCACATCATATTAATATATTTAATACAAAATAAATACAGTTTTTGGTATATAATGAATGTATCCACTATATAGAACCCAAGCAAAGATAAAATGTTCTCTGTTCTCAGTCATTAAAATCACTGCCTCATCCACTGCATTCCACTATGTCTGTGGTGCACGAGAGCCAAGAAATGTGCACAAGTGATAGGTTGAAATAGACGTGCAATGACAGGAAATAGGGGGGCACGGTGGCTTAGTGGTTAGCACGTTCGCCTCACACCTCCAGGATGCGGGTTCGATTCCCGTCTCGGCCATGTGTGTGTGGAGTTTGCATGTTCTCCCCGTGCCTCAGGGGGTTTTTCTCCGGGTTCTCCGGTTTCTTCCCGGTCCTCCACCCCCTCCCGGTCCAAAAACATGCACGGTAGGTTGATTGGCACCTTGGAAAAAAAAATTGTCCCTAGTGTATGAATGTATGTGTGTGTGTGTGTGTGTGTGTGTGTGTGTGTGCCCTGCGATGGGTTGGCATTCCGTCCAGGGTGTATCCTGCCTTAATGCCCATAGACGCCTGAGATAAGCACAGGCTCCCCGTGACCCTAGAAGATCGGATATAGCAGTAGAAGATGAATGAATGAATGAATGAATGACAGGAAATAGGTTGATGGGATGCTCAGTGGGTATAGTAGAAAAAAATATTCACATTTCACCAAAAAGACACAATATTTGTATAAAAGAAATCTATTTAAGTACAGTAACAAAGTACTTAGTTACCTGGCACTTCTGGTCTATCCTTCAGTCTGTACAATGAGGCGTGGGAGGAAAACATGGACTAGACTCCTTTTCTCTGCAAACATTACATGTGTGATGACCTTCCTTGAGGTATCCCAGATGTCGTCCGTTTCATATAGGCCAGGGTTTTCCCTGCTATTTAATCATGCAAAATGGCAAAGTGAGTTTTCAAAGAGGTCCATCGAGGTGATTATGTTTCAGATTTCTTTAGTATACACTGAATTTAAGCGTTGAATGTGTGATATACACAGAGTTCTAAGTACCACCCACTAACTGGAAAGTGTGCCATACCACTTCTTCTGCATTTTGTAATTCTTGCTAAAACACCAGTGATGATTTTTTTTTTTTCAGAGCAGTACAGTAATTAAAGTGCTGGCCCATTTCACAGAATACTTTGTGTTTCCACTACTATTTCACTGGGCCTGCTGTACATTTGTTCGACAAAATTAATCCTTGTCGTCGTAGCTGGACGTTGCAGTCATTCCAGATGAAATCTCTACACAGGAGATCATTCATGGTCATGATATTTTAGTTCATTTCGGTACTGGATCCCTTATCAGCCATTTAAAAACAAGATACTTACTACATGAATGGGCATGTTGGCTTAGTGGTTAGCACGTTCGCCTCACACCGCCAGGGTCTGGGTTCGATTCCCGTCTCGGCCATGTGTGTGTGGAGTTTGCATGTTCTCCCCGTGCCTCAAGGGGGTTTTTCTCCGGGTTCTCCGGTTTCCTCCCGGTCCAAAAACATGCACGGTAGGTTGATTGGCACCTTGGAAAATTGTCCCTAGTGTGTGAATGTGTGTATGAATGTTTGTGTGTGTGTGTGTGTGTCCTGTGATGGGTTGGCATTCTATCCAGGGTGTATCCTGTCTTAATGTCCATAGACGCCTGAGATAGGCACAGACTCCCCGTGACCCGAGGGAAGATCGGATATAGCGGTAGAAGATGAATGAATGAATACTTACTACATGAGCATGATAGAATTGATATCAGTTGATCCATAAGCATAAACATTGTTGATAGCCTAGGACTTATTTATTGACTGGTGAATCATTTGCATAGTGAATTTAGTATATACACGGATCACTTTATGACTACTGACAGGTCTAGTAATGGTAACACTCCATCTCTTCAGGATGGCACCTGGTCATGGTAGCCCATGACACATGGGAAGCAAAGGCTGGCCCGTGTGCTTTGATCCAACAGACAACCTATACTGATATACTGTACATGGCCAGGCTTAACATTATGACCACATGCTTAATATTTTGACCCTTTCTTTGCTATGACAAATCAGGACTGGGGAAAAATATTAGGCAGGTGGTCATAATGTTAAGTCTGGACATGGACAGTATATCTGCATATTAATATATATGGTCCAGAAGAGGTAGGGTACAAAGTGGTACAAAGTTCTACCAGTGGTGGTGGTGGTGCATGGGGCAGGGCGTTATGGTTGCTCCGAAATATAATTGAGGGGTTAAAAAAAGGGGTTTAATATTATAAAAAGGTTGAATTAAATTGTTCCCTTACTTAGTAGATAAGGAATTACTGAAATGGCTTTCACTCAACAATGCACCCCAGTGCAAGCAGAACATGACCAATAGTTCTTATTAGATGTGGATTATTTGGCTGATGTCCTAGTTCGATTTAACCAGCAAATTTAGTGTGCCTGACTAATTGAATCCTTACAGTCTGCTTTGGCATTGTTAGTCCTTCTCATACTTGTGCATTTAATTATGATCCGGTTGGTTTTTCAAGTTTAAAAGCAATAATATTGTTTGTATCTTTAGTTTAATTTTAGTATGAAATCATGGTAGTGGCTTGCATTAATGTTCTGGCGATACTTGGAAATTTGGCACGTACTCTTTTGGCTTGGAAAATACTCTTGTTTTGGGAAATCAATGTTTTTTAAGTGCATAATTCATTTTCACCTTCTATTCCATCCCGCATTATGTTCGTCTTGGCTAAAAGAGTGCTGAGCAAAAAAAATACTTAGTGTAGGCAGTCCGCAGCCATGTAAAATCCCAAAAGAATAATAAAAAGAAATTAATGGTCCATATTAATAGCATGTCACTTTGACCTGTTCCATTTTCAGTACCACTTGCAAAACCGCATACTGTAAGCTTAAGATGTCTCGGAGCTTATGTCTTAGGCCTGTTTTTTATTATTATTTTTTTTGCTTAAACTAGAAACTTAAGGAAAGCATTTTCTAATCTAAGATGATGTAAACTATACAGACAAAAGTTTGTGGACACCTGGTCTTAAGATTCATATGTGCTTTCTAAACCTTTTTAATAATAATAATAATATCCTTTATTGGTCACATAGACATTACAGCACAGTGAAATTCTTTTCTTCGCATATCCCAGCTCGATGTTGGTAGCTGTGGGTCAGAGCGCAGATAGGGCGCCCCCTGGAGCACAGAGGGTTAAGGGTCTTGCTCAAGGACCCAAGGGCGGCAGCTTGGCCATACCGGGGCTCGAACCCGTATCTTCCGATCAGCAGCACAGCACCTTAGACCACTGAGCTACACCCCTCCCTTTTGCTGTCATGATAAAATCCACTTAGGTTGTAGAGATTTGTGCTACATGGGTACTGTATTAGTAAAGTCAGGTACTGGTGCAAGTGAAGTGAGTAGGCTGGGATTGCAGTCATTGTTCCTTTGTTCACATAAAAGATGTCCAGTAGAATAGAAGTCAGTGTTCTCTAGAAGGCCACTCAAAGCACAGGGAGAACATGCAAACTCCACACACACACACATGGCCGAGACGGGAATCGAACCCGGATCCTGTTTACTGTGCACTAAAAGTAAACTAATTTGGTGTTAATATTATACAACCTGGACTTCCTTTCCTTTTTATCTCAAGCCTCGTATGATAGGTATTTTGGCACTTCTTTATCTAATTCATCCAGGGATATAAGGTAAAATATGCTTTTTACATGTATCTTAAAGCACAGTGAAATAATGTGGACCTGGGGTTAGAGCTCAGGGTCAGCAGTGATAATGTACAGTGCCCCTAGAGCACCCCCCCAGATTCCTTCAATACCAGTTTATTCATATTTGGCACGTACCATTGATCAGATTGGCGGTACAACTAGTGCAATTATAGTATCTGCTCGAAAGCCAAATCACACAATTATATTATTATTATTATTATTATTATTATTATTATTTTTATATGATTGTAAATAAATTCAGGCAAACAAGGGGTTACGGAACTTCTTATATCCTGCCTGGGTTTTTATTGATTAAGCTAGATGATGTCCAGTCCAGGGTTTTTCTGTCCAGCTTGGTGTTTCTTTCATCCAGCCTGGAACTCTTTAATCAAGCTCAGGTCATTTCTTTTTGTATTCTTCCTGGGGTCTCGGTTGTCTCGCTGTGGCTTTAGTTGTCCAAATTTAAGCTCCATATAGCAAGGCTTGGACTCAATGCATTTTGCTCAATTGTCTATCTAGCCAATATCTCCTACGTTCAAGCTAAGCTTCCTTCTGTCCATTTTTTTCTGTCTAGCACTGGGCTTCTTGCCTCTATCCTGGGCCTTCACTGTCCAACCTGAGCTCTGTTATTTCCACTCTACTCCACTCATGCTTTGTAATGGCCTGAACCCAAGCCATGACATTTCAGATTTTGAGGTATTATCACAACTACTACTACAGAACCAGTCCTGGATAGTTAAATTATTATGAACATTGTCACAAGTATTGTTTTTGTACATGAACTAGGTGTTCAGCTTTGCAATAGTCCTGGGATCCATGCCAGCCGTTTGTGAAATGGGTGCAGTGAGACAGAGCAGTCACCAGGCCCTCACCCCCCCCCCCCTCCAATTATTCCTAATGGAAGAGAGAGAAAGAGTGCATGCTCTGGTGCGGCAGCATTTGGGCACGCTCCAGCTAGAACAACACTTGCGGTTTTACGCTTGCATGAAGTGGAGCAGTTCCACATTCTGGTGGGTGAGCATAACGAGGAACTGACCGAGGGAACGGGGCAAGACAGAGGATGCTGGTGGAAAAAAGAGAGTGCTACAAGAAGAGAATGAACGAAGAGAACAGGCTGTAATGTCACAGGCAGAGCACGTGGTGCAAACAAACAAGGCAAGGAAATTTGTGTGCCCAGTCAAAATGAATGCAGTAGATACTGACAATGGGGTTTCACTGAAGGCAAGAGGAAGGCCTGCTAGTGAGAGCCTTTATTAAACAGTGATAAGGTCAATGGGCAGAGCATACAGCAGAGATGTATATGAAAAATGCCAGAGACTGGGGCCACCTTCTGTGAAGCTCCAAATGAAGAAACCCTTTTTATTCATTCATTCATCTTCTACCGCTTTATCCGATCTTCCCTCGGGTCACGGGGAGACTGTGCCTAACTCAGGTGTCTATGGGCATTAAGGCAGGATACACCCTGGATGGAATGCCAACCCATCACACACACATTCATACACTAGGGATAATTTTCCAAGGTTCCAATCAACCTACCGTGCATGTTTTTGGACCGGGAGGAAACAGACGAACACGGAGAAAAACCCCCTGAGGCACGGGGAGAACATGCAAACTCCACACACACATGGCCGAGACGGGAATCGAACCCGGACCCTGGCGGTGTGAGGCGAACGTGCTAACCACTAAGCCACCGTGCCCTGTTTTCATTCATTCATTCATTCATCTTCTACCGCTTTATCCGATCTTCCTCGGGTCACGGGGAGTCTGTGCCTATCTCAGGCGTCTATGGGCATTAAGGCAGGATGCACCCTGGATGGAATGCCAACCCATCGCAGGGCATACACACACACACATTCACGAACACATTCATACACTAGGGATAATTTTCCAAGGTTCCAATCAACCTACCGTGCATGTTTTTGGACCGGGGAGGAAACCGACGAACACGGAGAAAAACCCCTGAGGCACGGGGAGAACATGCAAACTCCACACACACATGGCCGAGACGGGAATCGAACCCGGACCCTGGCGGTGTGAGGCGAACGTGCTAACCACTAAACCACCGTGCCCTGTTTATATAAAGAAAATTATTTGAAATTATGAGGAATATAGATAGATTTGGGGAATTAGATTGGTGCCTTCGACTTTGAATCCAAGGGTTGTGGATTCGAGTCTCTGCCATATAAGGTAACCACTCTTAAGTAAGGTGGGTGCTTAGGTGTAGGAGTGAGAAACTTACTTGCTGCACAAATGGCAAGTAAACCCACAGTCCTAATGTACATCATGGCACTGGACGACTAAAAGAGGTAGGTAGATAGACAGACAGATAGAAATGTGTCATTGCATAATACAGGTACATAGCAACCAAGTTTAGCATCTAGTAGAAGTGCAAATATTATCAGTTGTGTAAAGTGCTGATAAATAGGCATGCATATATATATATATATATATATATATATATATATATATATATATATATATATATATATATATATATATATTATATATATATATATCTCTCTATATGCATGTATATACAAAAAGAATAGAAGGATTCAATAGAATAACACATTCTATATACATTGTCCGAAATGCTGGCCCTGAACCTCGATGCTGGCCCTGATTGAAGAGGAGGTGGTACAGTACCTTAGTGGTTAATGAGTTTGACTTTGGATCAGAAGGTCCTGGGCTTATATCCAAGCACCACCAAATAGCCACTGCTCTTGTCCTTCACTTTATCGAAGCCTTAAATCAATGGTCATGTTATATGAAAAAGTGCATTATCAAGAGTTAGGTCAGAGTGACTGGAGACACGAGAAGATCCGAGGCCCTGGCGAACTTACGTGTTTCTTCTGTCACCATGCCCACACCTCAAGCCATCACAGATCCAAAGTGTTTGTATGTCCGTGCGTGCATTTGAGATTGTGGAGCGTAAATTGATCCAACCCTGCAGCAATTCCACACAGTCCCTTCAACACCACAGGAGCCCGGAATGTGCATAGTTTCCACTCACTTTTTTCACTCGCATTATAAAAATAATTAAAGGGGATGTTGCTGGGGCTTGGAGTGGCCCTGATGTCTTCCTCCCCAAAGTCTGCTCTATCATCTCGGCAGGGCTTCTGCTCTGTCTCCACAGGTCAGCTCACATCAAACAATACATCACAGACTGAGATGTGTCTACTGTTGAGACAAAGTCAAAGCGCCATATTCACATGTTATCAGGGATCCTACAGGAATCACTCCAAATGGGCCTAAACGTTACATATTCATTGCCTCGGTGCAGCGGATTAACTTGAAGGAAGAGTTCATACAGGATACATCAAACAGAATTAAAAATACGCCTGTCTTTTATTGACTTGTATCATTTGTCTTTGTTGCAAAACGAACTAACAGATTAGTGTTGACATTGTTCGTTCCGCTTCATTTTATTCCAATTTTCCTTGTTTGGTAATTAAAGAGCAATCTGTGGTATTGCTCGCAGGCCGTCGCTACCAACTGTCATCTTCCTATAGTAAACAGATCCCTTTGTGGTTTCTATGTGTGACGAGGATGAAGCTGTTGTATGCCTCTCAAATACCTGTCTTCATTCGAAACACATTAGGAAGCATTCATTTTTTCCAAAGTGAGGTGATGCACCCATCTGGTATGGAGCGCCGGGGCTGTGGGAGGCGGTGACGGGGATCTGAAAGCGTGTGCACTCTGCTACTAGTTAACATCCATATGCAGCTCTGCTGGACAAGGGGCTGGCCCTTAGAGGCCACAGAGCGGCCAGGCCAGCAATGAAAAATGAAACACAGCAGTCCTTCATGAAAACTCATATCCAAAGTATATCCGTTGCGTGTCTGGTGCTCGGGCCCAGCCGATATTTTTTCCCCCCGCTTTGAGCAGCGGTTTATGTGTCTCTGTGCATGTGTGTGAGCATAAGGGAGTGTGAGACTAGAGGAAGAGCAAAAGGAAATGTGTTCTCCACTGCTGGAAGTGTTAATGAGTTAAGTAATAGCAGCAAAGGCATCACATGAGCACTCCTATGCTGAATGGATGTTCACACGCTACTGCAGCTGTGGGAAAGTGATCAGAAGCTCGCGAAAAAATACATCTGGTCCCACAGCATAAGTAGCATATTTGCAGGCCATTCGCAGCCGTATTGTAAATTGGCTGAAAAGGACGGGAGTTTTACAAAATGACTACAATACAATATTTACAAAAGCGTTTCACTGTGTAATACCTTATGATATGGAATACCTTGCATGATTAGATAGTGTTCATGGATCCTACAATGGTGATGATCCTTCGTCAAATTGATCTGGATTGATCTGCTAAATGCTTCAAAAATACACATAAATTAGGGATAAAAATGAATTTCTTGTCACATTGAAGTGAAACCTTGCATCTTGCTCAGGGTGGAGAGACCATATTGTCGACAAAAAGGTGCTAGATTTCTGAAACGACAATATTTATGGAATAAAACAAGATCAAGTGTATTTCCTCCTTTTTTTTCTGTTTAACACCGGGAATTTGCTTTGAATATACACACCATCGAGCACTTTGAGGCTACACTAGGCTTTTAAGTAGAGTAACAGTTACTGATTAGATCCAGATGCTAAATACAGGCAACACACACACACACACACACACACACACATGCCAAACCTACAAACACAAATGCCCTGCCACAGGTCTAATTTTTCCATCAAGCTGCTCTTTTGCCCTTGCCTCGAATTTGCCTTGAGGCGCTGCATCATCATTTCTTCAAAAGCAATACTATGGCTGATACACTTGACTGGCAATGCAAATGAAGCAACTGGGCAGCAGGATCTTTTTTCCTCTAATCACTAGAACAATAAAATGTAACCAAACGTGAAACCCAGTTTCCAAACCTTTCACCTGTGATTAACCGTTAGAGGTCACTCTTGTAATGACAGTGGATTTTCCCAGCCTGTCCAGTAACCTGGAAAAACTATCGGGATGCATTTTTTTCCCCTGATCACTGCAGTAATAATCTAACAGTGCTGATAACTAGGAAAAGAGATCAATTGTTTTCCCCCGTGATGTTTGATGATTAGGGGCACGGTGGCTTAGTGTTTAGCACGTTCGCCTCACACCACCAGGGTCCAGGTTTGATTCCCGTCTCGGCCATGTGTGTGTGGAGTTTGCATGTTCTCCCCATGCCTTGGGGTTTGTTCTCCGGGTTCTCTGGTTTCCTCCCATGCACGGTAGGTTGATACTCACCTTGGAAAATTGTCCCTAGTGTATGAATGTGAGTGTGTGTGCCCTGTGATGGGTTGGCATTCCATCCAGGGTGTATCCTGCCTTAATGCCCATAGACGCCTGAGATAGGCACAGGCTCCGGTAGAATATGAATGAATGAATGAATGTTTGATGATTATGCACCACAGATCTACAATATACTATATTATAATTATTATTATTATTATATCCTTTATTTGTCACATATACATTACAGCACAGTGAAAGGAGGACAGAGGGTTAAGGGTCTTGCTCAAGGACCCAAGGGCGGCAGCTTGGCCATACCGTGGCTCGAACCCGGATCTTCCGATCAGCAGCCTAGCGCCCACTGAGCTACCCCCTCCCTCACCCCTTTGATACACGAAAGGAATTGTCTGAAACAATAGTGCAAAATTTGAAATTTGTGTGTGATGACCTGGAAATTATTATTATTATTATTATTATTATTATTATATTTTATTTTATTATTTTTTTAATTTTGAGGCAACTTTTCCAACTTTGGCTCCAGAATTTCCTGTTAAAGTCTATTGTATCCATACTGCATTTACATTTACCGCATTTGGCAGACGCCCTTATCCAGATCCTGAGCAATTGAGGGTTAAGGGCCTTGCTCAAGGGCCCACTAGTGGTAGCTTGGTGGTGGTGGGGTTTTGAACCTGAGATCTTCTGGTCCAGAGGCCAACACCTTACCACTAAGCCACCACCTCCTACACCTATACCCTACTAACAATAGACATCCCATTTTTATAATGGAAAAGTCTTGATAAAATGAAAGTCTGGATAAGGATTCATTCATTCATTCATCTTCTACCGCTTTATCCGATCTTCCCTTGGGTCACGGGGAGTCTGTGCCTATCTCAGTCTATGGGCATTAATGCAGGATACACCCTGGATGGAATGCCAACCCATCGCAGGGCACACACACACACACACACACATTCACACACTAGGGACAATTTTCCAAGGTGCCTATCAACCAAGCGTGCATGTTTTTGGACCGGGGAGGAAACCGGAGAACCCGGAGAAAAACCTCAGAGAACATGCAAACTCCACACACACACATGGCCGAGACGGGAATGGAACCCGTATCCTGGCGGTGTGAGGTGAACGTGCTAACCACTAAGCCACCGTGCCCCTCTCTGGATAAGGATGTCTCTCTTTAATATTTTGGAACGCACTAACCAATTTTAAATTAGTGAAGGTTAGCAATAGATGATCGTATAATTTAACTATCAGCATCAGTCTGTCTCTCATCGTCTGAGTTAAATTAGTCTCTAAGAAATTACATGGAGGAGGCTTCTGGATAAATAATCACTGATTCATTCAGGCAGCCTGCTGTTGAAGCCATGCAACCACGTGTTTTTCGGCATAGACAATCTATTCTTCTGCATTCACGAGCTTACAGACACATGACAGGGTAGTATTCCCAGTGGGCAGTGGAGAGAAATGTCCATCCCTCCCACCCAGGCAGTGTAGAGAGTTTTACTCCCTTGGATTTTAGCCACGGGCATAGCAGGCCAATATCTGCTTACAATATAGGTATATATTGATTTTCTAACTATGTATCTTATGTATATAGCAAAGTTTGAGATTTTAGCACATTTAAAACTGATTGTTTGGTCAAAGCAGGGTCCGGGTTCGATTCCCGTCTCAGCCATGTGTGTGTGGAGCTTGCATGTTCTCTCCGTGCCTCTGGGTTCTCCGGTTTCCTCCCGGTCCAAAAACATGCACGGTAGGTTAATTGGCACCTTGGAAAATTGTCCCTAGTGTATGAATGTGTGTGTGTGTCCTGCGATGGGTTGGCATTCCATCCAGGGTGTATCCTGCCTTAATGCCCATAGACGCCTGAGATAGGCACAGACTCCCCGTGACCCGAGGGAAGATCGGATAAAGCGGTAGAAAATGCAAACTCCACACACACGTGGCCGAGACTGGAATCGAACCCGGACCCTGGCGGTGTGAGGCGAACATGCTAACCACTAAGCCTCTCCAGGTGATATTGCTTTTAAATTATGAACTCAAAAGTCCTTGTTTGATCTGAACCCCCCTTTTCGTTTATTCACCGATTTAGACAGTTTTGGTTTCGTGTTTCATTTGGTAAAAGTTCTGCACAATTAAACATGTTTAAGACGTTTGTACAACTGAAAACAACATTCCTATGCAGGTTCTTTACATTCCATTTGAGATTTTATTTAGGTCTGGAAACTATTTAATACATGCTTGCTGTAGACACCAAATACAAATACAGTGCATTAAAAGTCTCGAACCCGTTGTAAAACCTATAGATATAAATATAAAGCAAGCACCAGTGATCAGTACTTTGTTTGTGCTTGTGGTCCTTTAGATTATTTTTTAGGCCAAAAATAAAAAGTAAAAAAAAAAAAAATTTTTTTACTCTAATTTCATTTTGCCATTACAGTACATTCTGTTGTATAAGTAAACGTTTGGAACATGGCATGAAGTGGCATGTGAATGAAAGGAATGCCAGGATTCAGACCCTGATCTGTTTAGGCAGCTGGCTGTCCATTTACCCTGGCTTCAATTATGTTTTCTCTCTTGTTGTCAGCAGACTTTGTTAAGAGTCTGTGGATCAAGAGGTGATGTTACATGGCGTAAAATTAACAGCAAGCAGAGGACCGGCTTACCGTATGCAGCCTCCTTGCATATAGTCATTAACTTTTTTAAGCTCAATTTTAACATTGATTTTAATGAACCAATTTTATCCAATTATGCTTCAGGAAATGACAGAAAAAACACCTTTGTATCCGTTCACCTTTATATCATCAACATACACAATGGGTACACTAAACTGATTGTTTATACTGCATTATGATACTGGTTTCTCAACTAGCTTTGTTTGCAAGAAAGTACTTTACATACAGTAGTGAGTACACCACACACACTATGTACGTAACATAAGTTTACAATACTTTGCACTAGGTCGTTGTTGTGTTTTTTTTTTTATTTTATATTGTGTTAGTTGTTTGTATGCACTGTCTCGTGCTGTCAACACAATCTTGTTCTGTCTTTGCGCTGTTTGCACTAGGTTGCAGACGATGCACTTTATGTAACAAGGACAGACTTAGTCTCGTCCTCAGCATTGTGTTCTTGTGTTTGTGTTATATGTTGTTTAGTGTAGCACCAGGGTCCTGGAGAAACGTTTGTCTCATTTCACTGTGTACTGCGTCATGCGTGGTTGAAATGACAATAAAACCTCTTGACTTGACTTGAGGGGGCACGGTGGCTTAGTGGTCCGGGTTCGATTCCCGTCTCAGCCATGTGTGTGTCGAGTTTGCATGTTCTCCCAGTGCCTCAGGGGTTTTTCTCCGGGTTCTCCGGTTTCCTCCCCGGTCCAAAAACATGCACGGTAGGTTGATTGGCATCTTGGAAAATTATCCCTAGTGTATGAATGTGTGTGTGTGTGTGTGTGTGAGCCCTGAGATGGGTTGGCATTCCATCCAGGGTGTATCCTGCCTTAATGCCCATAGGCACATGCTCCCCCGTGACCCGAGGGAAGTTTGGATAAAGCGGTAGAAGATGAATGAATGAATGAATCTGCCCAGTTTCATGCAGAATTTCCGGTTAACACCATTAGTCTGGAAATTCTGATACCACCTTGTATAGTGTGGATACAGCTGTGACTCGAAGCTATTATATAGGATGCAATAGGATTACATAAGAATATAACCACAGTGTAAAGGTGTGAGACCACAATCAGTAGAGATCCTTCAATCCTCTGGAAGCTCTACAGAGCTGGGTCTTCAATCAATTATCATTATGTTCCTATTTGGAACAGTCTAGCAATGTTTTCTAACAGAAATACCAGTTAAAAATGACATTCCCAGACTTAAGAGAAAAACAGTGTACATAGATTCTCCAGTCATTTAAGTGGGAAATTATTGTAATTCATTTTATGCAAAAATAAATAATTGAGGGAAAACAAGTGCAATTATTTGTTTGTAATGTTACTCGGTGGCTTAGTGGTTAGCACGTTCGCCTCACACCGCCAGGGTCCGGGTTCGATTCCCGTCTCGGCCATGTGTGTGTGTGCAGTTGAGTTTGCATGTTCTCCCCGTGCCTCAGGGGTTTTTCTCCGGGTTCTCCGGTTTCCTCCCGGTCCAAAAACATGTACGGTAGGTTGATTGGCACCTTGGAAAATTGTCCCTAGTGTATGAATGTGTGTGTGTGAATGTGTGTGTGTGCCCTGCGATGGGTTGGCATTCCATCCAGGGTGTATCCTGCCTTAATGCCCATAGACGCCTGAGATAGGCACAGGCTCCCCGTGACCCGAGGGAAGATCGGATAAAGCGATAGAAGATGAATGGATGAATGAATGAATTCTCCATGGTTCTTTGACTTTCTAAGAACTTTTGTTTTCTTGCCTTGTCAAGATGGCTGGGTCGGTCAAAAGCCGTCCGATTTTCATAGCCAAACACATTGTTTGTAAGCATGTTGGTATGTCCCATAGACCTCAAAGCTCAATTAACAGTGCATGGCTTGAATTAGACCATGCTGAAAGAGTCTGTGATTCGGGATTAGTCAAGATTGTACACCCTCCATTCTCGCTTCCTATTTATTCCACAAACTGTTTTCTTGATCTGGACACAAATAATTCATGCATGGCGTTTACTCAAACAGCTTGTCATAATTTCGGGCGGTTCGTGCCACAGATGTTTGAAAGATTCATAGGTCAAACCCAACTCCACGAGCGCAACAACAACAACAAAAAAAAAAGAGAGCAAGAACTCTTGACCTCGGGAATAACCATGTCTGCATGCAAACTCCTTTACGTCACACCTTTCCTAATCCTTTACAGCTGAAAGTAGTCACCCTCTCCACACACATAGTATCGAAAAACAAGAAGGTCTCCTGCCAGAGCTAAAAATATCTGCCAGGGACAAAACTAGGCCTGATACTGGTGAGCTAAAAGCCACATTCCCATCTATCTGGGGCTCAAGGCTATCAGTTTTTAATCACTGTAATTAAACCTAACAGAGGTGTGAAGCAAATTTCTTAGCCTTATTTTTTTGTCCCTGCTTTTTTTTCCCTCCCTTGACCACTCATGGGCTATGTGTGTAATTTCCTTGTTTTTCCTGTCCGGATGTGTGCTGTGCCACTGCCTAAACCGAGCATTAAACCTTGTGTTTGGAATTGTATCTGAAAGTGTCAATGTATGTAACACTATAGGAAGCTTAGTAACAGGTCGGAAATGCCTGCACATTGACTGGAAAAGTGAAAATGGAGAGGATCCAGAGGAAGGAGAAATATATATATATATTTTTTCACCAAACCTGCTTATTGAATACGGTCCAAGTGGAAAATAAGAATACTGGTGTTTAAAAGAACATTTGGAAAGAGAATTAATTAAAATGTGGAAGAAAATGGAAACGCTGCATTTTTTCCATTCGGCCATCACACCTGATTTATCTGGAATATTCCTGGAAAGCTGGAAAGGCTGCCACCGGCTCTGTGTGCAGCTCAAAAGGCAAAGGCCCGAAGTCCTTCATCATAACGCTCACAAACATTTATGAAAGGTCTGTGGCTTCGGCTCTCTATTTCCAGATATTAACACAACCACAGGAGGAGGCATTTATAATTAACAGTATTAATCAGCAATGACGTATAAGGGGAAAGGGGGGGCACGGTGGTTTAGTGGTTAGCATGTTCGCCTCACACCGCCAGGGTCCGGGTTCGATTCCCGTCTCAGCCATGTGTGTGTGGAGTTTGCATGTTCTCTCCGTGCCTCAGGGGGTTTTTCTCCGGGTTCTCCGGTTTCCTCCCCGGTCCAAAAACATGCATGGTAGGTTGATTGGCACCTTGGAAAATTGTCCCTAGTGTATGAATATGTGTGTGTGTGTGTGTGTGAGAGTGTGTGTGTGTGTGTGTGTCCTGCGATTGGTTGGCATTCTATCCAGGGTGTATCCTGCCTTAATGCCCATAAACGCCTGAGATAGGCACAGACTCCCCGTGACCCGAGGGAAGATCGGATATAGCGGTAGAAGATGAATGAATGAATGAATGAAGTATAAGGGGAATAATAAAGTACAATAAAAATAAATAAACAGATAAGGCACTTACAAGAGATTTCTGTGTTGTCTCTACCTGTGTGTGTTTTAATGTGGATAATGCCTACTATTGTGTTAGTCCCCCTTTTTTTGCCAAAACAGTTCAAGAATTAAAAACAGTAACTTCTTCAGGGGCATGGTGGCTTAGCACATTCACCGCACACCTCCAGGGTTGGGGGTTCGAGTCTCGCCTCCGCCATGCGTGTGTGTGTGTGTGTCTGGAGTTTGAATGTCCTCCCTGTCTCCCTGTGGGATCTCTGGTTTCCCCCTGGTCCAAAAGCATGCATGATAAGTTGATTGGCACCGTGGAAAAATTGTCCCTAGGGTATGAATGTGAATGTGTGTATGCCCTGGGATGGGTTGGCATTCCATACAGGGTGTGTCCTACCTTGATGCCCCAAGAAAGACGCCTGAGATAGGCACAGGCTCCCAGGGACCCGAGAGAGGTCGGATAAAGCGGTATAAGATGAATGAATGAATGTACTTCTTCAGAAATGTTAATTACAGGGATGGGATTAAGAATAACTCGTCTTTTGATAAGGACCACCCTTCACTTCCCATGTGCACCAGTAAGCCTTACCTGTCCATGACCCCACTGCAGCACGAGAACACCCCTGTGTTCAAATGGGCTCTGTCCCATTTGTCAAGCTGGCACAATTTGGCCATTTGTCAAACTCATTCAAATCATTATACTTGGCCATTTGTCTTGCTTCTAACACATCAACATTTGAGGACAACATTGTCAATTGCTGGATAATAATATCCAACCCACTAGCAGGTGCCATGATGTGTTATTCATTAGGCATTTTTGCACTTCTTTTCTGATAGGAAATTGTAACTATAAACATAAAACCATTGTTCTGTAATGCTTGTCCTTCCAAAGCTTTAAGGCTCTTGTATTAAGTATTTCTTCTATTTTTAATGTCATTTTCTTTTGTTCGTTGCCAAACATGTGTGTAATGTGCCATATTAATCCTACCCAGGATTTAGTGATCTTTCCTGTAACACAGACATTCTGAAGATCAAACCTGTTTTTTTTTTTTAACTCTGGAAAATCATCTTTTGGAAACAACCAACAAAAGGAAGAAAAAGTCGCATGGATTGAGAAGCATGTCATTAAAAAAGTACTTTTTTTTTTATACCAGACTTCTAGCAATAAGACCATGAAAAACCTGATAACACAGAAAATATTGAGTATAAACTTTTCAGATGACCATGCAGATAAGGTCACTGAGAACGATACCTGTATATCTTTATACCTTAGTTCGACCAAAATACACAATAATGCAGTATGTATGGCCAACTTACACTGTACAAAATATTTGCCTTATGTATATATATATAAGGGGGCACGGTGGCTTAGTGGTCAGCACGTTCGCCTCACACCGCCAGGATCCGGGTTTGATTCCCGTCTCGGCCATGTGTGTGTGGAGTTTTGCATGTTCTCTCCCCGTGCCTCAGGGGGTTTTTTTGGGGGTTTTTCTCCGGGTTCTCCGGTTTCCTCCCGGTCCAAAAACATGCACGGTAGGTTGATTGGCACCTTGGATAATTGTCCCTAGTGTATGAATGTGTGTGTGAATGTGAGTGTGTGCCCTGCGATGGGTTGGCATTCCATCCAGAGTGTATCCTGCCTTAATGCCCATAGACGCCTGAGATAGGCACAGGCTCCCCGTGACCCGAGAAGATCGGATATAGCGGTAGAAAATGAATGAATTAATGAATGAATGTATATATATATATATATATATATATATATATATATATATATATATATATATATATATATATATATATATATATATATATATATATATAAGATATAAATATATATCAAATTCGTTGACACTTCCTATCATTGGCAATGTTTTCACAACAATAGCAATATGCAATATGATCAATATGAATATGAGCTTAAAGAATCTCTCTTAAAAGCAGAAAATCCTGAAAATTCTGCATATAGAGGAAGTGATTGAATGAAGCGTGGAAGAAGTAAAGATTAATACTTTAAAGAAAAAGATTAAACAAAAGTAATTTTATGTTTTGCGTTTCTTGCTGTTAAATATTCTGAAACTAAACTTTAAAACCTGTGTATGTCCCGAAACCATTAATTTGGTTTACAATTACCCCTCCCATTTATATTCATTCATTTATTCATTCATTCATTCATCTTCTACCTCTTTATCCGATCTTCCCTTGGGTCACGGGGAGTCTGTGTCTATCTCAGGCGTCTATGGGCATTAAGGCAGGATACACCCTGGATGGAATGACAACCAATTGCAGGACACACACACACACACTCACACACATTCATACACTAGGGACAATTTTTTTCCAAGGTGCCAATCAACCTACCGTGCATGTTTTTTTTGGACCGGAGGACGGGACGACGGGAGGACAACGGGGAGGAAACCGGAGAACCCGGAGAAAAAAACCCTGAGGCACGGGGAGAACATGCAAACTCCACACATACATTGCCAAGACGGGAATCGAACCCGGACCCTGGCGGTGTGAGGCGAACTTGCTAACCACTAAGCTACCATGCCCCCCCCATTTATATTATAATGACCAATTTAATCTGGATTAACATAGCTAAATGAAAAAAAAAACCCTGATGTTATTTTGTTTATTGGATCCAGAAGGATGTTAGAGCAAGCATTAGCAAGTCCTATTCTCAGCATGCTGTATGCTGAAACAATCTGTATCGCTGAACTATCCATATTCCTTTTTCTTTCTTGTCTAGAGAGCCATTTATTTGAAACTCCTAGTTGTCCTTTGAACCTTGGACCATGTCTGGCAAGTTGTCAATGGTGCTTGCAAATGAACTGGATTAACTTACAATATATATTTTATTTATTGCCATGGTTATATTTTCTGTTATTTCCACAACACTCATTTTATGAAGTATCTAAAAATGTAAAGCCATTTTTTTTTCTCCCATCTAAATCAGCGATCTTCCATGATCTCATTCAGTGTGAGATGCACAAGATAGAGGAGCAGGAAATAATGTCACTGTCGGAGATTTGGACTCTAATACCTTAGTCTAATACCTTATTCCATGCTGCAATTCACCTACTGCCGTCTTTAGGGATTTAACCAAATACACTAATTAGCTATTCGACTTCAAATGGATAAATACTGAGAGGGTTTTTCACACTTTATTTTATATTGGACATATCAGTGGACATATTCACATATTAGTTTTGCCTGCACAAGTTAAGGGAAAAGGAAACGTGATAATATAATGGAACTTACGGTTATGTATTACAGATAATACAGATGTATTACTGACTTTTATTTTTATTTTATTTCAGTTATTTAATAGCTAGATTTTCCATAGTGCAACTGACAAAGGTCCCCAAAAGGACAGTTATTTTATAAATTCAGATTAATTTAATGGTTAAAAAGTTTTAATAGTAAACAAATACATATTACATATTTTTTTATACATTCTGTAACAAAGTACTTATTACTGCAGAATGATTTACACTGAGTTACTGTGACCAACTAGAAGTTGATATTTTGATATTTTTTATAGTTAATTTTTTTAATATTTTGAAACGTATTAGATCTCATTATATACATTATATACATACTCATTAGTTTTCATTTAATTTAAAATAAGTCTATCTGTGTACGGGACCTGTGTCCATTGCCATTCATGGGCAACGACTCCATTCATGAGTCTCATTCCCACCGGGAGTTTATACATAAACTGGTGACTTTTTGTCATCAAGGAATTGCAAACCAAGCTGGACTGAACTGTTTTTGTGTTTGCGTGACTGAATTGCGTCGCCTCTCCTCTTTCTTATATTCATTCATTCATTCATTTTCTACCGCTTTATCCGATCTTCCTTCGGGTCACGGGGAGCCTGTGCCTATCTCAGGCGTCTATGGGCATTAAGGCAGGATACACCCTGGATGGAATGCCAACCCATCGCAGGACACACACACACTCACATTCATACACATTCATACACTAGGGACAATTTTCCAAGGAGCCAATCAACCTACCATGCATGTTTTGGGACCGGGAGGAAACCGGAGAACCCGGAGAAAAACCCCCTGAGGCACGGGGAGAACATGCACAAACTCCACACACACATGACCGAGACGGGAATCGAACCCGGATCCTGGCGGTGTGAGGCGAACGTGCTAACCACTACGCCACCGTGCCCCTTTGTTTTTGAAACCATCACAATATAAATAAGTAACGGGTTTATCAAATGCATATGTATGGGATAATGCGATGTTTATGATCCTGTAAATGGGGTGTTACTACAGAAACAGTAAATGCATTAAAAGGATCACGTTAATATAAACCTACCTTTTGAATTACAGCTAGAGTGACCTACAAAAATTCACACCTTTCTGCCAATGGGATTTGAGAACTCAATTTGAGAATGCTGGGGTACAAGAATATTGCATTTCATGATATGAAATTTGCCACTGTGAGTGAAAAGTTATTTTGATGTGATGAATGTCCTTTTAATATTTGAGCGCAGAATAAAAGGTGTACTCCTTTTCATCCAAACAGCAGTAGTAAAAACTCAATGGCACTACATTAGAAACAGCTGAATGACGTTTCTCATTGAACTTTCCCGCTCAGGTTTCAGTGATCAATGGTTAAGCTCAGCTAGCTGAATTCAAGCAGTTTGCAGTGCCACGTGTGTGTGTGTGTGTGTGTGTGTGTGTGTGTGTGTCTGTGAATGTTCAATTCTCCACACTTTCCATCTCACCCATGGGCACTGTGCCATCGATCGGTCCTGCTTTTATGGGAATCTGATTGAACTCGTCAGTATTTCCGTTTCCCCACACATTAGAAAGTGTGCTGTTATGCCTGTCCCAAACATTGAGAATTTCCGTCTGTGTTAAATTTTGTTGATCTTCACCACAAACTGCCTTGTCCACGCCACACTTTCATTCTGAATGAAATGCTCCTGGTCGTTATGAAGATCATTATGAAGTTATATATAGAAATACAGCTTGCTGTTTGTTAGACAGTGGAAACCCCTGCAGGCATAATATTATATTCATTCATTCATTCATCTTCTACCGCTTTATCCGATTTTCCCTCGGGTCACGGGGAGTCTGTGCCTATCTCAGGCGTCTATGGGCAATAAAGGCAGGATACACCCTGGATGGAATGCCAACCCATCGCAGGGCACACACACACTCACACACACATTCATACACTAGGGACAATTTTTCCAAGGTGCCAATCAACCTACCGTGCATGTTTTTGGACCGGGAGGAAACCGGAGAACCTGGAGAAAAACCTCCTTGAGGCACGGGGAGAACATGCAAACTCCACACACACATGGCCGAGACGGGAATCGAACCCGGACCCTGGCAGTATGAGGCGAACGTGCTAACCACTAAGCCACCGTGCCCATAATATTATATAATTAATACAAATATTATATAATATATACGTTTATGTACTATAATATTCTTTGTAAACACTGTAAAATAAACAGGTCCGACCTATAGCCAGTTGAAACATTTCACTGAAGTCAGTCATCATGTTCAATCAGTGTGGGGAAATATAGAGCAAAACTCAAAGAAAAGCTTCCCTGTCTATAATACACTGATTTTGGTACCATCCACATGCGTATGCATTAATAAGTAAATGTTTAAATTTCAATAGCAATGAATGTGAAAAAAAAATATTAATAAGTAATAATTTTGTAATAATGATGAATTACTTTGCTACTGTGCATAGCAAAATTATAGCCAAATCTAGCATTAGGAGTCATCATAAATGCGTTTAAATTCTCCATAATAATACTAGTGGTCACTCTGGCCCTATGTAATTTTCTCAGGTGTCTATGGGCATTAAGGCAGGATACACCCTGGATGGAATGCCAACCCATCACAGGACACACACATTCACATTCACACACACATTCACACACTAGGGACAATTTTCCAAGGTGCCAATTAACCTACCGTACATGTTTTTGGACCGGGAGGAAACCGGAGAACCCAGAGAAAAACCTCCTGAGGCACGGGGAGAACATGCACAAACTCCACACACACATGGCCGCGACGGGAATCGAACCCGGACCCTGGCGGTGTGGAAATATTATGGGGAAAAAATTTTGTGGCGCATTTTTCCCAACAAGCTATAAATGGATTTAGAAATGGTCCAAATTCTTAAATACACATTTAAAGAAATGTGCTTTGTCCCTAAATGCATTTTAATCCAAATGGATCATATTTACATTTTGACACTACATAGCATTAACAATTGATTTTTGAGTTATACATTTTATACTAAAGAATTCATATTAGACTGTGTATACGTATGGTCGGTATGGAAAAATCGTCACTACGGAAGTTCATGTTTACCCCGGTGTGGCCGGGGGCTAAAAAGAGAGAACGAGTGGAGACTAATGGTTGCGGTGAGGTAATATGAGGGAAAGCGGATGAGAAACTGGAGTGACTATGCTGATATGGAAAATGTTCCAATGGCGTGACTCAAGGACTGGATTTCTGATCCACGCCCATGACCACATCCATTTACCTTCACTGAGGACACTGATATGGAGGCAAGTCGCCTTCCGAATTCAAAACACAACAGTGAAGAATAAATCGGATACAGAGGATTGGCAGTGGCTGTAGGAGCACTATTATGTACGCTCATTCCTTTGGCAAGATTCTTCTCCTCGCATTTGTAGGTTGTGTGAGAACAGAACGTGGTCATATTTTGATAGCTGACTGTGTTCGAGAGTTGATTTGTAGGTGGTCTGTGATTTGTTGCGAGGTACAATGAGATCAAATGTGTGCAAGATGTGCATAGAGGAGAGCGACCGACGCAACTGTCGAGTTGAATTAAGATATCAAACTTTCCATAGAGCTTGACACTGTACAAGTCTGAAACTTTGCTTTGTGCTTGTCTAATGTAGACGTTAAAGGTCTCTGTCTGGAATTTCATCTAATCAGTGTATGTAAGTACGAAGAACAGCCAATAGGGTCCGAGTCTTCCTTGATGACGCAGTATAGCTCTGTGTGAAGCCTTACTGTTCATAACTCTGACCCTTTCCCTTCAACCTTTAATAAAGTGCATACTGTGCAAAACTTCAGGAAGTACCACTTCCTTGTGAAAATAACCAGTCTTTCTAGAAAACACCAAAAGGAATGATATGGAATCAGGTCCAGATCACATTTCTGTAGAATGAATTACTTTGGTAACTCAATCAAGGCTAAATTGCATGTGTAACAACTCTGTAGCATGTAGCATGTGGAAAAGTTACAGAAAATGTTTTCTACTCACATCCAATGCATTTCAGAAATATAGTAACACCATGCCCCATCTCATTCATTCATTCATTCATCTTCTACCGCTTTATCCGATTTTCCCTCGGGTCACGGGGAGTCTGTGCCTATCTCAGGCGTCTATGGGCGTTAAGGCAGGATACACCCTGGATGGAATACCAACCCATCGGAGGGCACACACACTCACATTCACACACACATTCATACACTAGGGACAATTTTACAAGGTGCCAATCAACCTACCGTGCATGTTTTTGGACCGGGGGGAAACCGGAGAACCAGGAGAAAAACCCCCTGAGGCACGAGGAGAACATGCAAACTCCAGACACATATGGCTGAGACGGGAATCGAACCCCGGTGTGAGGCGAACGTGTTAACCACTAAGCCCAACCCCCCAACCCCATATCATCACACCATATATTATGTGCGCTGCCATTTCTTAATGTTGCATCCCTTGTCAATCACAAATGTATTGGGATATTTCTTGTAAAATTGTCTATATTTTTAATGTACTTGTCACTACACATACTGGATGGTCAGAAATCACCATACCATGCTTCTACTTTCTGTCTTCTTTTACTATGTTTATGTTTCCCTCACAGAATTTTTTTTTTCCATAGTACCTTTAATACAAACATTATGATGATCTTTAGACTCTGATATTTGGATGTGGCGTTTGGCAACACGCTGTTTAAGCATGCTGCCAACTGGCACTTGTGTACAGTGAAGACCCAAAGCTACTGTACTTTAATATTGATTCTTGTCTTAAGTAAATTGCTTGCAGATGATTTATATACTGAAATACTTGCACATAGTGCAGGGAGTAGCATCTTACATCTGTTTATGTAAGATGCTTGTTTTCATGCTTGTTCCTGTTTTTGAGGACTTGGTGCCTTCTCTGCACTGATCTGATTATACACTATGTTTTAAAGCATGTGGGTATGTGCATTCAAATCCATTATATTGCACCCAGGGCAATGCAATCTCACCAGGGTAAACTCTCTACTCCCTACTGGGAGGTGGTAGCCCAGTGGTTAAGGTGTTGGACTCTGGACCAGAAGATCACAGGTTCAAACCCAAGTACCACCAAGCTGCCATTAGTGGGCCCTTTAGCACCCTCAACCCTCAATTTCTCAGTTGTAAGTCGCTCTGGATAAGGGCGTCTGCCAAATGCTGCAAATGTAAATGTACTCCTCTTTCTCCATCTTCTACACTCACAAAGGATCAAGATAAATTTCTTTAACAAAACCTGTTAAGCAAAAAGTGCATTGCAAACTTTATAAGGAAAACATAAGTAAAAACACATATAGGAATACAACACCTGGACACTGTTATGACACTATTATTGCATCAATAACCTTATTCTTATGTCAAAAGTAAATAGGGGCAACAGTGTGTAATAATCGCTCCAACTAGGGTACCTACGTTTCAGATTTTGTGAAGTAAAAGAGATATATCTTCCGCAGACAATTGACTCCAAATGTATAAATCATTCTGAGAGTATAGAGACAAAAATATAGGGGGGAAGAAAAGTCCTTGAAGAGTACCAATGGTAACAGAGTAACATGACATGATGGGAAGTTGTTTACAAAATGCATACGGCGTTCATTCATTCATCTTCTACCGCTATATCCGATCTTCCCTCCGGTCACAGGGAGCCTTTTCCTATCTGCCTGTCTATGGGGATTTTACCTATATACCTGTCTATGGGGATTAAGGCAGGATACACCCTGGATGGAATGCCAACCCATCGCAGGACACACACACACACATTCATACACTAGGGACAATTTTCTAAGGTGTCAATCAACTTACCGTGTATG
Source organism: Kryptopterus vitreolus (assembly GCA_030449085.1). Lineage (NCBI taxonomy): Eukaryota > Metazoa > Chordata > Actinopteri > Siluriformes > Siluridae > Kryptopterus > Kryptopterus vitreolus. The sequence continues at coordinate 20,657,491 of JACRUU010000015.1, forward strand.
TTTTTGGACCGGGGAGGAAACCGGAGAACCCGGAGAAAAACCCCAAGGCACGGGGAGAACATGCACACTCCACATGGCCGATACGGGAATCGAACCCGGACCCTGGCGGTGTGAGGCGAACGTGCTAACCACTAAGCCACCGTGCCCCTGGCATACGGCATCTGTTTTGGAATTTAACAAGTTAACTCAAATTCTGGCTGATCATTTGACAGATTAGGTACTGTTGAAAGGGTTAATCTCAGATGTTCTAAATAGAAAGAGGCTGAGACAGCCAATAATGCTAAGATTAGACATTCATTCATTCATTCATCTTCTACCACTTTATCTGATCTTCCCTCTGGTCACGGGGAGTCTGTGCCTATCTCAGGCGTCTATGGGCATTAAGGCAGGATACATCCTGGATGGAATGCCAACCCGTCGCAGAGCACACACACTCACACATGCACACACATTCATACACTAGGAACAATTTTCCAAGGTGCCAATCAACCTACCGTGCATGTTTTTGGACCGGGGAGGAAACCGGAGAACCCAGAGAAAAAACCCCTGAGGCACGGGGAGAACATGCAAACTCCACACACACAAGGCTGAGAAGGGAATCGAACCCGGATCCTGGAGGTGTGAGGCGAACGTGCTAACCGCTAAGCTACCGTGCCCCCTTAAGACTAGACATATTGTGACTTAAGTGTCATTTGAAAAGTTTTGACCCAGTCAGACCACAGACAACAGGTCCTGTAGTCTGACCTTCTGGGTCCATACATCAAGGAATGTTGTCAAGCCATAAGGCAACAGAGTCAATGTGAGACTTGTGGTGAGTTCTTTCACCTAGACTTTTCTGACCATATCAGAGAAGCTGGCTGTGCACTTTCAGTAAACAGCAGACACTGAACAACCACAAGCCCAGGGATAGCGGCGGCGTGTGGAACAAAGTCTGGGGAAAGTGAGTCATCATGCCGGGGCATTTCGTGAATTCCTTTGCCTGCTAATGCATACTGCAAATCAGTCATGCATTTCGATGGTGTTTTTGTAGATTTAGCTATTATGTTTCGTGAGTCTCAGATGTTCTGTCAGAACAGAATATCTCGATCATCTAGAAATCTTTACCTCAAAGCCATTATGACGGTCTGAGTGTAGGGGAAAAACTGCACCCTTTGGACCAAAGATTGATTGTGTTGGCTGGAGTGCCAGGGGTGCTGAAATGAGAGAATTAGAGTTCTGTCTATTAAAGAATTGTGAAGATATCGGGTGACTCGGCTTTTGAAGTGAGCTCGAGTCGTGCACTTTGATCAGATTGCCTGTCACTCTTATTTTAGAACCTCTAATTTGAGTAATTTGGATATGGAAATTTGTAAAAACAGAACACATTGCACATTTCTCAACCCAAAAAATGCGACCAACGGTGCACATTGCTTTCTACTAATCTAGAGGTCTAAGGGTAATGAAAACAATGTTTTTCTTGAATGTTTCATGAGTTGTTTTAACCTTTTCTTACAGCTAGGATGTGAAGAGTGTCACTTATTCCTCAAAAGAAAAGAATTGGCCAAAGGTTTGACATTTTACTCAGCTGATACATATTTGATGAATACAGTTCTAACTATGATGGGGAACGGTGGTTTAGTGGTTAGCATGTTCGCCTCACACCGCCAGGGTCCGGGTTCGATTCCCGTCTCGGCCATGTGTGTTTGGAGTTTGCATGTTCTCCCCGTACCTCAGAGGGTTTTTCTCCGGGTTCTCCGGTTTCCCCCCGGTCCAAAAACATGCACGGTAGGTTGAAGGGGCACCTTGGAAAATTGTACCTAGTGTATGAATGTGTGTGAATGTGAGTGTGTGGGTGTGTTCCCTGCGATGGGTTGGCAGATTGGCAGGCTCCACGTGACCCGAGGGAAGATCGGTAGAAGATGAATGAATGAATGAATGAGTTCTAACTATGGATAGAACTGTAACTTTATCTGCTGGACAAATCCAACAATAAAACTACATTGCTGAGTCGCAGAGGTTCACAACCTGCGTCGGCCTTTTTATATGAATCAAGTTTCAAAATGCAATGCTTTTTAACACAAGAGCAACTTTGAATTGTTGACATAATGAAATCTTATGCAAGGAAATATATATTGTTCATTGATGGAATGAGTCTCCAGTTCCAGCATTGTCACAGTCAGAGGTTCAGAATAATTATCACTTCTATTCAATTACCACTACTATTATTACTAATTATTATTTTACTATTATTGTACTATTTTACTATTATTATACTATTATTACTACTATTAATACTACTATTATCTTAAATTAACAAAGTAATTTAAGGTATTTAAATTCAAGTACCTTGAATAAGCTCAAGTACCCTCTAGTGGCAGCTTGGTGGTGGCGTTTGAACCCATGATCTTCTGGTCCAGAGTCCAACACCTTGACCTCTGGGCTACCAATGTTCACTCGATGCCCACCCACTTGCCAGTGCAATGATATTAGTGTTATTAAACTTTTTCTTTTTACTGACCAGTTTACAACATTTGTCAGACATTTACAATTGATTTGAAATGTATTAAATCAACGCCGGTCTTTCCAGCACAATGGTAGATCCCAACTGCAGCACCCTGTCATCATTATAGGAATAGGAAATTATCTTGTTTATCATCAAGAATCATATGTAATTAAGTGTTGGAAACATCTTGCCAGGAAGAAAAACGATGTGCTAATTTCAGATTCACAGAAAGAAAGAAAGAAAGAAAGAAGAAGAAGAAAGAAAGAAAAAAAAGAAAAAAATAAAAGAAAAGAAAGAAAGAAAGAAAGAAAGAAAGAAAGAAAGAAAAAAAGGCACTATAGGCACAAAATTATCTTGATTTCTTTGATATTAATATAAACCAAAATGAGCACATAATTATGGTTTCATATTGGAAAATCTTATTTTAATCACTAAAACCAGCAGGTTTAAAAAAAAAAGCAATGCCATTAATAAATATGAGATTCATTGATTATTTTGGGATATATTTCCGAGCAGTACACCTCTTTTTTTTCTCTCACCAGTCATTGTGACATACCATAACATTTTAAATCTACTCTATACACTCTATACACATCACATATATACAATTTTATAAAAAATATAAAATGTATAGAAGGGGTACGGTGGCGTAGTGGTTAGCACGTTCGCCTCACACCGCCAGGATCCGGGTTCGATTCCCGTCTCGGGAATGTGTGTGTGGAGTTTGCATGTTCTCCCCGTGCCTCAGGGGGTTTTTCTCCGGGTTCTCCGGTTTCCCCCCAGTCCAAAAACATGCACGGTAGGTTGATTGGCACCTTGGAAAATTGTCCCTAGTGTATGAATGTGTGTGTGTGTGTGTGTGTGTGCCCTGTGATGGGTTGGCATTCCATCCACGGTGTATCCTGCCTTAATGCCCATAGACGCCTGAGATAGGCACAGACTCCCCGTGACCCGAGGGAAGATCGGATAAAGCGGTAGAAGATGAATGAATGAATGAATGAATAAAATGTATAGAAACATTGGATCAGTAAAACATCATTTTAAAATTCATTAATTATTTAATAACTGAGGAAAGACCACAGTGGAGATGGATCCTATCTAAGTGATTGGATTTATTCACGCACATTACAAATATGTTTTAAAGCTTCTTTTGACATTTTTGTTTATAGTGTTATTTTTCTTATACTTGGGATAATACGGGAGTTTTATGTTTATGTTGTTTTATAGCATTATTTTTCTTAAAAGGGATTATACTATTCATTCATTCATTCATTCATCTTCTACCGCTAAATCCGATCTTTCCTCGGGTCACGGGGAGTCTGTGCCTATCTCAGGCGTCTATGGGCATTAAGGCAGGATACACCCTGGATGGAATGCCAACCCATTGCAGGACACACACACACACACACACACACACATTCACACACACATTTACACACACTAGGGACAATTTTTCCAAGGTGCCAATCAACCTACTGTGCATGTTTTTGGACCGGGGGAGAAACCGGAGAACCCGGAGAAAAACCCCCTGAGGCACGGGGAGAACATGCAAACTCCACACACACATGACCGAGACGGGAATCGAACGCAGAAATATAGCGAAGCTCGTGCAAAGGTTGAACCAGAATGCCCTCTTCGTCAAAAGCGATTCAAGGGAGGGGGTGTGGCTCAGTGGTCTAAGGCGCTGGGCTGCTGATCGGAAGATCCGGGTTCGAGCCCCGTTATGGCCAAGCTGCCGCCCTTGGGTCCTTGAGCAAGACCCTTAACCCTCTGTGCTCCAGGGGCACCCTCCACTCTGACCCCGGCTACCAACAACAAGCTGGGATATGCGAAGAAAAGAATTTCAGTATTTCACCAGTTGAAATAAAAGGTAATTTACTGAAGTCTCTAAATTCAAATACTAGCCTCTATAGATGAATAAAGGAGGTGGGAGGTGGTATAGCCCAGTGGTTAAGGTGTTGGCCTCTAGACCATAAGATCACAGGTTCAAACCCCACCACCACCAAGCTACTGCTAGTGGGCCCTTGAGCAAGGCCCTTAACCCTCAATTGCTCCATTGTAAGTCGCTCTGTATAAGGGCGTCTGCCAAATGCCATAAATGTAAATGTAAAGGATGAAAGTGCATTTGATACCAGCAGTCTGCTTCCCAGTCAGGACATCGATGACTCCTACACTGCAGTTACTCAAGTGCCTCAGTGACATCATGGAGTTATGTAAGTGTTTCAGCGGTTGTTTGGTCATGTTCGTTTTCATCTCCGGGATGTTTTCAGGTGGAAAGAGAGAGGGAGAGACGGGATGAGTTTTTCAGACACTGCAACACAAGGAAAATACAGATTTTATAGTCATGTCCAGCATTTGTTAGTTGACCTTGCGTTACAATTTGACTGCTAAAATATCATACAAGTATATCAGAGAAAACTAAACCCAATTAGTGTATTTAATCGCCATATAAAATCTAAATAAAATGTAATGTATTCAGGATAGGTGTCGTGATCCGATGACCACTTGAGGGCACTCCCTTTCTGGATGTGAGTGAAGTTATGTCATGGCATGTTAAGAAAGAAGCTGCATATTTGTATGTCTCTTTATTTGCATGCTCCTAACCGTACATAACGTGGGAAACTAAGAGGGTAGTACACATGCCTCGAGCCTTATTTGTGTAATGAAACTCATTATTGTTCTCCCTTATGTATTCATTCATTCATCTTCTACCGCTTTTTATCCGATCTTCCCCTCGGGTCACGGGGAGTCTGTGCCTATCTCAGGCGTCTATGGGCATTAAGGCAGGATACACCCTGGATGGAATGCCAATCCATCGCAGGACACAAACACACTCATGCTCACACACACACACACACACATTCATACACTAGGGACAATTTTCCAAGGTGCCAATCAACCTACTACACACACATGGCCGAGACGGGAATCGAACCCGGACCCTGGGGGTGTGAGGCAAACGTGCTAACCAGTAAGCCACCGTGCCCCTCCCTTATGTATTTATTTATTAAATCTTGCACAGTTTAGAATACATGTGGTATTCCAAAAAAGCTAAAAACTAAATCCGTGTATTTATCGCCAGTTTAAAAGACTTTGAACACACTGTATATAAATAATAGCAGCGTAACGGCTCATGTGACCCCCCCCAGATTATTTTTTTAATAAATATATGATATTTTATGAGGGGCACGGTGGCGTAGTGGTTAGCACGTTCGCCTCACGCCACCAGGATCCGGGTTCGATTCCCGTCTCGGTCATGTGTGTGTGGAGTTTGCATGTTCTCCCCGTGCCTCAGGGGGTTTTTCTCCGGGTTTTCCGGTTTCCTCCGTCCCTTCCTTCCTCCCGGTCCAAAAACATGCACGGTAGGTTGTAGGTTGATTGGCACCTTGGAAAATTGTCCCTAGTGTATGAAGGAATGTGTGTGAATGTGTGTGTGTGTGTGCCCTGCGATGGGTTGGCATTCCATCCAGGGTGTATCCTGCCTTAATGTCCATAGATGCCTGAGATAGGCACAGACTCCCCGTGACCCGAGGGAAGATCGGATAAAGCGGTAGAAAATGAATGAATGAATGATATTTTATAATAGCAGAATGAAAGACGAGGGGCAATATATGTGCATCGATATTGCTTTTTAAGTAATATCATAAGTACACAGAGCGGTCATGCCCTCCTATATGATACCCAATTGTAGGAATGTACTTGATAAATGGGTGCACAGATATGAGTAATACCTTCATAATGTCTATATAATACCCAATATGAGTTAATGGTGTTGTAGGGTTACTTCGAACCTACTGACCTATCTATATTTTCTGACTAAACCAAGGTGACATTTGACATGTTCACTGACAGGAAAAGGACCCTGATGACTCCATTAAGGCGACATCATCAAACTCCCACAGGGAAAATATCAGAGCAAAATCTCCAAGATTTTGTGTTCATTTGCCCAGTCGTGACTTGACTTAATGTTTTCATATTTTTATTATCATTTATTATTTGTGTTTGTTGCTAGCTACAATTCGCAAGAGAACACATGTCTAAATGTTTCAACCATTGATCGGGTAAAACTTCGGACTTGTCTTCTGTGCCAGTTTTTGAGTCTCCAGTCAGACAAGTCAGTGAACTCCGGTACCGGGGGGCACGGTGGCTTAGTGGTTAAGATGTTCCCCACACATCTCCAGGGTCCGGGTTTGATTCCCGTCTCGGCCATGTGTGTGTGGAGTTTGTGCATGTTCTCCCCGTGTCTCAGGGGGGTTTTCTCCGGGTACTCCGGTTTCCTCCCCCGGTCCAAAAACATGCACGGTAGGTTGATTGGCACCTTGGAAAATTGTCCCTAGTGTATGAATGTGTGTGTGTGTGTGCCCTGCAATGGGTTGGCATTCCATCCAGGGTGTATCCTGCCTTAATGCCCATAGGCGCCTGAGATAGACACAGACTCCCAGTGACCCGAGGGAAGATCGGATATAGCGGTAGAAGATGAATGAATGGTTCAGTTGAATTCAAGAGGGAGGAGTGTAGCTCAGCGGTTTAAGGCACTGTGCTACTGATCGGAAGGTCAGTGGTTCGAAGCCTGGTGTCTGCAAGCTGCCTTGGGTCCTTGAGCAAGACTCTTAACCCTCTGTGCTCCAGGGGGCACTGTATCATGGGGCTGGGCCTGCGCTCTGACGCTAGCTTCCAAACCAAACATATGCAAAGAAAGAATTTCAATCGGCTATAATAAAGAATAAAGGCTATTCTATTCAATGATGTTAAGGAAAAATATCACAGTATAGACTTAATAGAGTAAAACCTATAAGTGACAAATCCTGAACAGTCTAGCCCAGGGGTGGGCAAACTACGGCCCGAGGGCCACATCCGGCCCCTTGGTCCTTTTAATCCGGCCCGCTGAACTGCTTCGGCTTCTTTGCGCACCGGAAGAAAGTATAACCGCAAAGCGAAGGAAAAATACAGCGATTTTTTTTCTTTTCCTTTAATACAATATCCTTATTCTTTTGGTAGCATAATGAACATATCTTTTACCGCCCTTTACAAGTGGAAAAAATTTATATTGAACATGTTCAACGTTGGGGCACGGTGGCTTAGTGGTTAGCATGTTCGCCTCCCGTCGGGTTCGATTCCCGTCTCGGCCATGTGTGTTTGGAGTTTGCATGTTCTCCCCGTACCTCAGAGGGTTTTTCTCCGGGTTCTCCGGTTTCCCTCCCCGGTCCAAAAACATGCGCGGTAGGTTGATTGGCACCTTGGAAAATTGTCCCTAGTGTATGAATGTGTGTGTGAGTGTGTGTGTGCCCAGTGATGGGTTGGCATTCCATCCAGGGTGTATACTGTCTTAATACCTATAGACGCCTGAGATAGGCACAGAATCCCCGCGACCCGAGAAGATCAGATATAGCGGTAGAAGATGAATGAATGAATGTTCAACGTTATTGTTGGTTCGGCCCACGAACACACCTCAGGTTTCTCATGTAGCCCTTTGGAAAATATAATTGCCCACCCCTGGTCTAGCCTGATGTTGATCCACTAGATTGGAGTGTAGCTGTGAATATATGTGCTCATTCAGACACAGGGGAGTCAGGAAAAATGTCATGCTACTGCATCGAATACATTCTATACAATTGTGTGCCTTCAGATTTTTAAAAGCAAAAATACTTTTGCCCATATAGTGTATCATCATGGGACGTTTAATAGGAATCAATGTAGGTTCTAATCAATTTCTTGATTCTAGTAAGGCATTCGCTGTATTCCGGCCAAAGTCAAACATGTTTGTTCAACGACTGGAACATTCGGGCAGCAAAACTTTAAAAATAGTCCAACTTAGAAGTAGGAAATGAGAGACTGGAGTCAGTAATCAGACCAAGATATTTCATTGCTGGAACTAAAAAGGCCATCCAGAGTTGAGTATGAAATCCTACTCAACATCCGGTGTCTTTACACATAATTTATCTTTATTAAGCTGCTGTCTGTCATCTGATGTTGCCGACACACACACACACACACACACACACACTGCTATGTGTCATCATGACGGCAACGAAAGCTTATCCCAGGGATATGAATAATTGTACTTATGCATGCATTGAAAAACCACTATTGACGTTTACAAACTAAAAATTATTTGTCAAAAAAGGGGAAAGACAGGGCAAGAGTGATTTATTTAAACATGTCTGGCATCAATGCAGTCAAGCAATACATGCAGAGAGACAACGATGATCAGAGGCCAGTAGTATGTCATTTAACATTTTAACCAGTTCTGTTTCAATACTTTAATATGACCTAAAAGCTAAGTAAAATACAGGCTTTGCATCATTGCAATCACGGTGTACATGGAAATCATAGTATACTAGTATATATTATAGTATAACCGCACAATTTACCGCGGTTACTGACATTGTCGGAGTACGCACAGTGAGAACAATGACAGAAAAATACACCAACAACACGTGAGACACAGTACTCGCACATGGTATGCTTGCCCCAACTCTGCATTCGTGGTACCTTGGGAGAGCTGATCTTGGGTTGGATGGGTTGACAGGCATAACTCCGTACCAGGGAATGGGGGGGGGGGGCATGACAGGTGAAACTTCTTCCTGGGGGTGCATTATGTATACATAAGTATTAACATTTTGTATGTTTATGTTTGATATATATACAGACGTGGACAAAATTGTTGGTACCCTTTGGTCAATGAAAGAAAAAGTCACAATGGTCACAGAAATAACTTTAATCTGACAAAAGTAATAATAAATAAAAATTCTATAAATGTTAACCAATGAAAGTCAGACATTGTTTTTCAACCATGCTTCAACAGAATTATGTAAAAAAATAAACTCATGAAACAGGCATGGACAAAAATGATGGTACCCCTAACTTAATATTTTGTTGCGCAACCTTTTGAGGCAATCACTGCAATCAAACGCTTCCTGTAACTGTCAATGAGACATCTGCACCTCTCAGCAGGTATTTTGGCCCACTCCTCATGAGCAAACTGCTCCAGTTGTGTCCGGTTTGAAGGGTGCCTTTTCCAGACTGCATGTTTCAGCTCCTTCCAAAGATGCTCAATAGGATTGAGGTCAGGGCTCATAGACGGCCACTTTAGAATAGTCCAATTTTTTCCTCTTAGCCATTCTTGGGTGTTTTTAGCTGTGTGTTTTGGGTCATTGTCCTGTTGCAAGACCCATGACCTGCGACTGAGACCAAGCTTTCTGACACTGGCTAGTACATTTCTCTCTAGAATTCCTTGATAGTCTTGAGATTTCATTGTACCCTGCACAGATTCAAGACACCCTGTGCCAGACGCATCAAAGCAGCCCCAGAACATAACAGAGCCTCCTCCATGTTTCACAGTAGGGACAGTGTTCTTTTCTTGATATGCTTCATTTTTTCGTCTGTGAACATACAGCTGATGTGCCTTGGCAAAAACTTCGATTTTTGTCTCATCTGTCCACAGGACATTCTCCCAGAAGCTTTGTGGCTTGTCAACATGTAGTTTGGCATATTCCAGTCTTGCTTTTTTATGATTCGTTTTCAACAATGGTGTCCTCCTTGGTCGTCTCCCATGTAGTCCACTTTGGCTCAAACAACGACGGATGGTGCGATCTGACACTGATGTTCCTTGAGCATGAAGTTCACCTTGAATCTCTTTAGAAGTCTTTCTAGGCTCTTTTGTTACCATTCGGATTATCCGTCTCTTAGATTTGTCATCAATTTTCCTCCTGCGGCCACGTCCAGGGAGGTTGGCTACAGTCCCATGGATCTTAAACTTCTGAATAATATGTGCAACTGTACTCACAGGAACATCTAGTTGCTTGGAGATGGTCTTATAGCCTTTACCTTTAACATGCTTGTCTATAATTTTCTTTCTGATCTCTTGAGACAGCTCTTTCCTTTGCTTCCTCTGGTCCATGTCGAGTGTGGTACACACCATATCACCAAACAACACAGTGATTACCTGGAGCCATATATATAGGCCCAATGGCTGATTACAAGGTTGTAGACACCTGTGATGCTAATTAGTGGACACACCTTCAATTAACATGTCCCTTTGGTCACATTATTTTCTGTGTTTTCTAGGGGTACCATCATTTTTGTCCATGCCTGTTTCATGAGTTTATTTTTTTACATAATTCTGTTGAAGCATGGTTGAAAAACAATGTCTGACTTTCATTGGTTAACATTTATAGAATTTTTATTTATTATTACTTTTGTCAGATTAAAGTTATTTCTGTGACCATTGTGACTTTTTCTTTCATTGACCAAAGGGTACCAACAATTTTGTCCACGTCTGTATGTCTTCTATCGACGTGTCTCCGTTGTTCGGACCTCCAGGGGAAGTTCATTCCACCATCTCGGTGACAGAACAGTAGAAGAGCCTTGAGCTGATCTTACCTCTTACCCTGAGTGACGGTGGAACCAGGCGAGCGGTGCTAGACGCTCTCAGGCAGCGAGGTGAAGTACGGGAGGTGATGGTGATGAGATTACATAGTGATGGTCAGTCTCTCCAAATTGAAATACTTCAGTAAAGAAAAAGCTACTTAAAGACAGTAACAAATTACATTTACTCCTGTCCACTACTATTACTATTTTGATGATTCATCATCCATTCACCATACTGTGAAAACTCCAATGACAATTCAGGAGCTCATTATCACTGGAACATTTACAGTATTTGGAAGATGCTCTTATCCAGAGTGACTTACAACTGAGCAATTGAGAATTAAGGGCCTTGCTCAAGGGCCCACAAGTAGTGGTAGTGGTGGTAAGGTTTGAACCCATGATCTTCTGGTCCAGAGTCCAACACCTTAACCACTGGGCTACCACCTCCCCCACGGCACTAGTCCTGTAATCTAATGCACAGATCTGAATGACTGCAAGTCTATGCTTATTATTACATTTATATTGGACATGGAAGAATACCTAAATTGTTTTTTTTAACCTACATATCCAAGTCATGTTTTTGCATGTTTGCTTTTTAATCTGTTCATAACTTTCCATTTTGAATTTCATCTCGGTTTCTTCTCTATGAAGACAATTTGTTGACTGTAATGGTGGGTAAACCTTTTGTTTTTAGTCTTTCAATGTGGAAACCGCCATATCAAACTTTTGCTCATGTCCAAAACAAACACGCACCAATGCAAAGCAATTCATTCCCTGTCGGCATGCAGTAAATCAATAGGCCTCAGTCTATCCTGCCCTGACCTGAAGTCTGTGGCTGTTGTTAAACTGCTACACAGTGCCTTTTAAACGAACTGGTTGAACCCCTGAGGTATGTTTTTAGGCAATGACCTGAGTTGGTCCAGTCGAGCGAATTATACGCAGTATAAAACGGTAATCTGAAATGAGTTACACCTTTAAAAGAAACAAATGATATTAATAGTCACAACAATATCTTTTTTTTTTTTGCCTGCATCGTGGCCAAAAGAACATTGTTATTTTATAACATGATTGGCGCACGCCATCTGATTTGGTTTTTAAAATGAAGTTCAAAGGAGGTGAAGAGAGAGGGTCCGCACAAGAGGCATGCAGCTTTGGGGGAGCGAATTTCTTGGATCCGGAGCTTTCGCCGCAGCCGAGTTAGCGAGTCAAAACAAGACACTTAAGAGAAAAGGAGAGCGATCAGGTAGCGCCGGATGATAGAGACGCCATTGTTCTGATCGCTAACCGTAATGTTTTAAATACGAAAATATGAGTAAGGCTCAGACCTCCCAGCGAACACCAAAGCCGTCACCACCAGAGAGAGAGGTCTGATCTTAAAGTAGACCTTTAAACTTGCTCGTAACCCGTCCTGTCTTCTTGGCCTCGGCATTGACAAGCTTGTCGAGGTATTCAAGGAAAACGAGTGGAATGAGGAAAAAAAAAAAAAACCTAAAGGGAGAAAAATAAGTCATTAAAAATTACTATGCAATCATTTTGTTCTATAAAAATATGGTCTGCATTTGTTTTCCATTATTCCCATTAGAAGTAAACGCAAAGTATTACTTGTTTTTCACAAATCATATTTTATTTTAGAGAGCCAAAAGTCATTGTGTGTGTATACATACATGCATAAGTGTGTGTGTGTGTGTGTGTGTGTGTGTGTGTGTGTGTGTGTGTTGAAGTGAACAGGATGTTCTTAAGTGCCATTTCCTCTTTGTATTCCTGTCAATAACGCAAGAGCATAGCTAACCGGCCTGGACCTATCGTTCTAAGGTAGAGTTTACTGCTAGTAAAAAAACGATGGTTTCGAGAGTGAAGAAGGCTTGATGAACGCTTTCGTCGCGTGCGTGTTCTGTCTGTCTGTCTGGAGAAGGAGGAGCCTGAGGAGGTCTCGTGAGTGTCTGGAATAAACAGCCGAACAAGTATAAACTTCGCAGGGAAGGGAAGGCCAAATCCCGATAAGGATCTTGTGGTTAGGGAGGTGGACTATATTAAGAAGGGCCATTTCTCACATCAGGTCGATACACGGGTCATCGCAAAGAAATGCAAACAATCTCTGGCTGTTCAAGCAGCTTTCGGAGTGCAGCACAGATGTTCTCGCGGGAACCGGTAGTGTGTGTCGCATGCAAGGTGACAGAGGAATGAAAGGCCTTTTTTTTCCCCCAATCTTTAGTTCACATAAAGTCTGTGTGAATGTGTGTGTGTGTGTGTGTGTGTGTCCTGCGATGGTTTGGCATTCCATCCAGTGTGTATCCTGCCTTAATGCCCATAGACGCCTGAGATAGGCACAGGCTCCCCATGACCCGAGGGAAGATCGGATATAACGGTAGAAGATGAATGAATGAATGAGTTCACATAACGAACCCATCAGCTGACTTGGAGGGTCTATCCTAACATCATCGAACCATTTCCTTACGGGGTCGATAAAGTCATTTCTCGGTAATTGTTTTTTTTTCCGAAAAAGTGTTGAGCGATTCCTGTCGGAGTGTTCTGACGTATGCACGAGTGAATACCAACGATTCACGCCACACATTCACACAAACAACTGTCACAGCAATGGACAAAAGGTATGTAGTGACAACAGAAAGTAAACATGACATAAGTTGCACAGCAACTGATTTATTGAAGCTGGGAAACAGTGTGCCTTTCATTAGCGTGATTGGCTCATTATGTTTTTTTTTTGTGTTTTTTTTTCCCTCTCTAGTCCAGAGTGTGGATTTAAGGGAGGCTACAGTGAGCCTGGAGATCTTGACTCATATCAGCTTTCATTGGTGATGTTTGAAACCTGATCAAAGTTCTTTAATAAGGTCTCAGCAGAAAGCCACCCCTCCTTTTTGTGAAGTAGTTGTTTGTGAAGGGTGGAGATTGTGTCTGAAACTTCCATTCACCTTTTCTTTCTTTTCTTTCTTTCTATCTTTCTTTTTTTTTCCCAAACGAAAATGTAAAATAATGCTGACCTTTGACTAATCCATATTTATCAGGGGATATTCAGTGACAGGTTCTATTAATATTGCAAGCGTTCCACCAGTGGAAGCAGTTTGGAAATGATTAAACACCAGAAATCCAGAAGAAACACAGTGCAAATATGTATTTAATAATGAATCATGGCTGTTGTAGTGTCATTTTTTCCATCCTTTTTCCATCCGTTTCCTTTACAGACAAAACTATCATCAATAACAAGCGTCCATAAAGATTTATGAATATAACGTCTATGAATATAGTACCTCAAATTGTGTTGAACAATGTCTTGTTATTTATTTATTTATTTTACTTTTGAAAAGCGCTCTCCGATTGGCTGGATTCAACAACAACAACAACGAAACAGTGACCAATAAGATCACACGCATGTCCTGAGAAGGAAAACCCAGATGTCTTCCAGCTTGCGAAAGTAATGGTTATGGAAACAGGACGCCGAGTTTTACTCACTAGTGAATCTCGCACTTCTCAGGGGCCATTGTTGAAAAGTGGCGTAATGGTGACCAGACGAGCAATAGACTAAGCACAATTAGGGGCACATTCCAGCTGTTTCTATAAATACTCGCTGCGTTTCCTTCCCCGTCTGTCATTCTCGTTAAAACAGTGGAAAAATCGGCCTGCTGTCAAGACTCAGAGGCGCATTGGCCCCTGAGGCAACTTCACAGATGAACGTTTCAAATGCTGTAATGCATAATATGTAAAGGGGCCGCAAACATGGCTTTCTGGACCTCTCGAGTTCTTCAGATCCGAAGTGTGGAAACCCTGCAAAAGCAATAGGAGGGAGACAACTGCACGCCCTTTGGTCATTATGACTCATGACAACCTTCTGAATTGTTTGTAAAAATGTCCTCTAGTACACTGTTATTTATTCAGCATATCTTATCTTAAACAAAGTATGACGGTTTCATTTCAGCCTGCCTTAATGAATTCCTTCCAGAAGGCATAACAAAAGCATTCACGTTAAAAATTCATTGTCAGTGTTATGGTGGTGATAAAAACTTGATCATCTAATATGACCAGGATTACTTCGTGAAAGATGTATTGGCATTAGCAAAGTGAAGAGACTTCCAGTAAAATGTGGAAAAAAACATGCCCTACCACTACTAGAACCTCACTGGGAGCAATTGTGTAACACCATCTGGCTTTGAAGACGTGACATTTTTCGATGCTTTACAGGTACCAAACAGGACCAGGAGCCCAGCTAAAAATTCGAACCCCATTAAAGCACTAAGGCTGACCTTCCTCACTCCCATACCATTCCTATTAGAAGTTTGGCAACTCTCTTCAGGAGTGGCTTTATAAAGAGTCACTAGATGATGTCACGCATGTGATCAAGGATACAATTATTAGCAGTAAAGCAGTCCTCCTCGTGACACCTGTTAGTGGGTGGGGTATTATGATGCAGCAAGTGAACATTGTGTCCTCAAAAATGATTTAAATCACGAAAAATGACAAATTGTGATGTCTAGAAGACTTGGTCCGAGCATCTCCAAATCTGCAGATGACCTTGTGGGCCTGGGTATGCAGAATAATAACAGAATAGCTTTTATTTGTCACATAAACATTACAGCACAGTGAAATTCTTTCTTCGCATATCCCAGCTGGTTCGGAAGCTGGGGTCAGAGCGCAGGATCAGCAATGATACGGCGCCCCTGGAGCATAGAGTGTTAAAGGTCTTGCTCAAGGAGGACCCAAGGGGCTCGAACCCCAACCTTCAACCACTGAACTACACCATCTCTAATGCAGTTCATTCATTCATTCATCTTCTACCGCTATATCCGATCTTCCCTCGGGTCACGGGGAGCCTGTGCCTATCTCAGGCGTCTATGGGCATTAAGGCAGGATACACCCTGGATGGAATGCCAACCCATCACAGGACACACACACACACACATTCATACACTAGGGACAATTTTCCAAGATGCCAATCAACCTACCGTGAATGTTTTTGGACTGGGGAGGAAACCGGAGAATCCGGGGAAAAAACCCCTGATGCACAGGGAGAACATGTAAACTCCACACACACATGGTCGAGACAGGAATCGAACCCGGACCCTGGCAGTGTGAGGCCACCGTGCGCGTCTAATGCAGTTATCAGTGTTTATTAAAAGTATTCCAGTGCTCCAAAATCGGACGAAACATCGATACATATGGAGTGTGAAGGCTGGCCCATGTGGTCCAATGTACAGTAGCTTAAATTGCTGATAAATGTCATATTGTTAATGCTCCATGGGTCTGGACCACTTACGCAGGTGGACCGACACAATATAAAGTCGGCGGTCATAAAGATATCAGCATATAGCTAAAAATAGAAAATAATAGATTATAACTTGCAGTGAGATGTCATTGTTTGACAAATTATGTCCAAATGTACAAAATACTATATATACAAGGACAAAAAGGCCTCAGTAATAAATAAAGCAAAGGAAATAAGTTTCACACAATGCACCACCAATATGTCAAACCTGACACAAAAAAAGACGTCTTCCAAATGCTGTGACTGTAAAATTGTCCAGTGGCCAGAGCACAGAGTCTCATGATACAGTACCTCTGGTGTAGAAAGGGTAAGGGCCATGCACAATGGCCCAAAGAGTGGCAGCTTGGTAATACTAACCTTCCAATAAGTTACCCAATGCTTTAACCCCAGAACCTACCTAACATCACCTTGTTAGAAGAGGGACATTTGTCCTTCATAAAGCTTTGATATTGGTTTAGTTTGTTATTGAAGGGTGTCAATCATGCTATATTGAACACAAGAAGATTAAATGATATTCCCCCAGGTATACAGTACCTTGTTGGTAAACAAATGTAGCTTAGTCACTCAATCGGGGCTTTAAAAATGTCCATGACTTAAGGAAAGAAAAGTGCTATATACTTTTGCATGTTTTTTACAATAGAGTGGCACTAAAAGGAAGCTGAGATCACTAGCACAGGCTCAGCCATGATAGTGCCCCTGGAGCACAGACAATTCAGGGCCTTGCTCAAGGGCCCCAAATTTGGCAAATTGGTTATACCAGGGCTCAAATCCCTGACTTTCTCAACAGTAACCTAGAGCCTTTTTTCATTTCTTCTCATGGAGGCCGTGCATGTATTAACCCTGAAGGAATAATGTTTAAAAAAAATAGGTGAAAAGGAACGCTAGCATGTTGTTAGCCTAAGGATATAAGTAGACCAGACTCAAAGAAACAAGTCTGAGTGTAAATCTACTCCTGACTCGTCACATCTCCGTCAGCGAAGCTAGCATGTTGGTGCCCTTGTTTTCTTGTACCAAGGCTCTTTCCGACAAGCCAAAGGTGATGACAGACCTTTGCCAAGTTGTGACGGCATCTTTGCAGGTGCTCGTGCAAAGATAAGATGCCGTCTTGATCTTGAAAGCACAAAAATTGGCACCGTCCTGTAGGCAAAGGAATCAAATGGTTCAAAGGGCCCCAGTCTGGAAACAGAGCTTCAATCACCTTGATTATGTATTAAATGGGCTCTTTTCTGAGGCAACTGCAGCTGTGCAGACAGGATAGGTTGTCTTATCCAATCGCACTCCAGCCTTCCTGTGTCACTGTAAAACATTTACACCGGGTCAGGCATCTATAGTGTCCTCGCTTTTTGTAGAATTCGAAAAAAAGATCCCTTTAAATATCTACAGAGCAGCGTGGCCCATGGGCCCCTTTTACATATAACGAATGCGAGAAGAGCGATCTAAAGGGGAAAAAACCTGTTTAACTCTTTAAAATTCCTCAACGGTCGTTCCCGAATAACACTCAGGAAGTTATAGGTTAATGTGCTCTCGTTCACTTGGTGTTGTGGAACGTCAGTGAGTGAAATACCATAGCTAATTGAAAACATGGACACGTTTTTAGGTACAAATTTACAAAAACATGTTCTGGACTTTCGCTTTTTCCCAGTGTTTGAATAGTGTTAGACAGATCTGCGCACTTAGGCAGGTCGAGTTAATGAGAAAGGAAAATATTACGTGATGCATTGCGATTCGTGAGGCAGGACAGAGCACTTGCGGTCAGACGTGTTTTCCTGTAGTTACAGAAGCTCGAGTAGCGTGTGCCTCGTCGATGATTCATGTTTTCACTCTTTCAGATTGGATTTCACTTTTGTTTGGGTGTATTGTTGATGCTGCCATTGTCTCGGTTTGTCTTTCTTTTTTTGTTTTGTTTTGTTTTCTTTGCTTTTTTAAACGCTTTCTTTCATTCTTTTCAGAAATTGTGGTTCGCGAATGACGAAACACTGCAGTAGGTCCTTTCCGGAACAGGGTTAAAAGACTCGGCCAATAGGTCCTTGAGTTTCCACCGCATAACAACAATGTTTGAATTCATCTAATCGGGGGTATTTAGGCTAAGTAAACTATTGCTCTTTGGGATTTCATCTGAAGCCATGGCCCAGTCATGCCGGCCTCTTATTCAAACCATTTGTGTGCGGTCGGGAGTCAGGGGGCGGGCGGCTGGAAGAGGAATGGAGAGATGAAGGGGGGATCAGATAACCCTGGGAGAAACGTCTGAGATGCACACAGAGTGAGAGCTCTTGGCAGCCAGCGACAAACCACACGCAGCTTGCGTGATTGTGGCTCCTTTCAGGACATGCGTTCCCCTCTTTCTTACCCCCAGACCCTCCGAAGCACCTGCACGCACTGCCACCTGACCCCGTTGACCTCCGCACGCTGACGGAAAAAGGCGGGAAATGGATCCAAATCTCGCTAAATAACAGGTCTTCGAAGATTTCAGTTTTGACCAGAATGTACAACCGCGTAAACGTGTCGGCATGAGCATCCTTCGTTAATGATTTTATAACGAATGTCTCCCAATTACGATATAACGAGGAACGCTATGCGTTATGAATTGCATCCTTTCAACTGCCGTACTCCAAGTTTTCCTTCGCTAAAGCCAAAGAAAAAAAAGATCAGAATGCGAGCTCACGGGAGCCAAAAACCAGATCATGCCAACAGGTTTTTAATGGCACAGGTTTATAATGAAACACTCCTGTAGCCCTTCTTCCAGAACAATGACGTTATTCACTGGACACATGCACGTATTAAAAACACACGCAATTCATAACACGTGGGACTAACAACGATATGGCGAGAGGCCTCTCGCAAGCAGAAGAAAAGCCTCGTGAAACATGCTAGTGCTCTGCCGAGATTAGCCTTGAAGCTCGGCGAAGTCTTCGGACGAGAACTGCAGAATGGATTGAGGTCACTGAATTGGGTCGGCGCTGATACTTGTGTACTGGAGGCAGTCGTAATGATTCGCCATGATTTGTGAGGTTGTAGCTAGTGGGACTTCATTGCCACTCGGTGTCGGCTGAAACCTGGAGATGAAATACAGCTTCCTGTGCTGCACTCAACAAAAAAAAAACGGCACAGGCCATTATTTACGGGTCCTAAGCGAACGCCGTGCAACGCGTCGGGTCTGAGAGATGACGGCTGTTGAACCTTTTGACTTTATATGGTGAGAAATAACTAGGAACTTTCTGTGGTCATATTTATAAATGAAATGGGTGTGATGGAGAACTGAAATAATACAATCTCATACACTTCTAATGTGATTTTTTTTCTTTCTTATACAAGTGTACATTACATTTATGCCGTTTGTCAGAGGCCTATTTATTCATTCATTCATTCATCTTCTACCGCTTTATCTTCCCTCGGGTCACGGGGAGTCTGTGTCTATCTCAGGCGTCTATGCGCATTAAGGCAGGATACACCTTGGATGGAATGCCAACCCATCACAGGACACACATTCACAATCACACACACATTCACACACTAGGAACAATTTTCCAAGGTGACAATCAACCTACCGTGCATGTTTTTGGACCGGGGGGAAACCGGAGAACCCGGAGAAAAACCCCCTGAGGCACGGGGAGAACATGCAAACTCCACACACACATGGCCGAGATGGGAATCGTACCAGGACCCTGGCGGTGTGAGGCGAACGTGCTAACCACTAAACCACCGTGCCCCTTAGAGCTAATTACAATTATGTACATTTTTTCTTATACAGCTGGGCAATTGAGGGCCCAGCAATGGCAGCATGGCAGATCTAAGGAGATTGTATACCAGTAGTTAAGACCAGTAGTTACTGATGGGAAAATCATGGGTTTAAACCTCAGTATTGCCAAGCTGGCACTCTCTGATCTAGGGCTGTATCGTGGATGATCCCAGATTCTTAACATCAATTGTATATGCGACAAGTAAAAAGCCTCTTTATTTCTTTTCTTCGCTCCAAAAGGTTTGAACCTACAACCTTCCCATCAGAAAATTAATTTATTTATTATTATTATTATTATTATTATTATTATTATATTAAACAGGCACGGTGGCTTAGTGGTTAGCACGTTCGCTTCACACCGCCAGGGTCCGGGTTTGATTCCTGCCTCCGCCATGTGTGTGTGGAGTTTGCATGTTCTCCCCGTGCATCAGGGGGTTTTTCTCCAGGTCTCGGGTTTCCTCCCGGTCCAAAAACATGCACGGTAGGTTGATTGGCACCTTGGAAAATTGTCCCTAGTGTATGAATGTGTGTGTGTGTGTGAGTGTTTGTGTGTCCTGCAATGGGTTGGCATTCCATCCAGGGTGTATCCTGCCTTAATGCCCATAGACGCCTGAGATAGACACAGGCTCCCCGTGACCCGAGGGAAGATCGGATATAGCGGTAGAAGATGAATGAATGAATGAATCCCAGCTTGGTTAGAGCACAGAGGGTTAAGGGCCTTGCTCAAGGACCCCAGGGTGGAGGCTTTGCAATACCAGGGCTCAAACCCCAACCTTCCGATCAGTAAACCAGCGCATTAAACCGCTGAGCTACACCCCTCCCCATGGCAGTGTTTCTGCAGAAGAAACAACTGAAGTTACAGTCATGACTGTTACCCTGCACACTTCTGATCATCACCTGGTTCTCTTTTACTATTACTCTTCCTACCTCCATCTTCCTAAATAAAACACCCGTCGTAAAATTCACTCCATCCTCCTTTGTAGCTTCCTGTACTCTTTCATCTCTTCCTGGCCATGACTCATTTTGCTTTCTACCCTTGTTCTCTGCAACTGACACTTTCCTCTCCTCTCTTTCTTCCTCTGTGGACCTGCTATTTCCCCCGATTTTCCTCGGAAAAGATGACAACGCCTTTTTCCACCCCCAGGCCATTAGGGGAGTTTCGCAGAAATCGACCACCTCTTACCATCCACGCCTGACTAAATGATATTTTAATATCACCTCTGCTAAAACTGCCTTTTACAAGGTAAAGATTAAGACCTCTGCCCATGACCCTCGTAAGCACTTCTCATCACTGCTCAATCCCCTACCCCACCTGCTTCATCCTCCCTGACAACGGCAAAAGAGGAAATCTGCCTGACATTCACTCCCTCCCTGACTATGCCAACATCTGACAACCAGGAAATTTCTCTGGGAAATTTCTCGACCATAGTCGAGGAAGAGATGCTGTAAGATGCTGTAAGGGCGGTATTACTTCTCTCCTTTCTTTCTAAAATTGTAGAACACACTATTTTTAACCAACTCTTGCAGAATAACCTTCTATATCCCAACCAGTCTTCCTTCAAAGCAACATATTCCATAAAGTCTTCTGGAAGTCACTGAGAAACTACATGTTGCTAGATCAGCCAAACTGCCCCGTGTCCTAATACGACCGTTCCCTGTATGGCTGACATGGTCAACCCGAAGACCTTGCTGACTATCCTCAGGTGCCTTGACATCCCTGGAGCAGAATGGACATGCTTTACACAAACACTCGCCTGGTGTCCCACAAGGTTCAGTGCTTGGTCCTCTTCTTTTCTTATTTTATCTCTTGGAGAAGATATTCTCCTCATCTCCAAACATGGATTTTATTACTACTGTTATGCTGATGACACTCAGGATGACACTCAGTAAATGTCACTCTGAATCAGGGCATCTGCCAAATGCCTTAAATATAAATATGTTGCACACAATATTTTTTTTCTTTTTCAATTTTATGCTTCTCAAAGCACTCCAGGACTATTCACTTATATCCTTCCTCTACGTAAGTCATAGGTTGAAACTCTTTTAGGTGAGGCCTAGTACAAATACATTTCCATGAATTGAAGACAGTCTATGGGGCACGGTGGCTTAGTGGTTAGCACGTTCCCCTCACACCGCTAGCGTCTGGGTTCAATTCCTGTCTTGACCATGTGTGTGTGGAGTTTGCATGTTCTCCCCGTGCCTCAGGGTTTTTCTCCGGCTTCTCCAAGTTTCCCCCAAGTTTCAAAAACATGCACAATAGGTTAATTGGCACCTTGGAAAATTGTCCCTAGTGTATGAATGTGTGTGTGAGTGTGAGTGTGTGTGCCCTGTAATGGGTTGGCATTCCATCCAGGGTGTATCCTGCCATAATGCCCATAGACGCCTGAGATAGTCACGGGTGACCCAAGGGAAGATCGGATATATCGGTAGAAGATGAATGTATGAATGAATGAAAACACTCTAATGGTGGACTCTGGCATCTGCCCTTTAAATCTACTAAGCAAGTCAGACTTGTTTAGTTAGTAGGGCTAACAGATGCCTGATAATATTGCAATTCCTAGAATTTATAGGTCAATTATAAGTGAATGTGAAGATCAAAGTGTGCTGCTCGGCTGAACTTAGCCTTGATGACATAAACATCCCGAATAATTCATAATTCCGGGTGAATACTGGGTTGTGCATTTGTGTCCTGTTCCTCATTGGGTGGTATGATGTAACGTAAAAAGACCAAACCAGGTGTTTTAAACTGCAACGTGCACCAGCGGATAGAATGGAATTACAATCATAGCGTGGGAAAGATTCTATTCAGGGGCTGCTTTTTGGTTAAAAGCTGAAATAAAGGCAAGCTGCACCCTTGGGTCCTTGAGCAAGGCCCTTAACCCCATGGTGCCGTACCATGGCTGACCCTTGTGCTCTGATCCCAGCTTCCGAACAAACCGGGATATGCGAAGAAAAAAAAAAAACATTTCCCCCACAGGATCAATAAAGTATGCAAAATGAAAAAATGTAATAAATAAAAAATACTGTAAACCCATATCTAGACATGGGTGTAGAATTACTAGAGCCACTTTTAAGGTGGAACCCTGGGAATTCCAGGTAAGTTCCCACTTCTACTGTTCCTGGGTTAGGCTGCAAGTCCACTAGATAGTAGTTGAGGGGCTTTCACTGGTGATGATCCAGTGACCCTGGAGCACATAGAGTTGGATTAAGGGCCTTGAGTGGAAAGGCCCTAAGAGTGGAAGCTTGGTGATACAGGATTTAAATCCCTGACCATCGGATATGCATCCCAGAGCCTTAACCACAGAGCTAGCACCTTCCCCTATAGGACCCTAACACAGACCAAATGCATCCTGAAAGTGAACAACATGAACAAAAATAAATAGAAATGCGTCTGGGTTTGAGGCACTGAACAGGGAAGCTTGTTGACCAGTCAGACCCTGTTGACATGGGTATCCATATCCTGCCACAATATATGAAACATTTTTTGTTGCACAGAATAGAAAATCAGAAGGAAATTGGTGGTCCGAGTTCAGATATTACCACAGTTGTTTTGGCCAAAAAGCCTGCTGGAAAGCAGCAGCATCTTAGCGAGTGTGTGTGTGTGTGTGTGTGTGTGTTCAGGAAAAGGGCTGAGTGATACGAGATGCTAAGAAAACCGATGGAACCGTTTTCCTTTGCTTCTTCATTTCTCCCGTCTGTGAATGATGTGTCCTTTGTTTGACTCCAGAGGCCATATCACGCACAGCTCTCAGCGAGCCACCAGCAGTCTGGGAAATCATTACGGATGGAGATGTCTTTGGCCCTCTCTCCCTCGCTCGCTCATACATCGATATTTCAGCTTTTAACCAAAAAGCAGCTCCTCAAAGTAATCTTTCCCACGCTATGATGGTAATTCCATTCTGTCCGCTGGTGCATGTTGCAGTTTCAAACACCTGGTTTGGTCTTTGGAAGTGACGTCATACCACCCAGTGAGGAACAGGACGCAAATGCACAACCCACTCTTTACCCGGGATTAGGAATTATTCGGGATGTTAATGTCATCAAGGCCGAGCAGCACACTTTGATCTTTCATTCGCTTGTAAGTGCACAAATTGACCTTCGGACCCTTTGTATGTCAGGTCAGTGCTGCCGCCTGCTGGTGCAGTTTGAAAACTGCAGGTTCACCGGGTTCAGACAGAAAACTTGTATTCTGTAAGCTTCCGATTGCCTGATGTATTCCTTCTCTGTCAGCTTTACTCGTTTTTGTCAGTTTTGTTAGTAGTTGTAAGACCAATTAATTTTAAACGATGTAAAAGCTAGTTAATATGAAATGCAGTGCATTAATTAGAATTGCATCCCAGCTATTTAATATGAAATGTACCCCTAGACATGGCCTATCCTACCCAGACCCAGGAGTCTTATAGAATCAGTTTGGGTAGTACACAAAATTTAGCAAAACAATTGAGCAATTTGATGTTCAGTTCAGTATATATATATATATATATATATATATATATATATATATATATATATATATATATATATATATATATATATATATATATATAGTTATTATTTTTTTCCTGGTCAGCATACGATTGGAGATCATTATTATTGTCATTCATAGAGATTTTATTTTTACATAATAAAATAATAATTAAAACTAAATTAATACAGATCTTCATAGTATCTGTGGCATTTTTTATCCCCTACCTGTCCTGTCCTGTTGATTGTTATAAATAACAAATGATTTCCTGTAATAAGTGTATTTTTATACTTCCTATCACTGTGCCCGGATCCTGTTTTTATCATCCTACAAAATCTACACTGATATGGAGATGCAAATAGTCTTGGCTGTTCCATCTTTACAGATACTTTCATATATAAAATGTGTGTGGGTGTGTGTGTGTGTGTGTGTCTTAATGTGTGTATTCATAATTGTGTTGGTAAATATGGTTGTGGAAATCTGTGACTCGTACAGACTGACTGGTACGAGTGTTTAGGTCAGAGATTGAGAGGTTTCAAACACAAATATTTGAACAACACGCAATTATCTTGTTTATATGCTGAGCAGTTTGAGTTGACCTTCTGATCAGAAGTCCTACGTCAGCGTTTCAATCAAACACTAGCATAATTTACTGGAGATATTTCTTCTTATTGTATCTTAATAGATCTATCTATTTATTAACCTATCGGCCAAATATATATGTCTATGTTTTTTATGTTTATGTTTAGATATATTTGCAATAGTCATAGCAAAGTTTCCCTCCAATATTTTTGTAGTGTTTACTCTCGTCCACTAGAGGTCAGCACTGCATTTAATGATTTCAATTGAGATCATTCCTTGCCGGGCGCACTGTGGCTTAGTGGTTAAAACGTTCGCCTCACCCCGCCAGGGTCCGGGTTCGATTCCGGTCTTGGCCGTGTGTTTGTGCATGTTCTCCACGTGCCTCAGGGGGTTTTTCTCCGGGTTCTCCGGTTTCCTCCCGCTCCAAAAACATGCACGGTAGGTTGATTGGCACCTTGGAAAATTGTCACTAGTGTATGAATGTGTCTGTATGTGTGTGTGTGTGTGTGCCCATCCAGGGTGTATCCTGCCTTAATGCCCATAGACGCCTGAGATAGGCACAGACTCCCCGTGACCCGAGGGAACATCGGATATAGCGATAGAAGATGAATGAATGAATAAATAATTCCTTGCCATTTAGTGTATAAAGACATATAGAAATGAATGTTTTTGTACGTGACCAACATTTAATAATAAATATAATCTGGATCAAACGCGTCTGCCGTAGATGTAGATCCTATAGTCATTAGTTAGAACGCCGCAGTGGAGCGATGCTCAATGGGCGTTCACTGTAAAACCTTTTATAAGAAGGGTGATAGTGTGACTGCTGCGCAAAGGGAATCCCGGTATCATTACCAGTTATAGTATAGTACTATTTACAGTAAGTAGTTCATGATTATGTCCTTACTGATCATTTTGAAGAAATGGGTCCATTAAAGATGAACCAGCTACCAATGCGAAACAATTCACCCTGATTCAATCCAGTGCGGTCTTATTATCTCATTCATTATGAGAAAGAAGTTTAATTATTATGCAATTTAATGTACTACAGATTTATACTACAAATACAAGTAAAAACAATCAATGGAAATTGTAAAAAAAAAACTTTTTTGTATAGCAAATATTCAGTATAGCTATACATAGAAGGTTGTGTAGATATTTTCATGCCTGTAAGGTGGCGGTGAAGATTATGAATGGGAGGAGACTTACAGCATAATGATGGTGTGTGTGTGTGTGTGTTTGTGTGATTCTGGTTTAGTTTCCCTTCTTGGACTCCTCAGTGCACAGAAAGGACAATGTTAACCACCTGGTGTGTGTATGAGCTGCTGTGACACCTGCAGGCTTTGTGGATAGGTAGGAACAATGAACGGCTCGCAGCAGATGCACATCTCCTCGAACAGGAGAGTCGAGTCAGCGATCATCGCTTCAGTATTCGCTCTGATCTTTGTGCTCGGCACGGTGGGAAATTGCCTGGTCCTGGCTGTCCTGTTTCGCAATGGCCAGATGAACTCTAAGACGACAAACATGTTCATCCTGAACCTGGGTCTGGCCGATCTCTGCTTCATCCTCTTTTGCGTTCCGCTTCAAGCCACCATCTACGCCATGGACGAGTGGGTGTTCGGGGCATTCGTGTGTAAAGTGGTACACTTTATTATCTACCTGACCATGTACGCCAGCGTCTTCACACTTACTGCTGTCTCCTTCGACAGGTATGTCTTCAATCGTTCTTTCAATCAGATGATATAAAATATGAGATGAAATTCCACAATTAAAGGGTTCTCAGACATGTGTAGTGAAATATAGGTAGAATATTGAAATATGACAGAAATGGCGCTGAAAGAATTTATAAGATTAACACCTCTTTACAAATCTGTAAATGGAATGTATTTAAATTCATCAGCAAACGATTTCAGCTCCTGTGGTGAAAAAAATAGAAAATGAAAATATTCCACTTAAGTAAAAGTATTGTTAATTAAATGTTTACTTAAGTACAAATACCCGTCTAAAATACACTCAAGTAAAAGTAAGAAACAGCTTGTTTAGAATTTACTCCAAGTAAAATTTATTTTTATTTATTTTTTGTAACAGTGTGGGATGTGGGATTTTAGTAGTGATGGGTCATGGGGAACGGTGGTTTAGTGTTTAGCACGTTCGCCTCACACCTCCAGGGTCCGGGTTCGATTCCCGTCTCAGCCATGTGTGTGTGGAGTTTGCATGTTCTCCCCGTGCCTCAGGGGTTTTTTCTCCGGGTTCTCCGGTTTCCTCCCCGTCCTAAACATGCACGGTAGGTTGATTGGCACCTTGGAAAATTGTCCCTTGTGTATGAATGTGTGTATGAGTTTATGTGTGTGTGTGTGTGTTCCCTGCGATGGGTTGGCATTCCATCCAGGGTGTATCCTGCCTTAATGTCCATAGACGCCTGAGATAGGCACAGGCTCCCCGTGACCCGAGGGAAGATCAGAAAAAGCGGTAGACGATGAATGAATGAAGATGAATGAATGAATGGGTCATTTATGAACGATTCGTTTATTTTAAACAAGTCATTAATGTGGCTCAGAAGACTGATTTGGTCTGAAGGTCTGAAAGGTGTACAATGATTTAAAGATGATATTTCAATAGCTATTTTTATTTGATTTTATACAAATCTAACCTATTTCATTTTCTACTGAGTAAAGCATTGCAAAATTCTTATGGACAGGAAATTGAGTTTTTTTATTACCTCATGACACACAGGTGTAGTTCACATCATGGTCCAAGTTGTTGTGTCACATGACTACCATAGAAGGTGATTCAATATTAATTATGATTTGATGATTGAGATTCAAAGAACCAAGTGACTAAAAGGATCCGATCTTCCCATCACTAGATTCCAGTGCAGTTCAGAAAGGACAAGGAGATATAAATCTCGAGCTCCATTTCACACCAAAGTTGTTCCATAGGGTTGAATACAGAGCTCTGTATTAAAGATCTTCCACTCCATCCCATGTAAAGCATTTCTTCATAGAGCTGACTTTGTTCGTAGGAGCATTATTGTGCTGGAACAGGTTTTCAGTCTATTGTCTATTGTCTTCTTTGGTTCACAAGAGTAAAATTGGATAGCTTTGATAGGTTAGGTTCAGAAGTATACCTTATTCAAAAAAGAATATGTTTAATGGTTAGCACGTTCACCTCACACCTCCAGGGTTGGGGGTTCGAGTCCCGCCTCCGCCATATGTGTGTGTGGAGAGGGGTTTTTTCTCCGGGTTCTCCGGTTTCCCCCCGGTCCAAAAACATACATGGTAGGTTGATTGGCAACTTGGGGAAATTGTCACTGGTGTATAAATGTGTATGTATGTGAGTGTGTGTGCCCTATAATGGGTTGGCACCTCATACAGAGTGTATCCTGTCTTGGTGCCGCAAGATGCCCACAGATTCCCTGTGGACCGGAGGGAAGATCGGATAAAGCGGCAGAAGATGAATGAATGAATGAATGTTTTATGTAGTAATTTTTATATTGATACAGCATACAGTAAATCCTTATCCGTGTATAATGTGCAAGGTCTGAAAGGTGTACAATGATTTAAGGATTATATCTTATATTTTAAAAGCCATTTTTATTTGGTTTTATACAAATTTCTTATTGCTGGACAGACACACAATCTACAAGGTAAAATAATCCAAATGCTAAAGCTAGAATTACATGAAAATAATTGCGAAATATTCATTCATTCATTCATTCATCTTCTACCGCTATATCCGATCTTCCCTCGGGTCACGGGGAGTCTGTGCCTATTTCAGGTGTCTATGGGCATTAAGGCAGGATACACCCTGGATGGAATGCCAACCCATCGCAGGACACACACACTCACATTCACACACATTCATACACTAGGGACAATTTTCCAAGGTGCCAATCAACCTACCATGCATGTTTTTTTGGACCGGGAGGAAACCGGAGAACCCGGAGAAAAAACCCCTGAGACACGGGGAGAACATGCAAACTCCACACACACATGGCCGAGACGGGAATCGAACCCAGACCCTGGCTGTGTGAGGCGAACGTGCTAACCACTAAGCCACCGTGCCCCATAATTGCGAAATATGTATTACAAAAATGCTATGATCTTTATTGTTAAGAAAATACCAAAAGGTATTCTGTTGATCAAAAAATCTTTTTTTTTATCTTTTTTTCCAGATATTTAGCCATTTGTTACCCGCTTCACGCCAGAGAACTGCGAACGCCCCATAACACCCTCGCTTCCATCGGTGTGGTGTGGTCTCTCTCGCTGGTTTTCTCCAGTCCCTACTTTAGCTATTACCAGCAGATGGATCTAAATGGCACCACTGTGTGCGCGCCCGCCTGGGATATTCAGAACCGTAAAGCCATGGACATTTGCACGTTTGTATTTGGCTACCTGATTCCAGTCTTGGTCCTGGGTCTGACATACGCCAGGACCATCCGCTACCTGTGGACAAGCGTAGACCCCGTGCAGGAAGCATGCGAGAGTCGCCTCGCCAAGCGCAGAGTGACCAAGATGATCGTGATTGTGGCGGTTCTGTTTTGCCTCTGCTGGCTGCCACACCACGTCATCATCCTGTGCATGTGGTTTGGTCATTTCCCTCTCAACCACGCCACCTACGTGCTACGCATTCTCTCACATCTAGTGGCTTACACCAACTCCTGCCTCAACCCTATCGTCTACGCATTAGTGTCCAAGCATTTCCGTAAAGGTTTCCGAAAGGTGTTCGGGTGCGTGGCAAGGAAACGTTCCGCCAATAAGGTGAACATGGCTCCACAGGCACAGACGGTAAGTCTGGTTGAGGTCGGATCAAGCGATGGGTCCAATCACAGTGACAGCTCGGCGAAGGTTCGATTTTTGAGCAAGAGTGAGAAAAAGACAGCGATGACTGCCTGTATGACCTTCAACGTTACATAATCCTACTTGGCAAAAAATTCTGACATTCTACTGTAGATGTTTTGTGTTAAATGCTGCCACACAAATGTGTAATTCTCTCTTTGTGCATCTCAGAGTGTTTGTGAATACAGAAAAGACAAAATCTTGCTTATTCAGTGATACCTCAACGAAATGGGAATTGATCTATAAGGTATATGTCAGGGGTCACCGACGCAGCGACCGCAGGCACCAGGTCGACCCCAAGGACCACATGAGTCACCCACAGGCCTGTTCTAAAACTAGCACAAAAGTCAGAGTCAAACTGGTCGCCCTTTGGATGACCAATGATGTAGCTCTCAGGTTCAAAAAGGTTGGTATCTCCTGTACTATATGTTCAAACATACACTATATGTTTTTTTAGAACGCTTTCTGAACATCCCCTTTTACAGTTTGTCTCTATTTACTCCTAATAGTTAAGGTTACTGATCATAATGTTGGGAATTCAAGCCTCTGAACCCCCACGCTCCCACTTTTGGGCCCTATGGCCATATAATGGTCTGATTCCAGCTTTCTAACATGCTTACGGGTTAAGGTTCTGGGTTACTGATAGGAAGGTCAGAGGTCCAAGACACCTCTCTTGTGCCCTTGACCAAGTGCCTTTAACCCTTTGTGCTGTATCATTGCAGAGCTCTGTTGCAGATCTTGTATTCGAACCTATTCTGGCTTTGTGCATTATCATGCTGAAATGGGTTTGAATCTTCAAGTGAAGGGAAAATTGAATGTATATAATTGTGTACATTTTATGGAAGAACCACATATGGCTGGAAAAGTGTCCCAATATGTTTGTCTCTATAGTATAGTTCATATTATATAGATTTTAAAAATACTAATGTCAGAGCTGCTACTGTCAAATCGTCTGACCAATCAGAACAGAACAGCATTGTAATATAAACCTGGTTATTCTGGTAGGGTGGTTCTGTATTGTTTATTTTTTTCCTGGCAGCTTCTTACTCTGGATGTTTATCACTGTGTGTTTTATGTCTCGAATTTTCACCGTGCAGCGTTCGGAGCTTGTTTCACAGAGCCCTGGGAGTGACGGTGAACGTGACTAAAATGTGTTCTGTCAGTGGAAAAACAAAAATCACCCGGTTCATTTAACAGTATACGACACAAGTGGTTGTTGAAGGATGTCTGACAATTTTCCTGGAACTCCTTAAGGGCAGTGTTAATCGGACAATTGATGTTTTCATATGTTTTCATGTGTATAAATACTCGTTTTCAAATGCATGTTTGTTGTTTTAAATAAAAAAGACAATATTTTACCAGTGTTGGCACTTCTGTCAAAGCTGATGATTAATGAATGAACCTCTTTCAACCAATTACATTTGAGAATTCAGCACTCTGGTATAATAATCACATCTTATGTCCGGATATTTTCAAGAACGCATGCCATTTAAAGGATTTTCAAAAGGAAATATCAGTGTTTTGAGAGTCTAGTCATACTGTGTGTATGGTCATTGACTTGATCAGTACAGCAGTGGAGCAGATGTTTCTGTGTGCTCTGTCCACACTCTGGGTGTTTTTCTGGGTTAATGGACTTCCAGGAAAACCACACTATATAAAACGCTTCAGGTGTTTCGTGAATTTACCAATTAACCGTCATATCCTGTTGACCGCTTACTAAACGGCTTAATTTCCCCTTGGAGCATCATGTTTCATTTAATCTGTAAAGAATCATTTTAACATGTGCAATATATGGTATTATTGTTTGTCATTGGGCATATAGACAGTGTACAACCCCAAATACCGTGAGATTGTCCAAATCATGGTTTGTACAGAGATGAAGAGAATCATAATTAACAAACGAATAGAATAATTTCCAGAGTGAAATAAATAATAAATTTCAGTTAATCAGTAAAATAATGAATCATTTTATTTTGAAGAGAGAAAAGTATTTATTTATGGTACAATGAGAGCTGACCTGACATGATGAAAATATATATATATAAATATATATATATATATATATATATATATATATATATATATATATATATCATTCATTCATCTTCTAAACTTCCCCGCTGTATCTTGATCCTGCGATCTTCCCTCCAGTCACGGGGAGTCTGTGCCTATCTCAGGTGTCTATGGACATTAAGGCAGGATACACCCTGGATGGAATGAGAACCGCATCGCAGGGCACACACACACCGACACACACACACATTCACACACTAGAGACAATTTTCCAAGGTGCCAATCAACCTACCGTACATGTTGTTTTTGGACCGGGGGAGGAAACCGGAGAACCCGGAGAAAAAAACCCCTGAGGCACAGGGAGAACAAAAATGCAAAATACCCAAACTCCACACACACATGGCTTGAGACGGGAATCGAACCCGGACCCTGGCGGTGTGAGGCGAACGTGCTAACCACTAAGCCACCGTGCCCCTATAATATATATATATATATATATATATATATATATATATATATATATATCTATATATATATATATATATATATATATATATATAATATATATATAATTCTAAAATATAACTTATTTTTTCCTAAGGAAACCACCTAGTGGACAAATGAAAGTCATCAAAAAGTAATCAAATGTAATCATTTACTGTTATAAAGTAATTGAAAAGTTACACTACTTATTACATTTTGAATAGGGTCATTTATAATCTGTAATTTTTTACATTTCCAATGTTACCTTTCCAACACAGCATTTTGAGACATGATGATGTAATCTGTTTGGAGTTGTTTACACCTGCATATTTGCTATTAGAATAATTTTTTTATCGTCTTGAATTGTTTTTGGTTTCTTTAATTTAATGAATTCATTCATTCATTCATTCATCTTCTACCGCTTTATCCGATCTTCCCTCGGGTCACAGGGAGCCTGTGCCTATCTCAGGCGTCTATGGGCATTAAGGCAGGATACACCCTGGACGGAATTCAAATCCATTGCAGGACACACACACACACACACATTTCATACACTAGGGACAATTTTCCAAGGTTCCAATCAACCTACCGTGCATGTTTTTGGACCGGGAGGAAACCGGAGAACCCGGAGAAAAAAACCCTGAGGCACGGGGAGAACATGCAAACTCCACACACACACACATGGCCGAGACGGGAATCGAACCCGGACCCTGGCGGTGTGAGGCGAACATGCTAACCACTAAGCCACCATGCCCCCATAATTTAATAATTTAATAATTTAATTATTTAATTTCTTTAAGGGAGGGGTGTATCTCAGTGGTCAAAGGCGGAAGATCTGGGTTCGAGCCCCGGTATGGCCAAGCTGCCGCCCTTGGGTCCTTGTGCAAGACCCTTAACCCTCTGTGCTCCAGGAGCGCCGTATCATGGCTGACCCTGCGCTCTAATGTATATATGATAAATAAAGGCTCTTCTTTTTCTTCTTCTTAATGATTGTGTAGTTTGTGTTTTCTGTCTCCTCATATTGATTGTATTTGTGTGTGTGTGTGTGTGTGTGTGTGTGTGTGTGTGTGTGTGTGTGTGTGTATGTGTTTGTGTCGTAAATATTTTTGTGAAAGATCAGATAAAAAACACTGGTTTTTATCTTGAGATTTATGTTTTCACTACAGCACTATTTTTTTACATCAGTTTGTTAAAATGCCTCTTTACACAATGTGATCTTTGCTGATAGTCATTCATTCATTCATTCATTCATTCATTCATTCTTCATTTTTCTACTTTCATTTAACCCTAAAATCTACCGCTATAAATCCTTTCCTTATTTTCCCTCGGGTTACGGGGAGTCTGTGCCTATCTCAGACGTCTATGGGTATTAAGGCAGGATACACCCTGGATGGAATGGCAACGCATCGCAGGGCAAACACACACACACACACACACTCACACGCACACAATCAAACACACATTCACACACTAGGGACAATTTTCCAAGGTGCCAATCAACCTACCGTACCGTGGGAAACCGGAGAACCTGGAGAAAAACCCCCTGAAGCACGGGGAGAACATGCAAACTCCACACACACATGGCCGAGACGGGAATCAAACCCGGACCCTGGCGGTGTGAGGCGAACGTGCTAACCACTAAACCACCGTGCCTTGCTGATAGTCATGAAGGTCAAATGTATTTTGATTTTCTTACAGTATGGAAGGCCAGATTTATTGAAATAAGGCTTTACATTGGAAAATACAGACCTTATTTTCTATATCAAACACAAAGGAAAATGGTGGCTTGTATTGTGATGTTTCGTTTCAGCTCATCAAGTTCTTCAGAGAGCTCTCCGGCGTATTGTGGGTTCGCTGTCGTCAGTCCTCTCTGCAGGATGCGATCAGGCCTAATGCTGCTCCACATGTGCGATGGCAATCAGTGTGAGAACATTCTGACCTGAACCTGACGGTCCAAATCAACAGTGATGGAGGAAGCAGCAGGTACGATCACGCTCTGAGTCAGCGTGCTGATGTGTATTAGATTAGTCTTTATAAAGATGGCTCTCTATGGGTCGTTTCAGCTCTCAGCGAGGAAGAGCACTCCATTCTGCAGGGTTTATTCGAATCAGCCGATGGAGTTGATGCATTTTGGTGCAATTTTATATTTAGAATTATTCTATGTGACGACGTACAAATTCACACCATTCATTTATCAAGTTAAATATGAGGCACAATTTTCACCGAAACGATCTGTTAAACATTGTCAAATTCATATTAAAATGAATAAATTCATAAATTCATACATTCATAAATTCATAGATTCATATTAAAGTTATACATCTAATTAGGACTCAAAACTAATAGGACCTGAAATAAAATCTGGATCTTTTAAAGAAGTTACTGGAGAAGGTGATGATGATGATGATGATGATGATGATGATGATTATAATTGTTTTGTTTGTTATTAAGAGGATTATTGTTTATTATTATGATTAGGATGATGGAGGTGATGATGATGATGATTGTTTTCTTTGTTAATGTGAGGATTATTGTTTATTATTATTCTTAGGATGATGATGATTATGGTGATGGTGATGATGATGATGATGATGATGATGGTGATGATGATGATTGTTTTCTTTGTTATTATGAGGATTATTGTTTATTATTATTATTATTATTATTGTTTTCTTTGTCATTATGAGGATTATTGTTTATTATTATTATTATGATGCTGATTGTTTTCTTAATTATTATGAGGATTATTGTTAATTATTATGATGATGATGATGATGATGATGATGATTGTTTCCTTTGTTATTATGAGGATTATTGTTTATTATTATTATTATTATTATTATTTTCTTTGTCATTATGAGGATTATTGTTTATTATTATTATTATTATGATGCTGATTGTTTTCTTAATTATTATGAGGATTATTGTTTATGATGATGATGATGATGATGATGATGATGATGATGATGATGATGATGATGATGATGATGATGATGATGATGATCGTTTTCTTTGTTATTATGAGGATTATTGTTTATTATTATTATTATTATTATGATGATGATTGTTTTCTTAATTATTATGAGGATTATTGTTTATTATTATGATGATGATGACAATGGTGATGATGATGATGATGATTGTTTCCTTTGTTATTATGAGGATTATTGTTTATTATTATGATGAAGATGATGATGATGATGATGATGATGATGATGATGATGATGATGATGATGATGACGATGGTTATGATGATGATGATGATGATTGTTTTCTTTGTTATTATGAGGATTATTGTTTATTATTATTATTATTATGACGATGGTGATGATGAAGATGATGATCATGAACAAAATGAAAAAAATCCATCCATTCATTTGTTCATTCATTCATTCATTCATTTTTCTAATTATTAATTATTGGAAGCAGACACAGATGGTCACTTCAGCTCGCGACTGAAAGTTTGTGCACCCCACATCTTCACTAATATTTCCTTAGAACATCCTGTTCCAGGTTTAGTTCCCTCATTCGCTGTCTTCATGGAACTCGCGTAGCATTA
This sequence comes from Kryptopterus vitreolus, assembly GCA_030449085.1. Lineage (NCBI taxonomy): Eukaryota > Metazoa > Chordata > Actinopteri > Siluriformes > Siluridae > Kryptopterus > Kryptopterus vitreolus. Next base: position 20,693,291 of record JACRUU010000015.1, read on the forward strand.
TCACAGCACTTTTAGCGACAGTGATGGAAAATTGTAATGACATGGTACGCAGTGACATACAGTGTAATTCTCTTAAAATTGTATTTATTTAAAATGTATTTATTTTTTCAATAATTTGGTTTGTGCTTTAGTGTATGTGTTGTTCAGTTTCTTGAACATGTTTGCTATTTCTTTATATTTATTCCTAAATATTATAAAATTATAAAAAAATATTAGTGGGAGAGTTTTTACTTTTAAGAAAATGTACTTTTATTATATTGCTGTGCTTAAAGAAGCATTAAAATATATTTAATATATTATTATCATTGCCATTATTATTATTCCATGATATTAAGCTACTTATAAGCCAATTATTAAATCATGTGTTAAGGGATATAATATTATATATTGTATTGTAAAATTGTATTAGTGGGACAGTTTTACTTTTAAGAAAAGGTAATTTTATTATATTGAAGTGCTTAAAGAAGTATTAAAATATATGTGATATATGTTTGAATCATCTGGGTCCCGTTATTAATTACCCGGTGGTTTAATAGCAATCTAATATTTTCTAATTTTTATAAATTATGTATTTATTAGTTTTGAATATTTTGTGATGGGAAAAAATGACTTTAATCTGTAATAAATGCCCACGCTTCAAGAACTGTATACTGTACATCCAGAGTGAGGAAAATCAGATCATATACTTTTTAAATGTATGTTGTCTGGCCAATGCTACAGAATACCAAACATCAGGAGAAGCAATACTAATGTGCTATATTCATTCATTCATTCATCTTCTACCGCTTTATCCGATCTTCCCTCGGGTCAGGGGGAGTCTTTGCCTATCTCAGGCGTCTATGGGCATTAAGGCAGGATACACCCTGGATGGAATGCCAACCCATCACATGACACACACACTGACATTCACATTCATACACTAGGGTTAATTTTCCAAGGGGCCAATCAACCTACTGTGCATGTTTTTGGACCGGGACGAAACCAGAGAACCCGGAGAAAAACCCCCTAAAGCACGGGGAGAACATGCAAACTCCACACACACATGGCCGAGACGGGAATCAAACCCGGATTCTGGAGGTGTGTGGCGAACGTGCTAACCACTAATCCACCGTTCCCCTTAATGTGCAATATGAATTAACAAAAAAAATTGCAATGCCACCTTTAATTTATATTCTATATCTCCTTGAGATATCACTTTCTTTCACATTTATTTGTCTTTGTATTCAAATGTTCGATGGACCTTTTTAAGTATAATTGAAATAAAACTGAAGCTTCTGTCCAATCCTTTGCAACTGCAAATATATAAAAATAATAATAATAATAATAAAAAATAATACTTTTTCCAGACACTAGATGTCGCCAAAAACACGTGTTTATGACTAGAAGTGGTTTGCGTTGAACACCGGTGTGTATATAATACACACAAACTCAAACACGCACGCACGCACCCACACACACACACACACACACACACACACACACACACTCTCTCTTTCTCTTCCAGACCCGGCCATAGCTTCATATTCTACATAATGATCCTCTTCATGTGAGCTCGGTCTCTTCAGCCTTTCTGAATTATTTTATTAAAGCACGTCTCCGCTTTAATGAGCTCCAGATCCGGGGATGAAATGCCATCATATCCGCGCAGTGCGTTTACGGAAATGTGCGGACTTTATTACACCGCTTCGGTTTTATAGGATATAAAAGAATTAAACGCCATGCCGACTAAAGACCCGCTTATTGAGACACTGAAAGGTAAGATTTTATATTCTGATGCATAATTAGTCTCCATTATTACTATTATTACTATTATTATTATTGTTGTTGTTGTTGTTATTATTATTATTGTCATTATTATTACCCCATGATATTAGGCTACTTATATGCCAAATATTAAATCATGTGTCATGTAAAGGGATATTTATATATATATATATATCCAGGGTTCGTTGTAACTGCTCATAATGTAAATAATTATCTTCATAACTTGTCCCAGTGTCAACATTTGTTCTTCATATTGTCAGTGATCAAAAGCAATACATACTAGAAGTACCGGTTACTTAAAAACAGCTTAAGCAATGAAGTAACAACTATTTTAAAGAAAGGTAATAAAATTAAGGTCTGTGCAAGAGTGTAAGACTAAGTGTTTGTATGTACAGAACTTCTCCACCTTTTGCTGTTTCATCTACCTTTACATATACACCTACTATATATTTTTTCCTACTGATATGCCATACACTTCTATACATTGTTTTTTTACTAATACAAATATGTTCAAAATCATGCATTATGATACAAATTCTGAGTTGTATCTGATGCACATAATATTGCTGCTGTTAGCTACTGTTAGTAGTGGAGTTGACGTTTTTAACCAGGTTGTTTAACAGGATTATGGAAGGTGAGAGGATGCCGGAGGAATGGAGGAGGAGAGTTCCTGCATGGGTTGTTATAAATAAGGGAGACCTGCAGTAACTACAGGAGAATAAAGTTAAACAGTCACACCATGCAGTTATGGGAAAAAGAGTAGTGGAGGCGAGGCTGAAGGACCAGGTGACCATCTGTGAGGAACAGTGTGGTTTCATGCTGAGCAAAGAGCACTGTTGGTGGAGAAGTATAGAGACGTGTGCAGTAGGAAGGACAGACTGGTTCGGGGTGGAGGTGGGATTGCATCAAGGATCAGCTCTGAGCTCTTTCCTGTTTGCACTGGTGCTGGACCGGTTGGGAGCAGATTGAGAAGAGTCAGTAGTGGTGGAGGTACGTGCTTGAGAGAGGGTAAATGAAAGTCGGTAGGAGTAAGAAAGAGTGTGAATGAGAGGGAAGGAGTTGTGCGGTTGCAGGGAGAAGAGATGGTGAAGGAGTTTAATGTTGAGTGTGTTACAGAAGTGAGGAAAAGAATGTGAAGAAAACAGTGAGCAGGCTGGTGTGGGTGAGAAGTGAAGAAAATAGTGAAGTCAAGGGTGGAGTGGGTGGAGAAGTGAAGAAAAGAGTGAAGGCAAGGGTGGAGTGGGTGGAGAAGTGAAGAAAAGAGTATAGGCAGGTTGGAGTGGGTGGAGAAGAGAAGAAAGCAGTGCGCAGGGGGGAGTGGGTGGAAAAGTGAAGAAAAGAGTGGAGAAAAAGGAGTGAAAAGAAGAAAGGCAGGCTGGTGTGGGTGAGAAGTGAAGAAAATAGTGAAGGCAAGGGTGGAGTGGGTGGAGAAGTGAAGAAAAGAGTATAGGCAGGGTGGAGTGGGTGGAGAAGAGAAGAAAAGAGTGCAGGGCAGGGTGGAGTGGGTGGAAAAGTGAAGAAAAGAGTGAAGGCAGGGTGGAGTGGGTGGAAAAGTGAAGAAAAGAGTGAAGGCAGGGTGGAGTGGGTGGAAAAGAGAAGAAAACAGTGAGCAGGGTGGAGTGGGTGGAAAAGTGAAGAAAAGAGTGCAGGCAGGGTGGAGTGGGTGGAGAAGTGAAGAAAAGAGTGTAGGCAGGGTGGAGTGGGTGGAGAAGTGAAGAAAAAAGTGTAGGCAGGGTGGAGTGGGTGGAGAAGTGAAGAAAAGAGTGAAGGCAGGGTGGAGTGGGTGGAGAAGTGAAGAAAAGAGTCTAGGCAGGGTGGAGAAGTGAAGAAAAGAGTCTAGGCAGGGTGGATTGGGTGGAGAAGTGAAGAAAAGAGTCTAGGCAGGGTGGAGTGGGTGGAGAAGTGAAGAAAAAAGTGTAGGCAGGGTGGATTGGGTGGAGAAGGGAAGAAAAGAGTGAGCAGGGTAGAGAAGAGAAGAAAAGAATACAGGAATGGTGGAGCGGGTGGAGAAGAGTTTGCAGGAGTGATGTGTGATAGAAGGGTATCTGTAAGAGTGAAAGGGAAAGTGTATAGGACTGTGATGAGACCTGCGATGTTGTTACGGTTTAGAGTCAGTAGGGGGGCGTGGTCTAAAAGACAGGAGGCGGGAGCTGGAGGTGGAGGAGTTGAAGATGTTGATTGGGAGTAGACGAGGATGGACAGGATTAGAAATGAGTTTATTAGAGGGACGTGTAGGATGAGGAGGAGGTTTATGGATGAAATGGGGTGAAAGAGGCAGATGTAGAGGACAGGATGGAACAGGAGTGTGTGTAAACATTTAATTTAATCATAACTCTATATATCTGCTTTATAACTCTATGTGCAGTGTGTATTTTGGAGCTGCAGCGTGAAAACACAGTGACTGACTCGAGTCCTCAGCTGCCTTCATGCTGTGAACTGCTGGAGCTCATTCTGCGAAAAGGACTTCAGCGTGAGATTTCTTTTCCTTGATCATCAACACATATACACACACACACACACACACACACACACATCAATTCATCAATGTTCTAAACTGCTTACTTTAAACCAGGGTCCCAGCCAAACGTCCCACAAAGTCTGTACATGAATCTCTAGCAATGAATCATTTCTGAACGATTCATTCATTTTGGATTCATTCATTCATTCATTCATTCATCTTCTACCGCTTTATCCGATCTTCCTCGGGTCACGGGGAGCCTGTGCCTATCTCAGGCGTCTATGGGCATTAAGGCAGGATGCACCCTGGATGGAATGCCAACCCATCGCAGGGCACACACACACACATTCACACACACATTCATACACTAGGGACAATTTTTTTTCCAAGGTGCCAATCAACCTACCGTGCATGTTTTTGGACCGGGGGGAGGAAACCGGAGAACCCGGGGAAAAACCCCCTGAGGCACGGGGAGAACATGCAAACTCCACACACACATTCCCGAGACGGGAATCGAACCCGGATCCTGGCGGTGTGAGGCGAACGTGCTAACCACTAAGCCACCGTGCCCCGATTCATTCATTCATTTTCTCAAAATAGAGAACAGAATTGACTCCGAGTTGTTCGTTCTTTTATCGCGGGTCCTCACATATAGTCTAGGGCTATAGCATTCACCTCTTCTTGCTCTTGGTCTCTTTCTAAGCTGTCAATTTTGATTGACAGGGGGCTCCACCAATACTAGAACAGCGGAGAGCGAAAGACAGCAGATAGCAAAAACAAAAGAGAAATAGTGAGTTTGTGAATATTCAGTATAACTATAAATGGATAAAAAGGTTGGTTGGAAAAGAGTGCTGTAGCCCAGTGGGTAAGGTGTTGGCCTCCAGACCGGAAGATCACGGGTTCAAACCTCACCACCACCAAGCTACCACTAGTGGCCCCTTGAGCAAGGCTCTTAACCCTCAATTGCTCAGTTGTAAGTCGCTCTGGATAAGGGCGTCTGCCAAATGCCGTAAATGTAATAAGTTTTATGTATTAAATGTATATGTTTTATGTATTAAAATACTATGCTGCGTTAAAGTTTGCATTGACAATAAACTACATCTCCCACAATGCATGCGACTCTGTTACCCACGAAGTGAAGGCATCCGGCCACTAGATTGCAGTGTATCCCACATCCGAGATTTTTCCAAGTGGAATTGAGACATTTCTACAAAATGATTCCAAAATGTCCAGGAAGCCAAACATTTCTGCAGATGGAAGGCACTTCCAAGAAAGATGGGGAAAAACAAATACATGTTTATGCTTCAAAAAAGGCGTTTGTGTCATAAGTCGGTGTCGCTTATCAAAGAATGTATACTCTCTTATAGCATCTCATAAGAATCACATTTAGCATATGGCATATGTATGGTACATGCATGCAGTGACGTGTATGAAGCTCTACAATGATTATGCTGTGATTGCATTTTCATTTTCTCTCCTTCTTTCTTTCCGTCCTTGCATTCGGTTTCTTTATTCTTTCTTTTTTCATGTCTGCATGCAGAACCAGTGCTGAGTTTGACCCCCCGAGACTGTTGGTGTTGTTTCGAGCAGTTACTTCAGCTGGACACATGTGGAAGGTCAGAATATGCCATTGTGAAATATTAAAAATAGATTTCTAAGCTGCAGAAAATTTTAATAGAAATAAAATGTATTAAGAATCATGCCGCTTGTAAACATGTTTATTCATAAATACCATCAGTGAATTCTGTCCCAGGACATGTGATTATCCTGTTTAATCATCATTTCATTAATTTCATTGTATATGCAACGGTTGTTTGGGAAGGCTGAGCGCTGTCTCTTTAGCCGTACAGCAGACCAGTGCATGTCCCAAACTCCTCAGCGTTCAAGGCCGGGGACGCTACTTCATCCGTCTAATGCTGAACAAAAGAACCCTGGGAAATGTAGTCAACCATCTGCTACACACATCCAGCATCATGGAGGTCAGTAAAGCCACGCTATTTTACTTTCATAGTTTGATAAATAAATAATTTTCTTTAATCTACCTGTTTGTGCAATGGATAACGCATCTGTCTACGGATCAGAAGATTCTAGGTTCGACTCCTGGCTGCCTCGTAAGCTTTTGGAGGGGTGTGGCTCAGTGGTCTATGGTGCTGGGCTGCTGATTGCTAGATCCGGCTTCGTGCCCCTTGGGTCCTTGAGCAAGACCCTTAACCCTCTGTGCTCCAGGGGCGCCATATCATGGCTGACCCTGCACTCTGACCCCAGCTACCAAACAGCAAGCTGGGATATGTGAAGAAAGAATTTCACTGTGCTGTTATGTTTATGTGACAAATAAAGGCTATTCTGTTCTATTCTGTAGTGGTACAGTCCTGACATTTCTGTGCTGAGGAATGAAGAATTCGTAGGTGAGGCTTGTAATTTCACTAATAAACCTGTATTGGATATAGATATTAGGCATCAAGCATCGATACATTCATTCCGTGGGATTTTCTTTTAAATCACTTAGAGCCATTCCTGTCTCTGTGTCTGGTTCTCTCTGAAATGGACTTCAAGCTCAACATTCACGTAAGTATCTGTTCTATGTATAAACATGTCTTTCCTCCGGCTGTTATTTGACAATTTAATAGAATCCGATTTATAACTGATGAAATATTGTGTACTTACCTTGATAATAATACCTCTTTCCACCTCCTTAACTAACACTGATAGCAACCGGCCACACCTCCTTCACTAAGACTGATAGTAGCAGGCCACACCTCCATCACTAAGACTAATACAAACAGGCCACACCCCCATCACTTAGACTGATAGTAACAGGCCACACTTCCTTCACTAAGACTAATACAAACAGGCCACACCCCCGTCACTTAGACTGATAGTAACAGGCCACACCTCCTTCACTAAGACTAATACAAACAGGCCACACTTCCTTTACTAAGACTAATACAAACAGGCCACACCCCAGTCACTAAGACTGATAATAACAGGCCACAGCTCCTTCACTAATACAAACAGGCCACACCTCTGTCACTAAGATTGATACCAACAGGCCACACCTCCTTCACTAAGACTAATATAACCAGGCCACAACTCCTTCACTAAGACTAATACAAACAGGCCACACCTCCACCTCCTTCACTAAGACTAATACTAAGATTGATAACCTCCGTCACAGCCACACCTCCTTCACTAAGACTAATATAACCAGGCCAACCTCCTTTACTAAGACTAATACAAACAGGCCACACCTCCGTCACTAAGATTGATAGTAATAGGCCACACCTCCTTCACTAAGACTGATAGTAACAGGCCACATCTACGTCACTAAGATTGATAGTAATAGGCCACACCTCCTTCACTAAGACTGATAGTAACAGGCCACATCTACGTCACTAAGACTGATAGTAACAGGCCACACCTCTGTCACTAAGGCTGATAGTAACAGGCCACACCTCCTTCACTAAGACTAATATAACCAGGCCACACCTCCCTTACTAAGACTAATACAAACAGGCCACACCTCTGTCACTAAGATTGATAGTAATAGGCCACACCTCCTTCACTAAGACTAATACAAACAGGCCACACCCACCATCACTGATATAACAGGCCAACCTCCTGTCACTAAGGTTCAAACAGGCCACACCTCCTTCACTAAGACTAATACAAACAGGCACACCTCCACCCCCGTCACTTAAGACTGCCACATCACATAGTCAAACAGGCCACACCTCCGTCACTAAGGTTGATACCAACAGGACACACCTCCTTCAGTAAGACTAATACAAACAGGCCAACCTCCGACTAAGGTTGATACCAACAGGACACACCTCCTTCAGTAAGACTAATACAAACATGCCAAACCTCCGTCACTAAGACTTATAGTAACAGGCCACACCTTTGTCACTAAGACTAATAACAACAAGCCACACCTCCTTCAGTATGATTAATACAAACAGGCCACACCTCCGTCACTAAGACTGGTACCAACAGGCCACACCTCCTTTCTGTGGCAAACAGCAAATTGGTCCATATCTTCTTAACTGGGATTACGAATGTGTAATAGACAAAATTAGGCAAGAAAAATGCATATATATGTGGTACCTAAATATAGAAGAGAAATAATTACATGCCTAAATAACATAAATATAATAATTTAAAAAATACTCTCATTGTCCCACTTTAACTGTCTGTCCTGCACTTCAGAACTGCAGTTTTCTGGATGAGAGCTGGCTGCTCCCTGTAAGTCTGACCAATCACGACTTGCGTTATTAGCACTGAGTGCATGTGATAATGCATGATTAAAGCCTTACTCGTATGTTATAGGTGTGTGAAACGTATGAGGCCGTGCCTTGTCGCGAGCTGGGGATGGTCCTCAGGTCAGCATGCCGACAGCGCCGGATCTCCGCACACTCGCACATGCTTCTGCACACTAACACACACACACACACATTTCTGCTTGTATGTGCTGACACTCTGCTAACATTATGCCTTCTTTGTTCTGTTGTGGACCTTGTTTATCTACCTCCTCACTATTCCTTGGTCTCTCACAGATATCTGGACAGGCGCGTGTTTGTATTGGAGCTGCTAAGAGGAGGTGTGGCTCAGGCTGACATGTTTGCCGAGCCTGGAGACATCATCGACGAAATCAACGGCATTTCGCTGAGAAATTCCAACAATGGACAGGTTCGGATTTAACATTACGTATACGATTTAATACATCATATCTTCACTTAAATGGCTACAGTCCATTCTTATTTCAAACAATGATGTCAGTCAAAGCTGTGATTATATTCACTATTCAACACTGCTCGATGTTGTATGAAGGCAGGGTTTGTGTTACTGTGTTTGCACTACACAAGGAATTTGACTTATTGAGGTATAAACACCCCGAACCTTTTTTTAATATCTTTTATCTTATCTTGCTTTTAACTTCGAGTTGAATTTCTATTGGGGCACGGTGGCTTAGTGGTTAGCACGTTCGCCTCACACCGCCAGGGTCTGGGTTCGATTCCCGTCTTGGCCATGTGTGTGTGTGGAGATTGCATGTTTTCCCTGTACCTCAGGGGGTTTTTCTCTGGGTTCTCCGGTTTCCTCCCGGTCCAAAAACATGTACGGTAGGTTGATTGGCACCTTGGAAAAAAATTGTCCCTAGTGTATGAATGTGTGTGTGTGTGTGTGTGTGTGTGTGTGTCCTGCGATGGGTTGCCATTCCATCCAGGGTGTATCCTGCCGTAATGCCCATAGACGCCTGAGATAGACACAGACTCCCCGTGACCTGAGGGAAGATCGGATATAGCGGTAGAAGATGAATGAATAAATGAATAATATTTTAATCATACTTATTTAACCTGTTTATTTTCTATTGATGCATTCATTTACGGTGCAACATACATTCACGGACAATATGCACATTCTTTTATTTAGCACCTTGTGCAATATTGTGGGGGTTGCAATAAAAAGAGGTAGTGGCTTAGTGGTAAGGTGTTGGACTCTGGACCAGAAGATCTCAGGTTCAAACCCCATGACCACCAAGCTGCCACTAGTAGGCCCTTGTGCAAGGCCCTTAACCCTCAATTGCTCAGTTTTAAGTCTCTCTGGATTATATATATATATATATAGATATATATATATATATATATATATATATATATATATATATATATATATATATATATATATATATATATATATGATACTATATATCTCTATCTATATATATATATATATATATATATGTATGTATATATATATATATATATATATATATTATATATATATATATATATATATATATATATATATATTCTAGGGGGCACGGTGGTTTAGTGGTTAGCACGTTCGCCTCACACCGCCAGGATCCAGGTTCGATTCCCGTCTCGGTCATGTGTGTGTGTGGAGTTTGCATGTTCTCCCCGTGCCTCAGGGGGTTTTTCTCCGGGTTCTCCGGGTTTCCCCCCGGTCCAAAAACATGCATGATAGGTCGATTGGCACCTTGGAAAATTGTCCCTAGTGTGAATGTGTGTGTGATGTGTGTGTGTGTGTGTGTGTGTGTGTGTGCCCTGCGATGGGTTGGCATTCCATCCAGGGTGTATCCTGCCTTAATGCCCATAGACGCCTGAGATAGGCACAGGCTCCCCGTGACCCGATGGAAGATCGGATAAAGCGGTAAAAAAGTAGAAGATGGATGAATGAATGAATGAATGAATATATATTCTATTGCATTCTATTGTATTTACAAAAAGTTCTTTATTTTTTTCCCTTTCCATGCTACTTTGTTTTTTTAACATGCTGCTGCTGTAATGCAATAATTTACCTCACGGGATAAATCAAGTTATTTGTATATCTAAGTTTAACTACAATCTCCATTTTAATTTGGCATAAAGGAAAGATGTGAATACGGGTGGAAAAAGCCAATATGCCATTTCCTTATGACATGATGGGTGTCTTATTTTATAACTATGTGCATTCTGGTTAACTGCATTTGATTGGCTCTGAACTTGTACTTAGAATAAAATAAAAGTGAATCGAATCTAATTTCTGATCTAATCAACTCATGTGTGTTGTATAAAGGCAGGTGTGGTGTTGTCCAGATTAAAAGGACAGCCTCTGGCTCTGCGCCTGTTACGTTGGAGAGATGAGAACGGCTGTGCGTATCGCCCCCTGGTGCCGCTTTTACGCCAGCTGAAACGGGAAAATCCCTCTCTGGAATTTGGTTCGCCGCTTCCCAAACCGTCAGTGCAACACGACAACCAGAGCCAGTGCGTCAGAGAGGGACGGTGAGAATCTCCCGGCGTTGCTCTGGAATGTGCTCGGCGTAATGACGAATGAATACGAATCTTCTGCTGTTATTCTGTTGACAGGATCCTGTATGCAGTGCAGCTGCTGGGAAAAACCAATATAGGAATGGTATACGATATATTCACTTATTCACTCTTCACTCTAATGGTACAGGATATATTCACATATTCACTATACACTCATAAATGAATGATAGGGAGGTGGTATAGCCCAGTGGTTAAGGTGTTGGACTCTGGACCGGAAGATCATGGGTTCAAACCCCACCACCACCAAGCTGCCACTAGTGGGCCCTTGAGCAAGGCCCTTAACCCTCAATTGCTCAGTTGTAAGTCGCTCTGGATAAGGGAGTCTGCCAAATGGCGTAAATGAAAATGAACGTAAATGATTATGAATTTATATAAGAAGTGGAAGACACCATCTGTCGTACATAAACACTGGATGGGTCAAAAGTTTGTGGACACAAATCCTCATTTGCGCCACTACATTTTCGAGGGTGGTGACGTAGGAGAGGTGATGAGGGTCCGTGCAGCATTCCAATTCATTCCTTTGGACTTGAGGTCTTCAGGAGGTCACTCTAGATTTTCCACACCAATCTATGGAAAGCATCTGGTTCATTCTGGAACAAGACCTGATCTCCTAGTGAGGGGAAAATACCATGCCAATGGCGTGTTGTACAATTGTGTGCCTCCAGATTGGTGCTACTGTACACGGTTCTGAAGAACCACATTTGGCTTGAAAAGTCGATACTTTTGTCCAATAGTATCTACACTACCATTTGCCTTAAAGCAAAGCGAATACATAGGGGATATTTTACACCCTCAAGCAGAGCATAATTTCTTATATAAACATTAGAACTCGCACACCATTTAAACTGCAATTAAGTCTGAATTTCTATATTAACTCCACTCTCCTCTGCACAGCCCTAAACAAGGCTCCTAGTTATGTTATGTGCCCGGTTTCGTGTTTTTTCTGTCAGTATGGAGGGAAGGAGGTTCTACAGTATGCCATACCCGCTGTGCTCCAAAGGAGGCAAAACAGGAAGGTACAATTACAAACAATACATCATTTCAGTTGAAGCATTAGGCACAATATGGCCTATTTAGAATTTAGAGCTGATTTAGAATCAGATAAAGAAAGTCCTTTGGTTTGGCGAAAAACCTATTTTGAAAATCCGGCCATATTTCCTCACAATATTGTGTATTATATCAAAGTATCCATGCCTTATTATCATTATTATTCATTCATTCATCTTCTACCGCTTTATCTGATCTTCCCTCTGGTCACGGGGAGTCTCTGCCTATCTCAGGCGTCTATGGGCATTAAGGCAGGATACACCCTGGATGGAATGCCAACCCATCGTGGAACACACACACATTCATACACTAGGGACAATTTTCCAAGGTGCCAATCAACCTACCGTGCATGTTTTTGGAAACCGGAGAACCCGGAGAAAAACCCCAAGGCACGGGGAGAACATGCAAACTCCACACACACATGGCCGAGGCGGGACTCGAACCCGGACCCTTGCGGTGTGAGGCAAACGTGCTAACCACTAAGCCATCGTGCCCCTATTATTATTATTATCATTATTAGTAGTAGTATTAATTCCAAATGTACCATCATTTTGAAAACTCTTGTTGTTGATTTCTAGAGCTCTTTTAACAATGGGCATTGTCTCGGGATACGGCGATAAAGTGCTTATAAATTTGTATGACATTTTATTGCCTGTAAGTTTGTCCCTTCTAATTGTAAGTGCACTTCTAATGAGCGAGCCAGTGGTGACTGTGGCAAGGAAAAACTCCCCGAGATGCAATGAGTAAGATGGCATTCTCGAGAGGAACTTTTGACTTGTCCACACATGTATTCAAAATAAAGGGGACATTGTATCATGGCTGGCCCTGCCCTCTGATCCTGTCTTTCTAGCATTGCTGGGATGAGCAAAAGTAAAAAAATTCCCTTTGGTAATATATATGACAAGTTTCACTGCGATTTTCCCAGGATGTGCTGTTGGATGTGAAGGAAACACACCTGACCTGCACCGATAAGTCCAATAAACAGGTATGAAGCTGTTGTTTATAAGGAAATTAAATCAGGGACATTTTAATATAGATAATAAGAAGATAAAGCCATTGTTTTTTTTTTAATGCAGCAGCTGTTCCAGCACCACTTTCCTGAGATTTCATGTGTAGGGAGATTCAGCCAGCCGGATTTCACCATCTTCGCTTTCTGTGTAGGGTAGGCATTACCTTCTGTATACCTTCTGTACACTTTGCAATCTCACCACTTCACTGCCTTCCCTCTCATTCACACACACACACACACAAACACATACTCTGTCCTTCTGATTTACATTCCCCTTCTCTCCAGAACATCCCTCTGCAAACTCTTCTCAACCACAATATCATCCACAAATAGTCCATGGGTTGATATTATCACTAAGCTTTATTTATTTACTTATTTATTTCCTGTTTTAGAGATACTCCAGATACGGGTTTCTGCTGTGTGGTTCTAAAAGCAGCATCCAGCGCCGAGTGTGAAGAGGTCGTCCACCGCATCGGTGAGGAACTCACTACTTAACTAATGCTGATTATATTTGTGTTTGTGTGTGTGTGTGTGTGTTTATCCATGCCAGATAGCCAGGCCAAAGCATTGTAGTATTATTTATTTAATACAGCAGGGAGGGAGTAGCTCAGTGGTCTAAGGCGCTGGGCTGCTGATCGGAAGATCCGAGTTCGAGCCCCGGTATGGCCAAGCTGCCGCCCTTGGGTCCTTGAGCAAGACCCTTAACCCTCTGTGCTCCAGGGGCGCCGTATCATGGCTGACCCTGCGCTCTGACCCCAACTACCAACATCAAGCTGGGATATGCGAAGAAAAGAATTTCACTGTGCTGTAATGTCTATGTGACAAATAAAGGATATTATTATTATTATTATTATTACTAACTGAATTTAGACATATTCCACAGAATTAAACCCATAAATAATGGGTTAATAATGTATTTAATTAATAATGAATAATAATAATAATAATAATAATAATAATAATAATAATAATAATAATAATAATAATAATAATAAATAATGTAATTAATGTAGACTTTTTATTGTTGGAAAACGACATACAAGAAAAATCCAAATTCCACATCATGCCACCAATATATTAGTTTCAAATACATTTACATTTACAGCATTTGGCAGACGCCCTTATCCAGGAGCGACTTACAACTGAGCAATTGAATTGAGGGTTAAGGGCCTTGCTCAAGGGCCCGACTAGTGGCAGTTTTTTGCGGTAGTGTGGTTTGAACCCGTCATCTTTTGGTCCAGAGTCCAACACCTTAACCACTGGGCTATAGCACCTCCGTGGGCTACCACCCTGAATATCTTTCTGTTGTTATCTATATTAAGCATACAGCACTAAAGCAGCACAAATGAAGCAAAATTCGGATGGCAGACATATCCTGGCTAATGGGCTACAGTTATAATTAGAACCGAATTCATATTATTCATTCCGTATCTATTTGTCTGTATTCTCCCTTTCATGCGCCCTACTGTTCCTTTTTCATTTTCACAGCTGCAGGGTTTAAAAGCACCGAATGGTTTGTCTGAGGAGACTACAAAAGCTACATGGACAATAAAAAAAGCTTTTAACTGGTTTTTATGAGGAAACCATGCTTTGTTCTGTATTAAATGTGTTTATTAGCAAAGCACACTGGTCTACTGGGATTCATACTCACCTGTCCCAGAAGTGTCTTTCAAAACTGTACTATATATATATATATATATATATATATATATATATATATATATATATAGCTATATATATATATATAATAGAATATAAATATATATATATATATATATATATATATATATATGGCTGGAAAAGTCAGGCGTCCCAATGTTTATGTATATGTACTCAGGACCCGTTTTTTTGATGATAAATGAACAATGGTTATGTTGGTGGTGAAATCATTTAAGCACAAAATATAAAGACATATGCAATAATATGATATTCCTTTACCATGCTCACTTGTATGTAAATGAAGGCTTGTAAATATGTGAGATTTTAATTCCATCCTCCACTGCTCACTCGATTCCTCGATTTATCTTTATTCTTACTTCATCCCTGTTTCCTTTACACACAATATATTTTTACATGTATTTATTATAAATATCTACACTGTTTTCTTTTTACATGCGGGACGGTTCTGAGAAACGTTTCACTGCATGTGGTACTATGTATGTATGTATATCTGTATGTGTATGTGTATAGGGAGGTGGTAGCTCAGTGGTTAAGGCGTGGACCGGAAAATCACGGGTTCAAATCCCACCATCATCAAGCTGCTACTAGTGGGCCCTTCAGCAAGGCCCTTAACCCTCAATTGCTCAGTTGTAAGTCGCTCTGGATAAGGGCGTCTGCCAAATGCTGTAAATGTAAATGTAATGTAAATGTATGTGACAAATAAAACTTGACTTTGACATTGTGTGCAATAAATGTCATAAATGAACTCCTGACAGGGCACACGTCTGACATAATGACATGAGTCTGCCAAGCTGTAATCGAAGTTCTTTCATTGATTTAAATCTCATTAATATTCATTTAATACATATATTCATTCATTCATTCATCTTCTACCGCTATATCCGATCTTCCCTCGGGTCACGGGGAGTCTGTGCCTATCTCAGGAGTCTATGGGCATTAAGGCAGGATACACCCTGGATGGAATGCCAACCCATCGCAGGGCACACACACACACACTCACAGTCATACACTAGGGACAATTTTCCAAGGTGCCAATCAACCTACCGTGCATGTTTTTGGACCGGGGGAAACCGGAGAACCCGGAGAAAAACCCCCTGAGGCACGGGGAGAACATGCAAACTTCACACACACATGGCCGAGAAGGGAATCAAACCCGGACCCTGGCGGTGTGAGGCGAACGTGCTAACCACTACGATACCTTGCCCTCCTAATACATATATTCATTTATGAAAATAATAAAATAGAAGAACAATCAGGAGAAAGTATGTCCAAGCTTTTAAATCATTTTCTTGTCATGTTTTGTCTATGAATTTGTATCCAAGTATTCCCTATGAGCAGTACACCCGAGTGCCACACAAGTTTTTATTCACACATATTTCTAACATCACATTTCATGTTGCCATAGTGCTGTCACTTTATATAACCTGACTTTGCAAGTGTGCAAGCCACAGCTATCAAAATACATCTGACGAATTAATATCTGCTTTTTTTCACACAACTTTCCTTCATTTCAAATCCCCAGGAAAATCACCGTGCACAGAATTTCACAGAAGGAGTCGTTTTATGATTGATTATTGATGCTTGGGATAGAGATGATGTTTACAGATCTTACAACTTTGGCAGGGTGAAACTTTGGGACAGAGGGGCAGATCTTGAGGGCTGTTTCTGGTCTCTCAAAAGTGCTGGGAATAAGGTAACCATGATAAGAACCGTGGGTACGGTGGCTCAGTGGTTATAACGTTGGCCTCACACCGCCAGCGTTTGATTCCCGTCTCTGCCATGTGTGTGTGTGTGGAGTTTGCATGTTCTCCCCGTGCCTCAGGGGGTTTTTCTCCGTGTTCTCCGGTTTCCTCCACAGTCCAAAAAACATGCACGGTAGGTTGATTGGCACCTTGGAAAATTGTCACTAGTGTATGAATGTGTGAGTGTGTGTGTCCTGTGATGGGTTGGCATTTCATCCAGGGTGTATCCTGCCTTAATACCCATAGACGCCTGAGATAGACGCAGGCTACCCATGACCCGAGTGAAGATCGGATAAAGTGGTAGAAGATGAATGAATGAATGATAAGAACCGTGGTGTAAAGTGTATACACATTCATGATTATAGAATTATAAGATACTAGGGTTTAAAAAAGACTTCTGGAGAAAATAAAGCTTTAAGCTTTTTACTCAAGTAAAAGTGTAAAAGTACTGGTTTCAAAACTACTTAAAGCATGAAAGTACAAGTAATGTAAGGGAAAACATGGCATTAAGGACAATAGTTTAGGCCGCGCCGATCGCAATCGCTAATTTATTCAGACGTCTTTCTATAGAACTCCCTACCGTCGATTCATTTGCGGAGTACAAAGAGAAAGCACTGGTTTGATAAATCAGTCAGTAGTGGAGAAATAAGCACTTAATTATAATCACAATAATTTTCTTTTTTTGAGAATCAACCCCAACACTGGTTATGTCCTTGCTGGAGTGTGATTGGTGATTGGTTGTCGTGTGCAGGCGCGATGGATCGAGTACAAACCAATAGGGTGTCGGAATGGCTATATGTTTATATCTCATCCAATCATATTCACTCTCTCCGTATGGAGCCGTTTATCTGGATATGGATTTTATTTTGGAATAGAAATGAATAGTGAAAGGGGGCACGGTGGCTTAGTGGTTAGCACGGTTCGCCTCACACCGCCAGGGTCCGGGTTCGATTCCCGTCTCGGCCATGTGTGTGTGTGGAGTTTGCATGTTCTCCCCGTGCCTCATGGGGTTTTTCTCATGCACGCTAGGTTGATTGGCACCTTGGAAAATTGTCCCTAGTGTGTGAATGTGTGTGTGAGTGTGTGTGTGTGTGCCCTGCGATGGGTTGGCATTCCATCCAGGGTGTATCCTGCCATAATGCCCATAGACGTCTGAGATAGGCACAGGCTCCCCGTGACCCGAGAAGATCGGATAAAGCGGTAGAAGATGAATGAATAAATGATGAATGAATAGTGAATCTATGAATAATTAATAAATGAATGAATAATGAATCGATTTATGAAATGAATCTATTACAGATAGTTGTGTGAAAATGGAAGGAGTAGAAATGTGTGTGTGTATATATATATATATATATATATATATATATATATATATATATATATATATATATACATATATATATAGTATAATATAGTATATGAAACGACTTTAATTTTCTCGTCAACAACATGAACCCGGAAGTTCGTATTAAAAAAAAAAAACACGTGGGGAGGAGGGGGAGGGATACTCGGCGCATGCGTAGTTCGAAAAAGAAAGCAGACTTAGGAGCTCGTAATAATTTTTGCTTAAATAGTTGGATGGCGGCGTTTTTTATCTTTTAAAACATAAAGATGTCCAAAGCGCCTGGACAGGCCAGTGCACCGACAGGCAACCAGGGAGCTTCATCCTCCTCCTCCTCCTCCTCTTCACCGCCTTTGTCTTCTCCCGCCAACGCTCTGCAGGCGCAGACCGAGAAACCCCAGCACTACACGTACGTTACACACACAAAACACACACACACACACACACACACACACACACACACACACACACACACACACACACACACACACACACACACACACACACACACACACACACACGCTCAAAAACTGCTCTGTAAAATGTTTACGTGCTGTATTGTCCATTAAACCCCAGCTGTCTTCTATAATTCAGGCCTACATACTCATATACACACGCAACGTCCCGATCCACCCTATACTGTCTACATTTAGTGCCCTACGTACCATACGACATAATGGATTCTAGTGCCCTCTATCTAGTGCCCTAGTATCCTGTAGGTAGCCGTTTGGAATAAGCTAAGGCTAGCAAGTTTTTTTTATAAAGTTATTTGTCGAATAGCCACTTTTATTGCTCAATTAAATATTAAACGTAGCATTTGATATGATTTCTACATCGTTATAATTTACTTATAGCCAAAGGGGAGGTGATGGAATTCCTGGAAATAACATGTTTATTTGTCATATCACACTTCAAGTACATTTAGGCATTGTTATTTATTATCATGTTTTGGATAAAAAACAAAACAAAATCCATTTGTTTTGATAAGCTTTTTACTGTATCTACGAATATGCATACCTATGATATGACAATGCTCACGCAATCTTTGACCTTTTTTTTTTTTTAAACGTTACTGATAATAAGAACATTTTTGTGTATACATTTCAATTCACATTTGCATATTCGTGTATAAATATCCCTGCCCCCTGTTTCCCCCCCTTTCAGATATTTGAAGGAGTTCAGGACGGAGCAGTGTCCTCTGTTCGTGCAGCACAAGTGCACCCAGCACCGGCCCTTCACCTGCTTCCACTGGCACTTCCTAAACCAGAGACGGAGGCGGCCTATTCGCAAACGGGATGGCTCGTTCAACTACAGCCCTGACGTTTACTGCGCCAAGTACGACGAGGGAACGGGGACCTGCCCCGACGGAGACGAGTAAGAAGAGGAAGACCGTGCTGCTCTGTGGGCACTGATTTGTGAGCATAGGCTCCCAAAAAAAGCATGGCTTAAAAATAAGCTTAACTGTACATCATACTATGTTGCTCTTTTGGGGGGAAATGTCTAAGCACTATGTATGTATATATGTGTGTGTGTGTATATATATATATATATATATATATATATATATATATATATATATATATATATATATATATATATATATATATATATATATCTATATATAGATACTTCTAAATCTAAATATATCTCAAGATCTCAGATTATTAACCCCAGTTTTTCCCCCTAGATGTCCTTTCCTGCACCGGACAGCCGGAGACACGGAGCGGCGCTACCACCTGCGCTACTATAAAACCGGCTCCTGTATTCATGAGACGGACACAAAAGGCCACTGCAGTAAAAACGGCCCCCACTGTGCCTTCGCGCATGGCTCCCATGATTTGCGATGTCCTATCTATGATATCAGGTATAATATAGATGCTGTCAAAAGGAGTGAATCATGAGTGAAAGAGTGATGATGTAATGATGATGTAATTATGATGCAGGGAGGTCCAGGCTCTGGAGGCTCAGATCGGATCAGGGTTGATGGAGAGCGGAGTGGGGGACGGACAGTCCGGATTAGTGGCCAGCGCCGCTCTTATAGAGAAGACACTGAGCGAGGAGCCCCGGTGGCAGGGTGAGGATCATTGGTGGTAGTAGTGCATGTCCTTAAAGCTTGTAGCGATCACTTAATGGAGGTGTACATTGAATATCATCTGCGATGATATCGTTTTTTGTCCATTCACCAGTGTGCGATTTGACATTATCGAGCATACTGTAAAATGAATTCTAGATTCTAAATGTGCATATATAGTGTGAATTCTAAATGTGCATATATATATATATATATATATATATATATATATATATATATATATAGTGTGTTCTTTCACTTGAATGAGTTTATAAATATGCATTTAGAATAATCTCTATCTATCTATCTATATGTATGACACGCACACAAATAAATATGAAATAATTTTGGGTTGTGAACCTCTCTCCTCCTGGCTCTCTGCAGATAACAGTTACGTGTTATCTCACTATAAGACCGAGCTCTGTAAAAAGCCTCCTCGTCTGTGTCGACAAGGCTACGCGTGCCCGTACTACCACAACAGCAAGGACCGCAGGCGCTGCCCTCACAAGCACAAATACAGGTACACTTCTAAAGTAATACGGAATAAACTGCACAATCAGCTGCACATGGTGGCGCTTATTACATTTACATTTACATTTGTGGCATTTGGCAGACGCCCTTATCCAGAGCGACTTACAACTGAGCAATTGAGGGTTAAGGGCCTTGCTCAAGGGCCCACTAGTGGCAGCTTGTTGGTGGTGGTGGGGTTTGAACCTGCGATCTTCAGGTCCAGAGTCCAACACCTTAACCACTAAGCCAACACCTCCCTACTTATTCCCTACTCCCTCGCTTATTATGAAGTCTGATTTGTTGCCTTCATAATCTTCGGCTTTGAGTGCTTTGGGAATGTTGAAGCAAGCCTCATATAAAAAGAACTGATCAGCCATCAGCTCGGAAATGCATCTGTGGCTTCATCCAGTATTCTGACTTCACTCTGATAAGTGCATGTGGATGAATATGTGCTTTTCAGATGCTGCAAGAGTGATAGGGTGGGACGATGACATGTAGAGTGAGAAACTTTTACAGGTTCCTAATCGAATTCTTAAGAAAGAAAAAACATTAATGAAATTCCTGTTTATTTCCAGGTTAGAAAGAATAAAAGGGCATTTTCTTCTTTTTCTGCTTTGATTTTTAGGGTTGTTTATTTTTTTATTTCGGGTATTTTAGGGTTGTTTATTTTCAATTGTGATGCACACAATGACTTCTAAAATATTTATGTAAATGGAATTGATTAGTTTAGGAGTAAGTTTTTGTCACCATATAGTGCATTTTGCTATATACTCTAAACTGGGAATTTTTCCATTCAGAAAATAAAATTAAGGGTATAGGATCATCAAACAAGTCAATAAAGTCTTTTTTTTTTGGTTATTAATTATTATATTAATTTTATTATTATTTATATTAATAAATAATATTGTATAGGATCATCAAAGTCAATAAAGTCTTTTTTTTTTTTTTGGTTATTAATATATTAATTTTATTATTATTTATATTAATAAATAATATTGTATAGGATCATCAAAGTCAATAAAGTTTTTTTGTTATTAGTTATTAATGTTATTAATTATAAAGTTATTAATTTTGCCCAGACCTTGTTTTTTTGTTGTTTGTATGTAATGTAAAAATATAAGTTTCTATACAGACAGTGATCAAGCACTAAGCTGGGATCAGTTTTAATCAGCTGAGAACAAACACTGAGCTGATATTTATTCTTTCGGAAGTGAGGAACGCAAATTGACTGTTTTGTGAAACTTCTTCATTAACAGTGAGCCGTTTTCAGGGGTATTTTAATTATTTTACTGCAGTGAAAACCCAATGTACAAAATGATTGATGTATTGTTAGCTAGCTATACTGTACCATAGTTTTACCCAATGCAAGCACATGTTCATAAAACCTTGTCAGTGTATTCAAGGATATCTGATTGGTCAGTCAGAATGCTTGTTTACGATTGGCTGGACGCACCAGTAGTTCAATTTAATGACCGTACTGTATTATTGTGCAGCCTGATAAACAACTGGGACTATACTGACTTACGTAAATAGTTTCCATATGAGTTATATGGTGAATTTTATGAAATGGCCCAAAACGCAAGGTGAATTATTAATAGAGCTGTGGTACAGATTGATATGTGTGTGTGTGTGTGTGTGTGTGTGTGTGTGTGTGTGTATATATGTATGTGTATATATACATACATATACATACATACATACATACATACATACATACATACATACATACATACATACATACATACATACATACATACATACATACATACATACATACATACATACATACATACATACATACATACATACATACATACATACATACATGTATGTATGTATGTATGTATGTATGTATGTATGTATGTATGTGTATATATATATAAAAACATCACTGTTATTTTAACCCATTAATGTCTATGGTATATGTCTGCATTGGTGCATTGGTAGGGCCTTGCCGTGTCCCTCAGTGAAGCACAGTGATGAGTGGGGTGACCCGAGTAAGTGCGAGTGTGGTGAGAGCTGCCAGTACTGTCACACCCGTACAGAGCAGCAGTTCCACCCGGAGGTACAGTACACCAGTCCGGAATCAGCGTTCCAATAAAAAAATGAAATGAGCAAAAATATATCGAATGAAAAATGTATCCAAAAATAACCTACTGAATAGATCCGATAGTTTGAGGTTACACCATTACTGCCTGTCAAAATGAGCTTTGTTTCTCTGTGCAGATCTACAAATCCAGCAAATGCAATGATATGCAGCAGAGTGGCAGCTGTCCCAGAGGGCCTTTCTGTGCGTTCGCCCACCTCGAGAGTAAGAACTCCGTCATTTCACCGGTTACAGACTGTGATCAAGCACCGAAGCCGTGATCACTTTTAATCAGCTGAGATCAAACACCGAGTCGATTATTTATGTGATAAACAATCTTGCGCTTTCTCCAGAAGTGAGTTTGAGCGAGGATCATGCTTTCCCAGATTGCAGCTCCTCGCCATCCTCAGCCCTCATTTCAGCAATCGCAGACAACGCGGAGCATAGCCTTCTGGGAAGGATCCTGTATGAAGAGACCTCGATTTTGGAGCCGCTCACTTCCATCTGGGCAGGAGAAGGGGGTTATGGGAAAGCGCCCGGGTTTGAGCGAGAGGATCAGGTTTTTGTGATGCATTTTCAATTCATTTTTTCTTCTATTAAAAGTTGTTTTTAAAATTGTTTGTGTAGACGGAATTTAGGCCTGATTTCTATATGTATTAATATTGAATCATGCAAATGTTTGAAACTAACTTTATCTCCAGGGTGGTTTATTATTTAATTCCTTTATATTTCTTTCTTAGGCAAAACAGAAGACGTATGCAATGGAACACCGCAATAAAGAAATTGGTTTACACAGCAAGCCGGTACTATTCCCATTTCTCTTTACCTATTTTGTCTTCATTTTATGATTTACCTTATTT
The DNA here is from genome assembly GCA_030449085.1 of Kryptopterus vitreolus. Taxonomy (NCBI): domain Eukaryota; kingdom Metazoa; phylum Chordata; class Actinopteri; order Siluriformes; family Siluridae; genus Kryptopterus; species Kryptopterus vitreolus. The sequence continues at coordinate 20,716,690 of JACRUU010000015.1, forward strand.
ATGAATTTAGTGTAGGGTTTTTTTTTTTTTATTAAAGGTTATGTTTTGCTATGTGGGTTTTTTCACCCCTTATTTATTCATTAATTTCTTTTTATTAATGACCTGCTGCTGTAGGAGCTGTCTGTGTTCCTGCCCGTAGGCAGCCCCCTCAGCCTGTCATCCAGCATCCCCTCCAGCCTGGCGGCGACTCCTCCCAGTCCCGTGCCTTCATCCAGCATGAACGCCAACGCACTGCCTTTCTACCCCACCAGCGACACCGTGGAGTCTGTAGTAGGTCAGTAGACCAGAGAGCTGCTTATGAATAAGGAGTAAATATAAAATCAGAGACCATGGCGTTAGATAATGAAGGTGTGTGTTCATTTAATTTCGTTTATATTAACTTTAACCATGTTGTAGACTTACTATGAATTTATATATATCCCCTATTTATTATTTATTTTTCTCTTGTATCAGTGGACCTTGTTGTTCATTGATACAAAGGACATACTAAAATTGAATTGATAGCAGGATAAAAATACTGCTATAAAGTGTTCCTCTACATAAACAGGTTACAAATACAAAATTCATTCATTCATCTTCTACCACTTTATCCGATCTTCCCTCGGGTCACGTGCCTATCTCGGGCATTAAGGCACCCTGGATGGAATGCCAACCCATCACAGGGCACACACACTCACATTCACACACACATTCATACACTAGGGGCAATTTTCCAAGGTGTCAATCAACCTACCATGCATGTTTTTGGACCGGGAGGAAACCGGGGAACCCGGAGAAAAAACCCCAGAGGCACGGGGAGAACATGCAAACTCCACACACACATGGCCGAGAAGGGAATCGAACCCGGTGTGAGGCGAACGTGCTAACCACTAAGCCACCGTGCCCCCAAATACAAAATTAAAATGTATAAATGAATCCCTTTAAAGTTTCTGTAATTAGAGTTGCATGAAGATGAAACTTGTATGAAGAAAACTTAAACCAGACTCAATAAGGAACCCATCTTCATCTATTATTGAGCACTTTTGTCTCTTGAAATCCCTAAAAAAAACATAAAAACACAAACTGGTACAAAATCACAGTAATTGGAGACACCTCGAAGTGTAAAAAAAAAAAAACCCTAATCACTAATTATTTTAATTCGTTTAATAACTATTTAATTTTTTAACAGTAAACACGATCCTTTACAACAATAAATATATTACAAATGTACATTTTTAATGAATAAATTAGACTTTAGAATTAGAGTTTATCGCTAATGATAATGTTGAGATGAAGAATGAAACACAAACACCAGGTTATCTTAAAACAGGCGGTATATTGAGATTTGTACAGTATTATTATGTCGTTACATAATATACATAATGGTTGCAAAGTCTGTTTATTATGAGGCTTAGAATTAATGACGGCACTGTCAATACTGAAACACACCTTCTACAAGCGCATTCATTTGCATTAAGCCATGCATCAACGACAGTCAATATCTTTGTTTCAATCCAGTTTGAGATTTCGACAGTGATGTGGTGAAGACGGCTTTGAGGACTCGTCTCTGGTTCAACAAGTTTAAACGTGTTTTTCCTTTGATCAGAGTCAGCACTGGATGATCTTGACCTGAATGCTTTTGGCGTGTCCGCTCTGGAGAAAAGTCTGGAGAGCAGTTCCATGCCCAGCATGGGACTCATGTTAGGTAAGCATTTACATCATTTTGGAGTCTCTTACTCTTACCCAGAGTAGCTTGCTGTTATTTCTATTATACATCTGAGAATTAAAGGCCTTGATCCAGGGGCGTGGTGCTGGGATTGAAACCTCATGAGCAGCATCATCCACCATCACACTATATATGTATGTATGTATATATGAATGTATGTGCGCCTTTCCCAATAAATCTCATTAGCTAGCGAAATTCAATTTTATTTGTAGAGCGCTTTTTACAATTTGTCATCGTCTCAAAGCAGCTTTACATAATGCTTATGTGTGAGAAATGAAAATCAGTTTGGCCCTAATTGTTTCTTGTTGAGCGAGCCGAAGCGACGCTGGCGAGGAAAAACTCCCTGGGAACAGGAAGAAACCTTGAGAGGAACCAGACTCAACAGAGAACCCCATCCTCATTTGGGTTGTTCTTTGTGGTTGAGGATGTATATTGTGGAGTGTATTCATTAATTTGTTTGAGGCATCATCAACCGGGGGCGGGTCACCAGGAGGTTCGGACAGGACCAAAGTGCAGAGGGGGTCTGGATCACTGGCAGCTCAGCAGTGGGACATGTAACTCAACGTAGGGAGAGAAAGAGAGGAAAGAAAAAAAGAGTGGTTAGTCACGGTCATGGTTGCAGTACGGGAGTGTGTATATTTAGTGTAGAGTGCAGATATGGACTCCAGCAGGATTAACTATCAATATCAGTTACTCTCACCACCACACCCTGAGTGATTAATGAGATTGAGGCAGACAGCAACTAAATACACCAGATCACAGAAATGGGTTGCAAAAGTCCAGGGATTTTCAAGATTACTGGGGATTTACAAAATTGCAGGTTAGCTGATATCAGAGAACTTAATGTAGTTGGGAAAAATTGGGAAAAAAGTCCAATTTCTACCCAACATCATCAGTCACATGAACACAACCCACTGACTGTACTGTGCATTCTTCCATAACATACCCAGATCATTTCTTCAATCCCATACACAAAATAATTGAGGGAAAAAAAATAAACAAGTACATCTTGGAGATTATTTTACAAATATACAGTACTGTGCGAAAGCTTTAGGCAGGTGTGGGAAAAAATGCTGTAAAAACAAAGAATGCTTTCAAAAATGGAAGTGTTAATTATTTATGCATTGAATGCAGTGAATGAAGAGACACACTTTACTCTTCAAAACAGCAGTAACACTTGTATGTACACTTACACACAGTGTTTATGAAGGAACTCGGCTGGTAGGTTGTTCCATCTCGGAGAAGTAAACCACAGATCTTCTGTGGATGGAGACGTTCTCACATCCTTCTGTCTCTTCATGTAAATCCCACACACACTACTCCATGATGTTGAGATCAGGGCTCTGTGGGGGTGCCATCACTTCCACTACCTCTAGTTCTTCTAAAGTCACTCGCATCAAATATTGATTTGATTTTACTTTTGTTTGCTCACCTTGCATTTTGTAAATTGACAAAAATAAACAATCATTATTCATATTTCTGAAAGCATTCTCTGTTTCCAACACCTGCTTCAAACTTTTGCACACTACTGTATTTTAATATATTTTTTGAATCATCTGTATTAATTTGCGTACACACAATCTTCTGACCAAATTATAATGTATAATATAAATTCATGAGGTTTATTTTATTATTTTATTGTAAATGTTTGCAAGGCTCATTACCTTCAACGACTCACTTGTAGGAATAAATCATGATCTTTTTGTATAATCTCCTATAATCTTAATCACTCTACAGATTGCATTAAAATATATAATCATGCATGTATATCATATACTCATAGAATACTATAATGCTTTAGAATAGAGTAGTCTTTGTCACATATACATTATAGCACAATTAAATTGTTTCTTCGCATATCCCAGTTTGTTTGGAAGTTGGGGTCAGAGCACAGGGTCACCCATGATACGGCACGCCCCCTGGAGCACAGATGGTTAAGGGCTTAAGCTCAAGAACCCAAGGGTGGCAGCTCGGCGATATACTAGGGCTCGACCCTGACCCCCCCCCCCCGACCATCTATTCAGCAACCCAGCACCTTAAACCCCACCGAACTACACCCTTCCCCATAGTATGAGTTTGGCCTTATCCTTTAAGAACATTCTGCATGTGTGTGTGTTCTGTGCTTGTAAGATAATAACTCTTTTCAAGGTAACAACCTTGAAGAGTTCAGCCTTGTGTAACTCCATATAATATCTCACACTGGAGAAATTGTCTCAGTGGAACAGAAACGACGTTTCGGAAATGTTTGAGAAACATCTCAACAATAACTTCTTATATGGCAGCGCACCTGCCAGAGCCGTAATTGTAATAATTTAATGACTTGTAATAATTAATGCATAACGGGGGCACGGTGGCTTATAATAATAATATAATATCCTTAGTGGTTAGCACGTTCGCCTCACACCGCCAGGGTCCGGGTTCGATTCGATTCCCGTCTCGGCCATGTGTGTGATGAGTTTGCATATTCTCAGGGGGGTTTTCTCCGGGTTCTCCGGTTTCCTCCCGGTCCAATAATATGCACGGTAGGTTGATAGGCACCTTGGAAAATTGTCCCTAGTGTGTGTGTGTGTGTGTGTGTGTCTGCGATGGGTTGGCATTCCATCCAGGGTGTATCCTGCCTTAATGACCATAGATGCCTGAGATAGGCTCAGACTCCCCGTGACCCGAAGGAAGATCGGATAAAGCGGTAGAAGATGAATAAATGAATGAATGACTTTAATGCATCAATCCTAAATTGCACTGGAGATTATCATTTGACCTGTGGCATAAAACTCTTGCAATTATAATATAATACATTATTTTTTCTTTTATCACAATTATTTGTGCGACTGCATGTATATCGGCCATTAAATTCAGACCTTGTGACCAGCGTACTCGTATACATATTAACCGTATCGTATTATTTGTATTCTTTTACATGTTTCAATATGTTTCACAGCATAGTGGACTGCTATAGTGTTGTTTCTTAACTTATGGCTTTGTTGTTCCGAACAGGAGGAAGTCAGCTTCAGAGTTCGGCTCCCGTCAACATTCCCGGATCCCTCAGCAGCCCCTCCCCTTTCAGATCCGCCTCTCCGTCTCCTCCAATCCGACCTCTCGCCTCTCAATTTCTGTCTGCCCAGTTGCCGCCGCCCACCCAATCAGAGAGCAGTTTTTTGGGGTCTTCGCATAACTCTTTAGGTTTGTATACTACTTCAGGTATGCAGTTATGGCTGTTACACGACCATTGTTGTGGAGTAACTAGTAACGTAATGCCGTTACGTAATTTCATCAGAAAATAAACGTAACAGTAATTTATTACAGCTGCTGAGAAAAAAAATTGTGTAATTAATTAGTGATTAATTACACAATGTAATACACAGTGTAAGAAATGTAATGAATTAAAATGTAAAACGTTACAAATAGGGTTACATCTGAACAATTTGGTGTAAAGTCAGTGCTTTAGGCGAC
>JACRUU010000015.1:20726844-20739344 GCA_030449085.1 Kryptopterus vitreolus
GGCCCTTAAGCAAGGCCCTGAAACCCTCACCTGCACAAGTTGTATAAATGAGATGATTTATAAGTCAGCCTTACGATACGAAGGTCTCTTATCAACATCAAGAATCCGGTGCATCTCCGTCGTCTAATATCTTTACTGAATAAAGATATTCACAACTTACATCATTCATCCTTCCCAGATGTTGGATACATCATTCGACGAAGCTTTAAATGTCTCGCAGTATATTTACCCAAAGCCATCAGAAATTAAGCTTTTGACTTGTTTTGGTATTTTAAAAGTGAAGTATGATTTTTAGCGTCTGTCACTTGCACTGACTCCTCCCCCCGTATCCCAACCCACCCCCCTTATAGAGCACGTCGTAGAAGACCTTCGTGTGAGACGGCACAGCCGTTCTCGGGAACGTGTAGGGATGAACGTAGCGGAGATTCCGAGCGGGTCTTAGATACACATTCCTTCGTTTCGGTCATGAAGGGCTGCTACTCGGAGTTGGGTTTCCTCACCAATAGAGCTCAATCAGGAGATCAGCGTGCGATCGCACATGGGAAGAGTTTACATTTGACTCCTTTACAAGCTTCTCGGATCAGAGCTTCACTGTGAAGTCTGTAATCGTCCGCGTATCCAAACCGTTCAGTATTTCATTCTGATTTTCTACAATAAACAAATGTATATTTTTGGATGAACGTGTTTCAAGTCGTTTGTGTGTTTACAGCGAACTGTATACAGAGAAAAAAAAAAGAGGGTTCAAGTTACAATACTGATCATGTGATTAAAATACAATTATAGTATTATAATAGTTTTGATCAATGGTTGCTAATCGTGGTCCTGGGGGGGGGAAGCTAATAAAATGTATTGTTTTGAAAAGCAGGGTATCACGATACCTTTCTATTACCAGTATATCGTGCAACACTACTGGAGAAGATGCTCTTATGCCGAATACGGTTTCTTCAGGATTTGTAATCTTTAACGTTTTCAAAACATTTCACACGTTCTTATAGAAAATACACACAGACAGTTGTGTTTGAGGAAAGACATCAGTGTGTTTTTGTAATGGGATTAACATGTGCACAACTGTAACAAAACTGTTTATTGCCAAAAAAAGAGAAAAGAAAATGTGCCGAGTCATTCGAATGGGATGGATGTTACATGTGGATATGGAGTAATTAAAATGGCACTTACAGGATATTCCATAGAGCGGTTTTACCCATGCTTTTTCGTATGAAGGACCAAATTCAAACTTGTTTGTGCGCCAAAAGCAAATGTTGCGTTGAAGCAAATCACCATGCTTTGAGAAAACTGAAGAACATATGCATGTACATTAAATAAAAAAAAATCAAATTCACTTATATTCTCTACAGTTAATTACAATTTGCATTAAAAGAAAAATGGTTAAATTGGAAAAGAACACGACAATGGTATTTCTTTCTCTCTTCTCAGATTTAGTATGACGGACCAAATCTAAAGTCACCCAAGGTCACCAATTTAGGCCCTAATCTGGGCATCACTGTGCTCGAATAAACACCTAAATCACTAGAACATCTCCAAATAAATACAGAACGGTGATAGAGAAAATCAATTATAAAAAGAAAAACAAAAAAAAAAAAAACATGAACTTCAGGCTTCTTGAGATTTGCGTTCTCTCTGTCGGCGCAGTTTGACGAAGGCCTGAGCTTCACGCTCGTTCTTTCTGCTCTCGAGCATTTTCAGACTCGGGTCACCTGGAAACATCCACAAGGGTCTTCATTAATATTTAATCAATCAAGTTAAACCGATCCAATAAAGTTTCTCCAGGCTTTTTTTCTTAAAAAAGAAATGAAAAGATAATATATATATATATATATATTTTTTTTTTTTCATTCATTCATTCATCTTCTACCGCTTTATTCCGATCTTCCCTCGGGTCACAGGGAGTCTGTGCCTATCTCAGGCGTCTATGGGCATTTAGGCAGGATACACACCCTGGATGGAATGCCAACCTCATCACACAGGACACACACATACACACACACACTAGGGACAATTTTCCAATATGTCCAATCAACCTACCCTGCATGTTTTTAGACCACACATGACCGGGCCGGGAATCTAACCCCGACCCTGGATGTGTGAGGCGAACATGCTAACCACTAAACCACCGTGCCCCCAAAAATCTTATTTACATTTTTACATTTTTTATTTATTTAGTCTCAATGCAGTGTTACACAGATAACACACTTTAAAAGAATGTTAAGTGCCTATAAGTTGTGGGAGGTGGTCACTCAGTGGTCAACACTAGCCTCTGGACCAGAAGATCATAGGTTCAAATCCCACAATGACTAAGCTGCCACTAGTGGGCCATTTATCAAGGCCCATAAGTCGCAAGTCGCTTTGGATGCAGTCCGCCAAATGCAGTGAATAAGTTTGTTCCTTATAATTTTTTACCTATTACTAATGAATGAGTTGCACGGTTGCTTAGTGGTTAGCACGTTCGCCTCACACCGCCAGGGTCCGGGTTCGATTCCCGTCTCGGCCATGTGTGTGTGGAGTTTGCATGTTCTCCCCGTGCCTCGGGGGGTTTTTCTCCGGGTTCTCCGGTTTCCTCTCCAGTCCAAAAACATGCACGGTAGGTTGATTGGCACCTTGGAAAATTGTCCCTAGTGTATGAATGTGTGTGTGTGTGTGTGTGTGTGTGCGTGTGTGTCCTGTGATGGGTTGGCATTCAATCCAGGGTGTATCCTGCCTTAATGCCCATAGACGTTTGAGATAGGCACAGACTCCCAGCGTGACCAGAGGGAAGATCGGATAAAGCGGTAGAAGATGAATGAATTACTAATGAATGATCGGGTTGTGACTCTCCTAATGGAAAAAAAAAACTCTTTTGGTATAAGGAAGAGAAACCTGAACCCATAACGATAACGAACTCATCCTCATCCTCATCCTCAAGCCTGAATGTCCATTCATTACAGTTTCATCATTGATCATCGAACTATTCAAATCATCTATATATTGTTGAAGTGGAACCAAACCCAGCTGGGCACAGCATCGGTGGATGAAGGACATTTATGGCATTTGACAGACCCCATTATCCAGAGCGACTGAGCAATTGAGAGTTAAAGGGCCTGCTTAAGGGCCCACTAGTGGCAGCTTGGCGGTGGTCTTGTTGGTGGGATTTGAACCTGTGATCTTCCAATCCAGAGGCTGATGCCTTAACCACTGAGCTCCCACCTCTCTACCGTGCACTTACCATGTAATACAGAAGGTAAAATATGAGTATCTAGAGTACTATATTATTCAGGCTGTTATAAACTGTTATAAACTGATGCTGAAATGTTGGTGATCAGTAGATTCCGGCAAGGGCCTATCAGAGCTTAGCGTGTGCTCTGCCCTGATTGGTTGTTTGCTGCATCGCTTGATCAGCGTTATCCACTCAAACAAAACGGAACGGCTGATTCGGCAAAATGTATTTGGAATGTAGTGAAATAAAAAGTGTGTGAGAAAAAAGGCGTACTGTTCGGTTTGGGGTGCAGTAAGGGCAGGCGGATCTGAGCGGCGGCGGGGTCGCAACCCTCCCCTCCCGCGACGCCGGGCACCGACTTCAGCGAGAGAAACGCCTCTCCTTCGAAGTCGTCGCTGCGCAGGGCGTCGTAGTCCAGCACCGTCACCAAGAGGCACGCTCCGGCAGACTGACACTGCTGTAAAGACACAGCACTGCGCCCCCACCCCCGCAGCACAGGGGGATTATTAACATCACAAGCACATACACCATAGTACATAAACGAAAGCGTTCCTTTCTTTAAAACAAATAGGAAAATCTGTATGCTAAGGAGCCATAATTATTGGCACCCCATTAAAGATTCTTCTTGCCCTGTCCAGTAAGTATAAAAGACCATGCATAATAATAATAATAATAATAATATATATATATATATATATATTTTTTTTTTTTTGGGAGCTCGACAACAATATTTGAGCATGATGGATAACAACTGCTTCTGGTTATTATCTGGTTATTATCCATGAATCAGCTCGTAGAATAGTATTGTCACGATACCAGAATTTTTACCAGAATACCTAGACGCCAATACCACAGCAATACTATATCAATAATTAAGTTAATTAAATTCTAATGACACTTATTTAACACCCAATGTTTGCTGTCTGCTGAACCGTTTAAGCTAAAAATAAAATATATCTTAAAAAATAAATTGTCAATTTGTATTATTTACAAAGATTCACGCAGATCTGAGAGGGGAAATAATTCGGCACATACGATGTGCACCCCCTACTGTCCAATATTCAAAACTACAGCCAAACACCGGTACTAATAAAATGAAGAACGGTATCGTTTTGAAAAGCAGGGTATCACGTTACCTTTCTATTACCGGTATATCGTGCAACACTATTCTAGAAGATGCTCTTATGCCGAATACGGTTTCTTCGGGATTTGTAATCTTTAACATTTTCAAAAGTGACTAATTTAATGACACATTTTTTTATCTCAGTAACCGTAACGAATTACTGTTACTTTTATTTTGCTAATTAAATTATGTCATAATACCGTTACATGTAACTAGTTACTCCCCAACACTGTGTACAAATGATATGAATGAAATTGTAATTTGCATATCAGTTACGTACAACTCGAAGCACTCCTCGAACAGCGGGTTGAGGTCACGGTTCTTGACTTTGGTCGATCGTTGGTCCGCCTGTGGGAAAATATGCCTCGGTTCCAACGACAGCTGAACAAATGGGTCACTGAAACCTGAAGAGATAATGAAAAATAAATAAATAAATAAACAAACAAACAAATAAATTTTAAATAAATAAATAAATGAATGAATGAGTATATAGAGTAAATAAAAATAAAAAAAAATATATATATATAAAAATAAAATACATTTTATATATATATATATATATATATATATATATATATATATATATATATATATATATATATATATGCTATGGAAATGACCTTGGAATAAACAACATCTTAATCATTTATGACACACACAAAATATTTCAAGGTTTGCTTTCCATGCCGTGTACCGTTGGAGTCGAGGGGAATGAGGTTCACTGCGTTCAGCACCTCCACATGCAGTTTGGACTCGGAGCGCTTGTACGAGGTGATGAGTGTTACCGCTCCATATTTCTCTCCGTGACACACCTTCTGTAGAGGGCACAATATAACTATCAGTCAGTTATGGCTAGGAACAAAGTTCGGCAAAATAAATACTCTACGAGAGACAAAAGTGTTGGAACATTTTTTCCGTCCATAATGCGATTTTTCCACATGGTGGGATACAAACACTGATATCTGATATTTTTGGCTGTAGTATCATTAAATTTCATTCATTCATTCATTCATTCATCTTCTACCGCTATAGCCGATCTTCCTTCGGGTCATGTGCCTATCTCAGGCGTTTGTGGGCATTAAGGCAGGATACACCCTGGATGGAATGCCAACCCATCGCAGGACACACGCACACACACATTCATACACACATTCATACACTAGGGACAATTTTCCAAGGTGCCAATCAACCTACCGTGCATGTTTTTGGACCGGGAGGAAACCGGAGAACCTGGAGAAAAACCCCCTGAGGCTCCACACAAACATGGCCGAGACGGGAATCGAACCCGGACCCTGGCGGTGTGAGGCGAACGTGCTAAGCACTAAGCCACCGTGCCCCTTCATTACATTTCACTAAATTACATTTCAGTGGTAAAGGTCTCTGAACCGGAAATTTTCAGGTTCAAATCCTAGCACCAAGCGGGCCCTTGAGCAAGGCCCTTAACCCTCAATTGCTCAGTTATAAGTCACTCTGGAAAAGGGCGTCTGCCTTATACCAGTAAATGTAAAATATAAACTTGAGAGCCAAACTTGCTCCAGATAATAATGCCCCTGTGCACCTTTATAAAGATACGCTTTACATGGGTTTGTACACGGGAAGATCTCCAGCTATAGAGCTCTGATCCCAACCCCCCCCCCTCCCTCCTACACCTACATCTTTACTAACACCCTTGTGTCTGAATGAGCACATGAGCACTGTGGAACATCTTCCCAGGAGAGCAATGGTTATTATGGAGGCCAATGGGAGGGACACAAACGTTTGTTTATAAAGTGTACATACCTGCTCCCACACTTTCTTCTCGAAAAACTTTTCCATCAGCTGCTGGCAGCTCATGGCATTGAGCATCAGGTGGTTTTGCAGAGCCTGGAGTGAGGAAAAACAAACAACAAACAACAAACAACAGAATTAAGAAGTACATTGAGTGATGTAAATGGATTCCTTGAATCCATTTGTGTTTTAACAATATATCTAAATCATCTATTCCAGATCCATGCCAGTTTATACAAACAAATAATATCATGATTGAAATAATGCAAAAAAAAAAAAAAAAATATATATATATATATATATATATATATATAAAAATCTATTATATATAATATAATTCTACATAATATATATATATATAAATATAATCTAAATATAATAATAATATATACATATAATATATAATAATAAATAAATAATATAAATAAAGATAATAATATATATACAATATATATATATATATATATATATATATATATATATATATATATAAATAATCTATTTGCAATTATTTAACTGATAAACAGATAAACAGAAAGGAGGAGTCACAAAAAAAGGAGTGACAAAAATAGCGTTCTATTCTCTATTTACGTCTCGTTAGGAAACATTGACATGTGGTTTCATTGCTGACCTTGTATTCATCTGTGTGTAATGTTTCCAACGGAAGTCCGTTCCCTTCAGCGTGAAAACACTGCTCCAGACACTGCCAAACACCAACACACAGTTACAGATTTACCATTAATGTATCTAAAATACAATTTATCAAACCAAACATATTGTTATTATTTGAATAACAATTAATATCAGGTGTGGCGTACAGTTTCAATGGGGAATGGATAAAGAATATTTTATATTAACAATGTTTTGCACAAGACATTTACAATCGGCCCTGTTTCGAGTTTCTTTATTTAATTAATGTATACCTTACATTAGTCTTGGTTTAGCTAAAGATTTTAGGTAGTGTATGTTTTTATATGATTGGGGTTTCCCTGAGGATTCCCTAGAAAATGTGCAAATGGAGGAAAATCAGTAGGGGTTTCGATCCCCGGAATCGCCAAGCTGCCACTATACTATACTCCACTGTACTATACGCTACTGTAGTGACCACTGTAATCCACGGTACTGTACTAATCACTATAGTCCACTGTATTCTACCATACTCAACTATACTGCAATTGATTGTACAGATCATTGTTCTATAAGCTACTGATCACTGTACTGTACTGATCACTGTACACTACTGTTCTGTACTCCATTGTACTGATCACTGTTCCTCACCGTACTGATCACAGTACTCTACTCTACTCTACTGATCACTGTAACCCACTCTACTGTATTGATTACTGTAATCCACTCTACTTCAGTGATCACTGTACTCAAATTTACTGCACTGTACTCTTCTGTACTGATCACTCTACTCTGCTGCTCTTGGGTCCTTGAGCAAGGCCCTTAACCCTCTGTGCTCCAGGGGGCGCTGTATCTTGGCTGACCCTGTGCTCTGACCCCTATACTCAGCTATACTATACGCCACTGTATTCTACCGTACTCAACTATACGGCATTTGATTGCACTGATCATTGTGCTGTAAGCTACTGATCGCTGTACACTACTGTACTGATCACTGTACTCCACTGTACTGTACACTACTGTACTGTACTGATCACTGTACACCACTATTCTGTATTCCATTGTACTGATCACTGCACTGAACACTGTTCCTCACTGTACTGATCACAGTACTCCACTCTACTGTATTGATTACTGTAATCCGACTCTACTTCAGTGATCACTGTACTCAACTTTACTCTACTGTACTCTTCTGTACTGATCACTCTACTCTGCTGTTCTTGGGTCCTTGAGCAAGGCCCTAAACCCTCTGTGCTCCAGGGGGCGCTGTATCTTGGCTGACCCTGTGCTCTGACCCCTATACTCAGCTATACTATACGCCACTGTATTCTACCGTACTCAACTATACTGCATTTGATTGTACTGATCATTGTGCTGTAAGCTACTGATCACTGTACTCCACTGTACTCTACACTACTGTACTGATCACTGTACTCCACTGTACTCTACACTACTGTACTGATCACTGTAATCCACTGTACTCTACACTACTGTACTGATCACTGTACTCCACTGTACTTTACTAATCACTATACTCCAATGTTCTGTACTCCATTGTACTAAACACTGCCCTGAACACTGTTCCTAACTGTACTGATCACAGTACTGTACTCTACTGTACTGATCACTGTACTCCACTCTACTGTACTGATCACTGTACTCCACTCTACTGCAGTGATCACTGTACTCCACTTTACTCTACTGTACTCTTCTGTACTGATCACTCTACTCTGCTGCTCTTGGGTCCTTGAACAAGGCCCTTAACCCTTTGAGCTCGAGGGGCGCTCTGTATCATCGCTGACCCTGTGCTTTGACCCCAGCCACCTTAAGGGCCTTGCTCAAGGACCCAAAGGTGGCAACTTGACGATACTTGGCTTCTGATCCACGACCAGTAGAGGCCTGTGTCACATTCAGCCAGTAAAGGTACTGATGTTCCAAATAATCCCTAAGGTGTTCAACACCAGTGAGGTTCAGAGCTACATAGCAGGAGATCTTCTCCTCCATCCATGTATACTCTACCTTCATGGAGCTGGCTTTATGCACATCATATCATATCACATATGGCTGAAAACTCAAGTGAAAAAAAAAAACAAACATGAATCTTATATTAACACACGCGTTTATGTCGACAAAATAGCGCACTATTTATCAAAGCGGAATCTACACAATTCCTTGGGGAAAAGAATCGTAAAAGGGTTTGATTTGAGACGCGGGTTTGCCTGGAGTACACACCTGTAGAGTAAACTTGAGTCTCTGAAAATACACCGTGTTGGCATCTTCCTGCTTCGAGACCTGGAGCAAAATCTTCACCGAGTTCATCCACAACGGCGTCAGCAAACTGAAACACACGCACAGATGCCACATGCTGACTCATGGTCATTCTTTGTGTATTGAGTGGGCGTGGCACAAAAATCTGCATGAAAATGCATTCGCTGGCGACGGTGATTTAACATCCCTTTCTAAATTTTACTTTTCTACACACCATACACACTACACGGACAAAAGTTTGTAGACACCAATGCCTATGTTGAAAAATCAAATACAATACACTGCTGTTCTGATAACATGTGATATAATACACTGTCACTGCTGCTGATCCACACACGTGATACATTTATTCATCTTCTACCGCTTTATCCGATCTTCCCTCGGGTCACGGGGAGTCTGTGTCTATCTCAGGCGTCTATGGGCATTAAGGCAGGATACACCCTGGATGGAATGCCAACCCATCGCAGGACACACACACTCACATTCACACACATTCATACACTAGGGACAATTTTCCAAGGTGCCAATCAACCTACCGTGCATGTTTTTGGACCGGGAGGAAACCGGAGAACCCGGAGAAAAACCTCCTGAGACACGGGGAGAACATGCAAACTCCACACACATGGCCAAGTGCCCTCTTACATGTGATACAATAACAATATATTATTCTGATTCTCTTGAATCAGTTTTAGCAATCCTCCTAATTCAGGGCGCAGGTTTTCTGTGCCATCAATTAAACATTTACTGGTTTAAATAATAGAAAACATTACCAGACAGGATATATGTGCTAGAAAAAAAAAGCCAACCTGTTAAAGTTCTCCTGTACCAGATTTTCATTCATATACTGCAGCTCCTTTTCCAAATAGCGCATTAGGGGATCCACGGCCTGGACAGAGTACACAATCCACCATTAAATAACATGTACAAAGTTCTAAGATCATAATGAGTGACCCATAGGTTATACATTACTGTTATATAATGAGTGGACACTGTTATACACTGTTATAAATGTTATACATTTGCAGCATTTAGCAGATGCACTTATTCAGAGAGACTTACAACTGAGAAGTTGTGGGTTAAGGGCCTTGAACAAGAGCCAACTAGTGGCAGCTTGGTGATGGTGGGATTTGAACATGCGACCTGCCGGATGTCCAAAGCCCAATGTCTTAATCACTGTGTCCCACCCCCACCCCCCATGGCCTCAGGAATATACACAACCTCAGAGTGTCACACACATCCTCTGGGACTCACACACACACAAGCTCACACACAGGGCTCACACACATCATCAGGGTCACACTCACACATCATCAGGGTCACACACATCAGGGTCACACACACACACACACACACACACACACAATCTCAGGGTCTAACACAAACATCCTCAGGGTCTCACACACATCCTCAGGGTCTCAAACACATCCTCAGGGTCTAACATACAACCTCAGGGTCACACCCACACATCCTCACGATCTCACACACACACAGACACAACCTCAGGGTCTCATACACACACACAACCTCAGGGTCTCTCTCTCTCTCTCACACACACACACACACACACACACACAACCCACAACACACAGGGTCTCTCACACATATCCTCAGGGTCTCACACACAAACATCCTCAGGGTCATACACACACCCTCGGGGTCTCTCACACACACACACACACACACATCCTCAGGGTCACACACACACCCTCGGGGTCTCACACACACACACACACACACACACACAACCACAGGGTCTCACACACACACACCATCAAGGTCTCACACACAATCTCAGGGTCTCTCACACACACACACACATACACACACACACACACACACACACCTATACATACAATCTCAGGGTCTCACACACACACACACACACACACACACACACACACACACACACACACACACACACACACACATCCTCTGGGTCTCTTATGCAAAGTCTTAATTGACTTAAACACACAACCTCAGGTCACACACACATATTTCCTAGTCTCACACACATCTTCAGGATATTAAGCAAACAGTGTCAGGGTTTGACACACACACACACACACACACACACACACACACACACACACACATGCACACTGACACACATCACTGAATCACACATGGTCATAAAGTTCACCGAATTAAAGAAATACTACGAGACACACATCCTCAGTAGATCTCGAAGGGAGCCGATGTCGTGTGGCCATCCTGCGCACATAATCCCCAATATCTGTGTGTAGCTGGAGAGGAAACACACACACACACACACACACACCACACACACATTACACATGAACTCAAATACACACAACCTCAAATTCTTACACATTTTGAGGAAGAACCACACGTGCCATGAAAAGTCAGATCATGTGTATCGTTACTTTTGTCCGTCTAGACTGTCTTTAATTGTCCTTTTATTTAAAGTTCCACAATCATATCTTTAATGTGCACTACCTTCTGGCCGAGCGTGTCGACCGCCGAGCGGATCTCTCGGTTCAGTGCGGCCTGTGTGTGCTGCAGCTGGTACGGGAGTGTGTTCTGGAACTGATTTTCTCCGATCACATTCCGGGTCCGCTCTCGAAGCCCCGCCCAGTTCAGCTGCTGAGGTAAGCGGGCCAACACCGACCGCAGGTGCTCCAGATCGTTCACTACGACGCACAGCTGCAGAGAGAACAGAGATCAGACCACCACAGTGGAGATCAGACCACCATTCCAAGGAGATGTCCAGAGATTTATTTTTTGTAGGTCCTGAAATGAACATTATGATTAGAGAAGATATTTTGAAGGTGTTTATCGCTCACCATGTTGACGGCACTGCTGGGGTCACAGTTCTCGGAGAGCCCTTTCACCCGAGCCTTCAGCAAACGGCAATACATGGAGGCAATCTTGCACATGTCCTAACACACACACACACACACACACACATCATGGCAATAAATCAGGTGAAAAAACAAACTTCCTGTTTTTATGAATCCAGGACATGTCCTTCCCTTTTATTTATTATTTTTTTCATCTTAATGGTCACAAAGGTCCTCATAAGAATACGAATGTAATGGTTTTGACCCCAAACTCCACCCACAGAACAAATAGAGATATAATATTTAAATAAATTGTAAATATTTTTATATATGTATTTGATGATAAAGTTTGGCTTTGAGACTAAAACGTAATAAATAATAAAAATCCGTACGGATAGATTTTCTGGTATTCTGGTCTGCTGTCATCAGGAGAGCGGCCTCTAGTGGTGAATCCCTGACATCACATGCTGTTTGTTTTTAAGCATGTAGACACGTGTACTGCGCTGAGAGGCTATATTAAATGTGTCATTTAGATTAACTATATAATCATATTTATTCATTAATATATTCAAATTTATTTCCTTTAGCACATTTTCATGATTCGGTACTGTATATTCGATTTTTATATTTTGTAATAAACGCAATTTTACATGGTACAGACCAACCTAGCTATCAGTAAAATCCAGATATCGGTCGACCTCTA
>JACRUU010000015.1:20744344-20764344 GCA_030449085.1 Kryptopterus vitreolus
GGAACGGGGAGAACATGCAAACTCTACACACACACATGGCCGAGACGGGAATCGAACCTGGACCCTGGCGGTGTGAGGAAAACGTGCTAACCACTAAGCCATCCTGCCATAGGTAAGCCTAAATCAATCAGTCAATAAATAACCCAAAAACAACCACTTCCACCGAATAATGACGTTTTCCAAATGCGGTAAATGTTTTAATCTACATGCAGATGGTTACCTGACAAATACTCTGTTCCAGACGTCTTTGCTTAGACAAATGTCCTCCTGCACTTCCTTAATCAACAGAGAGAAGGCGCTAACTGCCTCTAGCAAATCCTGTAATAAATAAACGTTTAATTTAGTACTAACCTTCAAGAAACAAAACAAAATAAATAAATAAATAAACAAGGGACAAAAAAAATTATATATACATATAAAAAAAAATATATATAAATCACCTTTGTCATTGGCTGGTGTAGTCCTTTTTTAATGTAGAACCACTCCTCAGTACCAGTCTAGGAGAAATCCAGCAATGAAATGATTAAATATAGATATTATTATTAATTAAAGCACTGTTGCAAATTTCTAACTTCATACTTTATGACTGAGATTGCTTCTTACCAGCACTGCCTCAATGACCTCATCATGTAAGGCAAAGTTTGCTGGGTTGAGCTTCTGGAAAGCTCGGGTTTTACAGATCTGGACCAGAACCCTACACACACACACATACACATATGTATATATATATATATATATATATATATATATATATATATATATATATTCAGTTAGCTAACTTGACCTTAAATTAACCCTGCCAGATATTCTAATCCCTGTGTCGGACATTTGCTTTCATGCCATGGTCTTGTGAATGCCTTACCTGAGCAATGTGTGTAGCCGTGGTGTACATTTGGGTGTCGGAGGAAAAATGTCTCTGTACTTGGACACCAAACACAAACCGTACTGCAGGAAGCCGTGCAGAGAGTCTCCCAATTCTTGTTTCTGTTTAACACACACACACACACACACAGATGGAAAATGTCACTTCTTTACCTCTTCTATACATGCAGTATTGGATTGGTAAATTGGTGCGAGCGCTCTTGCATCGCATCATGCCCACCAATAACCACATCAGACCGCACGCAGGAACAAGCCTTGTGAAAACAGCAACACTTTATCTGCAAGTATTTCTTCATCCGCGGCAGCAAGCGCTGCATCTCTCTGCACACCTACGACTACGCAAGATTTTAGAACCCCATGCTTAATTACACACTTTGCCTACCCACTTTCAAAAGTCCTAGAAATCCCCTTAACGAGGTCACACGAGATGTTTTTGTTTTTACATAATATACCTGTTTCTTCTTTTGCAAGCACCTCAAGCAGAAGTGAAATCACCGCATTTTTAACACTCATTGTCGCCAGAATTAACAATAAAGAACTGAAAGTTTGTAATCTAGCTTTATAAGAAGATTACTTATAGGCACAAGAATTATACATTCCCAATTCATAACCCCTTTTTCTCTGTTATGTTGCATTCTAACAACAACAACAACAACAACAACAACAACAATAATAATAATAATAATAAGGAAAACATGAAAAAACAATGTTCATTATTAAAAGAGCTTTACAATTAAATTGCACGTACATATACTCATATTTTAAATACACGTATACATATACAGAGGCACGGTGGTTTAGTGGTTAGCACATTCGCCTCACACCGACAGGGTCCGGGTTCGATTCCCGTCTCGGAATGAATGAATGAATATACATACACACACACACACACACATATATATATATATATATATATATATATATATATATATATATACATGAATTACATTATAAACAAACAGGTTTCTCTAACAAATTGTATTAAAACACATTATTGTATTATTGTACTATTCATATTAAGTAATAAATAAAGTAAATAAACCGTATTGGTGTTAAAACATAACTGTGTTCGTAAAAAGTAACTCTAATTTAAGAAATGTAATAGTTAGCCCTGTGCTGGATCGTTTCCTAGAATATCCCGGTGTGTGTGTTATTCTTAGCGTGACTTGCTTTAACACGTCTGATTGATCAGGTGCTTAAAAGCGATGTATGACCTCTTGGTACGAGAGTTCCTGCTGGTCCCAGTGGTACTCGATACTAGTCAGCTGCTGAAACAACACTGTAGAGTCCACCTCCAGGTTCTGATACAGTTTACTGTAGGCCACCCACTTCCTGCACACACACACACACACACACACACACACACACACACACACACACACACCATTAACATATAGTTTACCTGTTTTATTTTTACCCTGGTGTTTGGTGCCACATAAATCCCACGCCCTTGTATAATGTTCAATACTGATTATAGACGTTGAAAAACACCATTTTGAAGGTCGGATAATATAAACAACATTCATCAGCAAACAATATTCAAATCAACAACCAGGAATTCATTTTAATCATGAATTCAATTCTATAAAGCTAAGATTTGGTGAATAATTGTAGGAAAAAGCGCCACATTAGATTTATTTCACCCCAATGCACAGCCTAAGGTTCAAAATAGTCCGAGTTTAGCGCCCTCTGGTGGCCCACTGGTAACCCTCAGCATGCATCCTGGTATTTGGCTGCATCGAAATGAACCTGCATGTAAATACACCAATTCTGCACCAAAAATACATAAAAAAAAGGTGCATGATGTATGGGTTTTCATATCTCATATGAGTGATGACACAACAACAATAACCCAAGTAGGCTTTTTCTACATTAAAACATGTTTATATGGTGTATTTTGAAACTGTACAGCATTGTGCAATGGGCTTTTTTTTTAAATATAATTTTAGCATTTTGAAGCATAGGGTTATCTACATTCCAGCAAGTACATAGTTGTAATTTGAAAGTGCATAAACAACAACAACACATGTATTTTAGATGCACAAGTCTTCTACATTCAAACATATGTTTTACATTTCTTTTTTTTCAAAGTTGAAAGAGGCGTTTTGTATAACGAGGATATAGTATGGTTCATGTTTTTACGCTGAATTTGTCGTTTTTTTTGTCAAACAATGCGAATATCTTCCTTCGTTCTGTCAGTCATCGCGTCTCACCAGAGAGGGCGCCACTCGCTTAACGTCACGCTCTGCGCAGCCGTCAAATGCTCGTATTCAACACGTCACTTCATAACTGTAGCTGCCGTTTTCGGGCTAAACTAAACATATATATATATATATATATATATATATATATATATATATATATATATATATATATATATATATATATATATATATATATATATATATATATATATATATATAACAAAAACTCACGCCAGGTCCTGTAGAAATGGTGGTATATCATTCTGGGTAGTGTAGTACTCCAACAGTGTACTGGCCTCTCCACACAGCTCACCCTTCCAGGGACCACCATCCTGATCACAGTCATAATAATAAATATAATATATAAAATATACAGATTATTAGCAAAAGGGAAAAGAAAAAAAAGCTTTACACCCGTGTGTTGTCTCTGGACAGTGTCTGTATTGTAGCTCATACTGTATATATAATCACTGCTCATCATCCAATCAAATCTCTATTTTTCCACACATACAGTGAGTACGGTGTGTGTGTAATTCCTCCTTGAACATGACACAGTGAAAGTTTGCATCTGGGTTGCAATGCAGAGATGTTTTAATCCACCCATCCATCCATCTATCCAACCACCCATCCATCAATCCATCCAACCATCCATCCAACTATTCATCCATCCATCCATCCATCCATCCAACCATTCATCCATCCACCCAACTATTGATCCATCCATTCATCCATCCATCCATTCATTCATCAATCCAACCATTCATTCATCAATCCAATCAATCTATCTATCTATCTATCTATCTATCTATCTATCTATCTATCTATCTATCTATCTATCTATCTATCTATCTATCTATCTATCCATCCATCCTTCCATCCACTCAACCATCCATCCATCCATCATCTATCAATCCATCCATCCTTCCACCCACTCACCCATCCATCCAACCACCTATCCATCCATCCATCCATTCATCCACCCACCCACCCAACCATCAACACATCCAAACACCTATCCATCCATCCATGCATCCATCCATCCACCCAACCAACCATCCATCCATCCATACATCCACCCATCCATCCATCCATACATCAAAACACCTATCCATCCATCCATCATCTATCTATCCATCCATCCTTCCATCATCCATTCATCCATCCATCCATCCATCCATCCACCCAACCATCCATTCCTCCATCCATCCCAACATGAACATTTTAATACAAAGTGTTTGAATCAGTGTTCAATGGAAAATAACGTATTTTCTTCTTTCTGTTTCGGGAGCTCCCACTAGGACTGGCCACAGAGGTTATGGTCTGCATGTCTGGTTTGGGATATCGTAACCCCAAATTTCATGACGTCTCATATGGAACAAATTCACAAAAGCCACATGAATAAATGCGGATAAGAACTGAAAATATAATCACCCTTTGGTTTCTTATTAAAAAAAATGTCTATTATCAGTAAAAATAAATAAAAAGACCATGAAGACAAAAAAAAACGTTATGGTTATGGAGATACAGTGTGAATTAGGGTTTTACCTGTTGCTTGGAGATGTACGCCTGAACAAACTGCTGTAAGATGCCACTGTAATTCACATACAGGCTTCGTCCGCTACTCAGAGTATCATCTCTCTGCCGATCACAAACACAGTGCTATTTACTGTTCTCTTCTTGTCAAGATGAAATCATAGTCATAGTGTTGAGTGTATCTGGTTAAGATATGAAAACATGATGTGTGGTAACCTGGGAAATCCCTTTACATGGCAAAATGACATTTTCTCTAATATAGAGCTCTGAAACTACCGCAGATGCTTTAGACTTCATATAAGTTACTCCGGTGATATTTACTCTTGTATCTGTTATAATATCTATAATTGTATGTAACAAGTATTATTGTTTTGAAAGTGCGCTTTAAGACCAATGCTTTTTTTTCAACTATTATTGCTTATCCATGTTTTTTTTTATGTATGTGAGAAATAAAATTTGAATTGTTTTAGGTTTGGGTTTTGACATATGGAAAACCTTTTAGGGACAAGGAGATACTTTTGATCATTTGTTATTGCATCTATAATGTTTTATGGGATGTAGAGGTACTAAAATGGGGAGTGAGACGAGGATGGACAGAATTACAAGCACCAGGCAGGAGGACGAGGAGGAGGTTTATGGATGTGGCAAAGGAAGACATGCAGATATTTGGGTTGAAAAAGGCAGATGTAGAAGACAGAGTGATATGGAGATGGATGATCCACTGCTGTGATCCCTAACACCCGAAAGAAGAAGCAATAGTCGTAGGAGAAGAAGTAGTAGACTCTAAAATCACACTACTTAAAATGGCATTCTGTATTGGTATATTGATGTTGGGCCCCACATCGCTGCTTGGGGAAAAATGTATAAAAATACAAAAACACTTACCTGTTTATGGATTAATTTGACCTTCAGGTGGCACTGGCCTCGGTCTGGGTACGTTTCTGTCTGAGGCTGGAGTACGTACCATTTATCCTCTATACAGTGCAGGTCCTATAACACATTTGTCCAGGAGGAAAATCTTATATTTAAATGGTAATGTACACAATATACTGTACCTTTGGATATGCAAAGTTGGATATACTGTACCTTACACACATTTTGTACACACTTAGAAATGTGAATAACACACTCATTTACATGCACGTTCACATTGCACACTGTTCTACATACAGTGTTGGGGAGTAACTATTTACATGTAACGGCGTTACATAATTTAATTACAAAATACATTCATTTGTTACAGTTACTGAGAAAAAACATGTAATTAAATTACAGTTACTTTAGAAAATGTAAAAAATTACAAATCTCAAAGAACCAACACGCCAATATATATATATATATATATATATATATATATATATATATATATATATATATATATATATATATAGTCTATATAATATATATATATATATATATATATATATATATAGTCACTACAAAAACTCATATCTATATTTACCAAATATATTTCCCACTGCATTTAATATAATTACTAGAGTTTGTGGAGAAATTCAAGCAAGACACCCAACATATAAACAAAATATCAATTTGTATGCTGTGTACTTATAATTTATATGCCATGTCACAAGTTACTGTTAGGTGTCACTGAGGAGAAATTTCATTGAGTATTGTAAATGTTTTATTTCTTATTTACATTCACATTTATTGCATTTGTAAATCCATCCTCTTTTTTTTTATTTACCACAGAGAGATATAAATTTGCCCAGCGGTCCAGCCGTTGCATCTGCTAGGTGGGGCTAGAATTTAAACTCACTTTTCCACCTTTCGGCAATCAGAGCCATCTTTTATAATACCCTCAGCTCCATTCATGCCATTTAAAAGTGGTGACTCATGGAATAAGATGCCGGACTTCTGATCAGTATATGAAAGGGGTTTAAATAAAGGGCACCTCCGAGCTGGGTTCTCAAGCAAGCCCTGGAAACCTCAGCTTCTTTATACGTAACATGACATAAGGGTGTTCGCCAAAAGGGCACAAATGTACTGGAAATGCCCATTTTTCATATCAGTGGGTATCTACCTGCAGCTGGAGGACAATATTTCCCAGGAAATCATCCTGCCCTTTCTCCTTCTTGGCATCCTTGATCATCCTGTAATAAAATTCGCAGAAAGGCGAATCACATCAAAACATGTTTCCACCAAATCAATGTAAATCAGTTTCGCCTTTGGCTGTGAGCTGTTAAGTAGGCGTGTATGTATGCGTGTGTGTGTGTGTGTGTATGAGCGTCATTGTGAAAGTCATGCGTGGGACGGAATGGCGTGACCTTTTCAGCCCGTGAAAGTTGGTCCGGAATTCGTCGAGTTTCTGAGCGAGCGACACCGCCTCATCTTTATCCCTGCGAAGTGGGCGGAGTCTGAGTCAACGCTAACGCGTTTCAGTTTTCGGTACAAATAAAAGTGAAGAAACGTTGCATTTTATTTTACTCACCACATTTCCAGATGAAAATTGGCTGCCTTGATGTCGTCAAACACTCTGAAGGGAAGAAACGTGCATTGCAAAGCTGTGATGATCATGAGTCATACTGAATGATATTATCATACTATTAATAAGTTATATTTGATTGATTTGCTCTTGTTAAAGACAGTAATTAATATTAATATTAATATTAATAGTCATCTGAAAAATGGTGCTGCAATGCATTTTGGGAAACCTTGATCTGATCATGTTAGGCTTCATTGCTTCCGCCAATGGTTTCCTGTAGCTGATTTAAAAACACTGATGCTTGTCTACAAAGCCAAAAACAGAGCAGCACCTCTCTCTATCTCACTCCCTTCATCTCAACCTACATTGCACTGCGTACTCTCCACCAATATTCAACAAACCTCTCCATCCTCATCCTTCACTTTATCCCTCCTTCCTCTACCTTTGATCTTCTGATCCCTCCATAATCAACCACTAATCCATCCGTCAATGATGCTTCACTTATCCACAGATCTCTCCATCCCCGACCACTTATCCACTGATCCCTTCATCCTTTACTGCTACTCTCTTTATTCTTTCATCCTCTACCAAACCTCCACGCATCCATCCATCAATACTGCAATACTCTTTAGCAATACAACAATCTCCGTAAAATGTCTTTTTATGACTGATGTTATTCTTAGTCTATGAACCAGTTTCAGAACGTGTTTATTGATTTGTTTTTTTTTTTAACCACGAGTCTCTCAAAGCGAAAAAAAAAAGTATCTACAAATAGCCATGAATGAAAATGCAAACAAACTTTAAAATGTTTTTTTTTAGACAGATATATATATATATATATATATATATATATATATATATTATATATATATATATATATATATATATATATATAGACGCCTATCTCAGGCGTCTATGGGCATTAAAGCAGGATACACCATGGATGGAATGCCAACCCATCGCAGGGCACACACACACACACACTCACACATTCACACACTAGGGACAATTTTCCAAGGGGCCAATCAACCTACCGTGCATGTTTTTGGACCGGGAGGAAACCGGAGAACCCGGAGAAAAACCCCCTGAGGCACGGGGAGAACATGCAAACTCCACACACACATGGCCGAGACGGGAATCGAACCCGGACCCTGGAGGTGTGAGGTGAACGTGCTAACCACTAAGGCATATGGCATTATAAAGTATAAAATCTTTGTTTCAAGATGCCTTAAACCTTTCAGGAACCTGCTATGTTAATTATACCATGTGTACAGGAAAAAGGAAAAAGTTGATTTTCTTTCTTCTCGTTACACTCACAGTTTAAAGGTTTCATCCCACACCGGGTTGAGGGTCTGTTTCTTTACATGCGTTTGGAAGATTTCCCCTTGCTGGGCCGAGTCCTTCACTACAGCCTTCTGTGGTTTGCTGCCCTGTGCTTCTGGACTTTTCTGTAAGATGCTCAGCAGGCAGTATGGATCACTAAAGCCTTACACGTGGAAAAAGAGACATGGAAAATATCATACTGTGTGAACCCGGTGAGGAAATCGTTCCGGTGCTAATTGTATATATTTTTCCTCAGGAAGTTCCTCATAAAAGGGACACATTTAGCTCCAACATATCACAAGTGAGCTCACATGATGCTCTGCATGGGATTACTCAGAGAGGAAATTGGCTCATACCGCTGATGTCCTTTCCCAGAATCCCTTTGGCCTCCTTGACGATGATCTTTAGGCAGTAAACTGGTTTCTGTCACGGAAGGGAAAAAAAAAGCCACACAGTATTTAATCACAGAAAAATGGTTCACGATGATGTAAGATTGATTATTCAATTAATTTAATCGTCACCATTGCATTGTCCACTTTTTCTGACAAGCTTTCATGCTCAGCGTCGGTCATGCCAAATGCCTGGAAGATAATATATAATGATATAATAGATATTGTTGAATGTTCCACCATTATGAATCATATGTAACAGTATTTAGATTAAAACTTTAATAATAATAATAATAATTATTATTATTATTACTATGATTTTATTTAAAAAAATTATTATTGTTGTTATTATTGCATAGAAATGACAAATTATATATAATAAATAATATATATATATATATATATATATATATATATATATATATATATATATATATATATATATATATATCTTTAACTTGGTAAAATAATAAACATTAAAAGATATACAATAAAAAAATATGTTAAAAAAAATAAACATATAATAAATATAAAACTTTATTTTTATTCTATCTAGTATAAAAAGATCGCTGTTCTGTGGTGTATACCATTATGAATCATATGTAAACAGTATTTAGATTAAAACTTTATTAATAATAATAATAATAATAATAATAATAATAATAATAATTATTATTATTATTATTATTATTATTATTTTATTTATTTTTTATTATTGTTTTTATTGTTGCATAGAAATGACAAATTATATATAATAAATTATATATATATCTTTCACTTGGTAAAATAATAAAATTGAAAGATATACAATAAACAAATATATTAAAAATAAACATATAATAAATATAAAACTTTATTTTTATTCTATCTAGTATAAAAAGATCGCTGTTCTGTGGTGTATATCAGTGTTTCTATACTCGAGTGTTGTGTGTTTGTGAGTCACTGTAAACGCACCTCTTTGATATAGTCCTGGAACTGAGCAGTGCTGTAGTCTGTATTGGTGGTTGGTTTGCCCAGTCTGTGTTTGATGGTGTACAGCAGCTCCTTGTACAGTGGTTTTAACTGCAGAATTTGCATACATCAATATTCATTCATTCATTCATTCATTTATTCATCTTCTATGCTATATCCAATCTTCCCTCGGGTCACGGGGAGTCTGTGCCTATCTCAGGCGTCTATGGGCATTAAGGCAGGATACACCCTGGATGGAATGCCAACCCATCGCAGGACACACACACTCAAATTCACACACACACATTCATACACTAGGGACAATTTTCCAAGGTGCCAATCAACCTGCATGTTTTTGGACCGGGGAGGAAACCGGAAAACCCGGAGGAAAACCCCCTGTGGCACGGGGTGAACATGCAAACTCCACACACACATGGCCGAGACGGGAATCGAACCCGGACCCTGGCAGTGTGAGGCGAACGTGCTAACCACTAAACCACCGTACCCCTCTAACATTTTCATAAGTAACTAATTTAATTACACGTTTTTTCACAATAATTGTAATGAATAAGTGTTACATTAATTTTGTAATTAAATTACATAACATCTTTACATGTAAACTATAAGCACCTAAAGCCGTTCTATAGAGTGTATCTCAAAGCTCTGTGGCATCAGATATCATATAAAACTATTGCTGGAACAGTCTGGTGTCCCAATACTTTTGGACACATGGTGTAAGTTAGATTTATTTATTTATTTTTAATGTTTTTTGAGAATGTTACGCAATCTAGAGGACTCACAAATTGAAGTGCATCTGAATACAATCACAAGTGAGTATATAATCACTCACCTCAAACTCCTTGTGCTTTTTCGCTCTTTCCATGGGATCTTCAGGATCCTGAAAAGTTCAACAAAGTTACGTTTACAAATTACATGAAAAATTGTTCAAAGCTCGTTAACTGTACATATTATGTATTGGGTCCTCTTTTTTTAACCCCCCCTCCCCCCCAAAGTGAGCAATGTTACAAAAATCTTCTTACTTGCATCATATAATGCACATATGTTGTGTTTATAACCCATGTGCTTTATAGTGAATGATGTGAACGGTGTATTTATTCTACAGTAAAAGCAGCACTGGGGCAAAAGCACGAAAATAAAATATTTATTGGATATCAAATAGGGAAAATAAGAATACACAAAAGTAAGTATGACTTTAATTTACATCTAAATTAAATGGAAAATGTTGAATATTGAAAATGAGGGAAAAAACAGTTTGTTGTGTAAAATACTGGAGTTGATAACATAGATAAATGTTTTACGTATATTTTTTGCAAGCATTTACATTTACGCCATTTGCCAGGTGTTCTAACCCAGAGCGATTTATTATACTCTTATTTACACAGATGAGAAGATGAGGGCCTTGTTCAGGGGCCCCCGGAGGCAGCAGGGAAATGCTACAAGTTGAACTCATGACCTCCACAGACTCACAAGTTCACCTTTATAACATTTACATTTACAGCATTTAGCAGACTCCCTTATCCAGAGTGACTTACAACTGAGCAATTGAGGGTTAAGGGCCTTACTCAAGGGCCCACTAGTGGTGGCGGGGTTTGAACCCGTGATCTTCCGGTCCAGAGTCCAACATCTTACCCACTGGGCTATCACCTCCCCTAATAAATGTTATATTTCATGCTTTGTAACATTTACACTACATTTTACATTTACATTTGTGTAATAAAAAAATGTATATATAAGATGAAGATTTGTTTTATTTGAGAATTAAATAATATATATATTAGACGGCGTATTAAAATGAACTAACATCTAATCAGAATATTGTGCACTATATTATTAGCTTTGTTGCATAATCAATGTACTCGTCATATTATTGAAAATTTACATTTGCATACTGAACACATATTGTTGGGAACGGGTCCAACGTTTACTGTCTAAAAAAGCTTCAGCATTTTTGTTTACCTTTCTGTCCCTTAGTTTTCTGGTCATTCCTAGTTTTCGTGCAGGAGAGCCCTAAAAGAAAAATGAGATTGAACGCAATTCAGTGTACAATATGTATCTTGACACATCAACTCTCTATATAAACTCTGTTACTATCATTACAGTCTATGCCATATTTTATACATTGTTTATTATTATTACATCATATTTCTAGCATAATGAATGTGTACCTGTCTCTGTCTGCTTCGAGTTGATCCTGAACAAGACGAGTGACCCTGTTCATTAAGGGGGAAAAAAAAGTGGAAGAAGGAAGTGAAATATATTATATTACATTTCTCTGACTGAAGGACCAATTTACTACCAAAAACATTATATTTAGTACCAATTTAGAGTACCAGTAGTAGTCTGAATCTAAATACAATATATGTGTTCAGGTCTCCAGCGAAGAATAAGTTCATTCAGGTATGGTATGGTCAGGTAAGGAAGAAGTGTTAGGATATAACACTATATAGGCTGTGTGTGTATATATATATATGATATATATATATATATATATATATATAT
The DNA here is from genome assembly GCA_030449085.1 of Kryptopterus vitreolus. Lineage (NCBI taxonomy): Eukaryota > Metazoa > Chordata > Actinopteri > Siluriformes > Siluridae > Kryptopterus > Kryptopterus vitreolus. The sequence goes on from JACRUU010000015.1 coordinate 20,756,590, forward strand.
ATATATATATATATATATATATATATATATATATATATATATATTAGATATTTGTTATATGTTCATTCATTCTGTGTCTGTGCCTATCTCAGGCGTCTATGGGCATTAAGGCAAGATACACCCTGGATGGAATGCCAACTCATCACAGGGCACACACACACACACACTCACACACACATTCATACACTAGGGACAATTTTCCCAAGTTGCCAATCAACCTACCGTGCATGTTTTTGTACCGGGGGGAAACCCGGAGAACCCGGAGAAAAACCCCCTGAGGCACGGGGAGAACATGCAAACTCCACAAACACATGGCCGAGACGGGAATAGAACCCGGATCCTGGTGGTGTGAGGCGAACGTGCTAACCACTACGCCACCATGCCCCCTCACAGTATATTAAATACGATGTGTATTTATCCCTGATGACTGGAAACCCCTTAGTGCCGGAGCCGGACTCAAAAGGGAAACCAATCCTCATCTGGATGTTATTAAGAGTGTCATTGTGAGTGATACAGAACAGTGTGGAGTGTGTGATTATGAACGATGTCCTCCTGCAGTTCTGTTACAATCCGATGATATCTATCTAACGAAGTGCAATATCAAATTCCGCATGAAATGGGATCCAGAGGTGGAACTTCACAAGATGAGTCGGGATGTTTGATGGAGCGGGGTCTGATTTATTCCAGTGTCTACTCACTCTTATTGTCAGTCGTGTACATATATTACAGTATACTCTGTTTATTCAATATTTTTATTTATTTATTTATTTATTTATTTCAGTGTTTGATGTTTAAATGCCGAACGTGATTTCATTGTATAGCAAACAGACGAAACACAAATCATCATGAGACTATGCTTCATGAACGCCTTACTGTGACCTAATATGACACTCAATAAAGGTTACAAAATGAGTTTTCCAGCCCCGGGGGCCAAACGTCGGATATTTAATATCACCTCACTGTCCCTGAACATTTACAGTATCCATTTTGTGAATATATATTTAAACTTAGCCGCCAGTTATATACATATAAAACACTTACGATCAGTGTTTTAAATGTGTCTCATGTATTTCACCGTTAAGGCTGCTGCTTTCTTTTTCTTTTTTTTTTTTTAACTTGCTGTAAATGACACTGCAAATAAACCACCAGTTGTGGTGGTTGGCTGCACTTCCTTGTTCACTATAAGAAGGCATGATAACAATGTTTAAGATTTTCATTGTGCTTGGTCACAGAGGTGAGACGTGGTATAAAAATGCACCGGAAAACAATCATTAAGGTAAATTGAAAATGCCTCTGTGGGTATTTATGTGTAGTTTGTTGCTCAAAAACCTACACGTGAAAACCACATGATCTGGATTCATTAGCTTTATCTGCATCAATCAAAAGTCTATCTATATCTATCTATCTATCTATCTATCTATCTATCTATCTATCTATCTATCTATATTATATATATATATATATATATATATATATATATATATATATATATATATATATATATATATATATACTAATCTGATTACACTGTGATCAGAAAATGTCCTTAGTGTTGACTCTTTTTCTTATGCAAAGAATTTAAAAACTTGCCTGTTGCGGCGGAACGAGCAATCTGTCCGTGGTGGACCCATCCTGAGCTGAAATCATGCTGGCAAAGAGTTTTCTACACGTTTTTCAGTATTAACTCTAAATCCTTGTGAAATCCTCTCTCCCTCATCCGCCGGCCGAGAACCCGGAGCACCAGCAAAAACGACGCGGCTTCAACCCAACGGCTTGAACGTAACCTGTTTCAGCAACGCATTCTCAAGAGCTGTCAAGCTGCCATACATCTTCGGTGAGAAAAGTCTTGCGGAAGTCGACGTTTCCTGTTTTAAGCCTGGCCCTGTGAGCTCGAGCGTTTGCTTCGTGCGATTCTACGAGCTTGTCATCCTTTGCCTATCTCACCTCTCTTGCTCCATCTTCCTTCCTCCGCAGCCACACAGGCCTCTGCTCGTCTGAACCGAAACGAATCTTTCCCCCAATGCCGTGCACCGATGCACCACGGGCAGATTCTCTCTTTTTGAATGAGACAGAAGAATCTTGCCAATGAATAGACCGCGTCACATGTATGTAAAGATCTCAGCATGGCCTTAAAAAAATAACAAGATATATACACACTTATACAATTCTTTGTACAATCCATAACGTTGCAATAACGTTAAAAAAAAAGAGGAAGCCCTGTTGATGTACAGTAGGTCTACTTTATATGAACAGAGAAATAAAAGGCATTGATGTAATGGTTAAATAATACAATTATTTAAATAAATAAATAAATAAATAAAACATCTTATTTTGTGTAATTGTATGATTTCCTTTGTGTCAGATGACAAGCGACTTTTGACAAGAGGGTTCAGGTTCACTTTCAAGTTAACAGTCCACCCGTAATAGTCATATATCACACTACACACTATTATATTGTGGGGTCTAGTTCTGCCCAAATGAAGCACACTAGACATTATTGCAAATTGTTGTCCTTCACGCCGCAAAATATTACACACGGTTGTGAGAACCGGTACACTACACACTATTATATAAGGGTCAAGCTCTGCCCATGTTTACTACACATTCCTACACAGGGGGTAATTATGGCCATTGTACACTACACACTATTACAAAAGGGGGTCAAGTATTTTCCCATCATGCGCCACAATATTACACAGGGGAGAAATACGGCTTTTCTACACTACACACTATTACCAAAGAGTCAAGTTGTGAGAACGTGGACACTACACACTATTATATAAGGGTCAAACTCTGCCCATGTTTACTACACATTCCTACACAGGGGGTAATTATGGCCATTGTAGACTACACACTATTACAAAAGAGGGTCAGGTATTTTCCCATCATGCGCCACAATATTACACAGGGGTGAAATACGGCTTTTCTACACTACACACTATTACCAAAGAGTCAAGTTGTGAGAACGTGGACACTACACACTATTATATAAGGGTCAAACTCTGCCCATGTTTACTACACATTCCTACAGAAGGGTCAATTCTAGTTGTTGTACACTACACAATATTACACAAGAGTTAGGTTCTGAACCTATACACTACACAGTACTATACAAGTGTCAAATACAATCCTTGTACACTACACACTGCCACATAGGGGTGAGGTTCTTCCGTTGTACGATACACACAGTTACACAGGGTTGAAATTCTACTCTTCTACAATACACAATATGAAACAATTATCGCTGTTGTACACTACACTCTACTATACAAGGGTCAAGTTCTTCCATTGTATACTACACATCCCTTCACAGGGGTCAAGTATAGGCAGTGTACACATGTTACATAAGAGCTTAAACTAAACAATATTCCACAAGGGTCAAATGCAGCCTTTGTACACTACACACACTACTACACATGGGTCAAGTTCTGTCGCTCTACATAACACAGTGTTATTTCCCAGTGTAGGGTTGGGGTATACAGTGTGATTAAAGGCAAGGGGTGATGGATAGATGCTGGATGTGAGCGGTGAATAACGGAACACACAGAAAGTATACTGAAAACAGAAAGTGAGGTATTTACAGTGCAGATCTTTAATGTGGACCCAGGCCAAAACGACAAACCCAAGATTGCACACATTGTGCATTTGATGCAAAAAAAAAGACTATTACATTATATAGCTGTTGTATATATAAACATTATACAGAAATTTCTTTTGAACACTATTGTAGTGTATCTGGTGCTTCCTAGAAAAGTAACAGCTTGAGCGTGCGTCTAAGAGCTGCAGCGACATCATGCGGCCAGTCGGGAAACTGCACATTTCCTTTTTTTTCATTTCATCCAGAGATGCAGCTTGAAGTTTAAAACTTTAATATAATGAGAAGTTAGTTAACTGGATAACTAGAGAATAATTTATTTATACAACGCATTGTAAATGTAAAACCACGAAATTATTTGTTGAGTGAGGACAGTTTTAAAAAAATGATCAGATCATGTGTCGAGGCATTCACACTTACTTTCTACAAGCAAGATTTGAAGTCTGTCGCTTTTGGTGTGCGTTAATAAATCATAAAAACAAATAGAAGAAAACGAGCGACACGAACACGGAATAGTCTTTAAGGGTGATTTTGGGACTTTCGCCCACAGCGCCGCTGGTGTAGTGGTATCATGCAAGATTCCCATTCTTGCGACCCGGGTTCGATTCCCGGGCGGCGCACAAATCTTTTCTTCTTTACAGGAGTGGATGAAAACATGTTGGGAAAAAAAATGCAATATATTTTACAATCTGTATACAACATTAAAATAATTAAAAATTATAACAATAAATAACAAAAACTATTCAATAAAATAATCATAGGTGAAAAAGGTGTTCATGGCCATGGTGGTTTAGTTCAGGACACAGTAACTATTCCCCTGCAGAAAATCAGCAAAGGATCAAGGGCAATTTGCTAAGATGGAAAAATAAATAAAAAAACAAATAAATAAACAAACAAACAAACAAATACAAGCAGGAGCATTTCTACTTCCTCATACCTATGGGGATGGATCCACATCAACAGCATGGAGGTACTGAGAAACATTCATGAAAAAGAATGACACAGATGGATGGATGTATATATATATATATATATATATATATATATATATATATATATATATATATATATATATATAATATATATATATAGACACCAGAATTTTCCAGTACTCTTTCCACCAACGTTATCGCAATCCTTCTGCCTCCACCGAAGCCCCACCCCCAATCCGCGTCACACTGTTTACTAACATGAGTTTATTATACAGTGTCGTCACTATATAGCGGTCAAATTGCGCTGTTAAGCTGACAGAATAAGGTATGCACATTTTTGCCAAACAAATCATATTTACATTTCTTAAAAATATAAAAAATACTTTATGCAGCTGATTGTCTTATGATAAACTGTAGACATGGAGAGATCAGTGATTTTTGGCCAGTTCTGTACAGTGTATTGATAATTTGGCACGCTATGTTTTTGTTTTTGCATAAGTATTTTTATATTCGAACTGGTCATCGTTTATGATCGCTTTTAAGTGTGTTTATGTTGCTTATTTAGACAGGGATGTGCCTGTCCCGGCGTCTGTTCATTATGGTCTATTTTGATTGGTTGAAAAGGATATGAAATTATATCTTGAGATTCTATGTTTTATTTGCGGAAATCGTAGTGAAATTGGTCAAAGTAAATTAATTCATGCAGAAAGCCCTACGGAATTGGTCTAGTTCGCCTGACATAACAAAAGTCTATAATGCATAATAACCGGTAACCGTTTGTGGAAGCAGGCTCGTGGAGGCCTCGTCGTAATGGAAAGATCGAATCATTTTAGTGACTCGGTTCTTTGAATCAAAATAAATAAATGCATAAATGTTCATTTCTTTGCTTTGATCACGAATAAAATAAATGTTACATATTCGATAACCAGGTCCTCCAACAGGTCCTCCTTTCTTTCTTTATTTTACATACTTTATTGATCCCGTGAGGGAAATTCTTTTCTTCGCATATCTGAGCAGGGTTAGCCATCATACGGCGCCCCTGGAGCACAGAGGGTTAAGGGCCTTGCTCAAGGACCCAACGATGGCAGCTTGGCGATACCTGGGTTCGAACCCCCGGACCAATAGCCTTAAGCCGCTGAGCTACACCCCTCCAAATTATGATAAATAGAACGAGCTCCTCACCTCTTATAATGTGGTCTATGTTGTTACTTCTTGACTCCTCTCATGACAAAATATAAAAGGAGAATAATCTGACTAGAAGAGTCGATAGATGATCTACGTAATTCTCTTTTCTGTGCATAACCTGCGGAGATTTTTCAATGCTTTGCTCATGCATGTCTCGTGGAAAATGAACAATTGTTTAGATTATTTGTTTAGATTATTCGTTCTTCTGGGTCATAGATTCATTGAAAAAACGAACGTTCATAACTGACCCAGCACTACTGAATGGTGGGCGATTCTGCAAAATTTGGTATAAACCCGATATCAAGTAAATACAGGGCCAGTATATTTATGCTAATGCCGATATTTATTACGTGATATTAAAACGTGATATTGACCCTGCATGTTGCTGTTTTTTCCTGTAGAGGAAAGAAACATATATATATATATATATATATATATATATATATATATATATATATATATATATATATATATATATATATATATATATATATATATATATATATATGGTGCACGTGTGTGTGGAGTTTGCATGTTCTCCCCGTGCCTCAAGGGGTTTTTCTCCGGGTTCTCCGGTTTCCTCCCGGTCCAAAAACATGCACGGTAGGTTGATTGGCACCTTGGAAAATTGTCCCTAGTGTATGAACTGTGTGTGTGTGTGTGCCCTGCGATGGGTTGGCATTCCATCCATGGTGTATCCTGCCTTTAATGCCCATAGACGCCTGAGATAGGCACAGGCGCCCCGTGACCCGAGGGAAGATCGGATAAAGCGGTAGAAGAGGAATGAATGAATGGATATTCATATAACTGTAATGAATTGAATGTACACTATAAACATAAAATTTATGCAAAATTCACGCTCCTCTTCCTTCTTTCATCTCTCAGTTATATATTAACCGAATGCACTTTTTGTGCCTGCTTGTCCTCGTCCGAGCGAATTCTCTATTCCTTCTCATGGGCATGTGTACACTCTTTTACACAACTTTATAACCTTTATACCTCTGTAAAGCTCCTGTAAGACTTTGTTTCTATTAATAAATCTGAATGCACTTGAAGTCGTCTCCTCAGCAGTGTGGATACACCTCTGTAGTTTTCTACTATCTGATTTTGGATCAGAACCAAACCAGACAGTCCTGGACGTTCCCAAGAGACTTGATTATAATCGTCAAATCCATATAATGATAATAATAATAATTGGATTTGTGTTGAATGGTTGAAACCAACACTCGGTGACGAGGAGGAGCATTTTGTATGTGGAAGAACTGGAATGTGTGTGGAGTGGAGTTGCATGGCAACAGCTGGAGCTACCATAACATTCCTTTGTGTGTGTACGTGTGTGTGTGTGTGTGTGGTGTGTGGAGAGGCAGGCAGCAAACTCTTTTTAATACAAGGAAATTTCTTGTATGCTTTCTTTTAGACTTTAAATGAAGGCGTTTGAAGGTGTGCTGAGATGCAACACGAGATAACTCGAGGGGAGAGGAGCACTTTAAGCTCAGAGCACAAGTTCAGCACACAGGAGGATTCCTTTCACTACACAACCCAACTCTACAACTCAACACAATGGCTCGTAGGAGCAGGAGAAGCTGCTAAGAAGAGGTTCCTCACAGGGATTTTAGTGCGGTGCCAGAGTCAGGAGATCCTGCTCAGCGTCCAGAAAGTGCTACATGTGACCATGGGGAAAGATTTCACCTACGCCCGAAGTCGCGTGAGAGCCGTGGGCACCGTGGCGACTCTTGGCCGCCTCAAGACCTCAACTCCGGATGTGCATTTGCTTGGAAAGGAGATGCTAGACACCTGGAAATGGTTTGAGAACAGCACGGATGCGATGAAAACGAATTATTTGTTCGGACTCTTGGCTTTTTGCGACGCTGAGATGTTGCACATGTTGGGGAACCTGGCATGTGTGCTGATCGAGAGGCACAACTTACACCTCCTGCAGAGCATCAAAGGTATAACAAACTTTATTATTTTCACTAATAAAAAAAAAAGATGATAAAAAGATGATAAAAAGAATAAATATATATATTAATTTATATAAAATTA
>JACRUU010000015.1:20766844-20781844 GCA_030449085.1 Kryptopterus vitreolus
CTAAAAGGATTTGAGGGGCTTTGAATCTGTCTATAAAAAGATTAAGACCAAGGTTGTGGAGATGGAAGAGAGGAACGTGTACTGTGGAGTCTATAACAGTTTAATCGTCCTGGAAAGGTAACGTGGAAAAACACCGAAGTCGAAAGCATTTTAATATATTAGCTGTTACATTAGCGCCCTTTTATCGGATTTCAGGATGAAATTGTTTTGACATGTGCAGCACTGAAATGCATTTTTATCACTCATGATACAATTATTATTTTTATTTTTTAAAATTAATTATTATAATAATCATGATTTTTCGTCACGCCATGGTAGCGTAAACTTCCCGGCCGTAAATGTGGATTAACGCAATTGGCGAGACGTGGTGTCCCACGAACCAAAGAACCAATCAAAAGCATGAGCAACCAATCAGAGAACCAATCAGAACGGCACCACTTGCAATTAGGGAGCGCAACAAATGATTACTATTTAGCATATCCTAGGTTTTTAGTTCAGAATAACCCTATTTGCAATCTTTAACATTTTCATAAGTAACTAATTTAATTGCACATTTTTTTCTCAGTAAATGTAACCGATTACTGTTACATTTATTTTGTAATTAAATTACCTAACATGTAATTACTTAAAGGGGCACGGTGGCGTTAGTGGTTAGCACGTTCGCCTCACACCGCCAGGGTCCGGGTTCGATTCCCGTCTCGGCCATGTGTGTGTGGAGTTTGCATGTTCTCCCCGTGCCTCAGGGGTTTTTTCTCCGGGTTCTCCGGTTTCCTCCCGGTCCAAAAACATGCACGGTAGGTTAATTGGCACCTTGGAAAATTGTCCCTAGTGTATGAATGTGAGTGTGTGTGTGTGTGTGTGTGTCCTGCGATGGGTTGGCATTCCATCCTGCCTTAATGACCCTGAGATAGATGCCCAGACCCGAAAGATGAATGAAGCGGTGAATAAATGAATGAATGAATGTAATTACTGTACTTACTCCCCAACACCAGTCAAAACACGCAGTGTCTGTGATTCGCCTCTAGAGGCCGCTCTTGTACGGTATAAATACAGAGGATATTTCCAGCTGTTCCGGTGCAGACCCGGTATTCAGATACCCTAACCAGATAACTATTGGTTCGACAAACCTCAATTAATAAGTCGGTTATCGGATTGCTTGTGCTTTATTACAGAGAAGACCACAGCAGAGTGATCCATTATGACGGAGGCAGTAAGGTGGCCCTGGGCTCCAAGGACCGATCCGTACGACTTCTGGACACGAGGCTGTTGAAGGAGGTTCCCCCACTGATGTATGGCCATGCAGGAAGTGTGAGAGCAGTGCTGGTGTGTGAGGAAAGAGAGCTGGTGATCAGTGCCAGCTATGACCTTAGCATCCGGTACGATTAACGTCAGTGACACAGACGAGCCCTTTTACTGCGCTAGACAAGTCAGGCAGATGTTCGAGTAGAACAGCTGGACTGCTTAAGAGGCATTTAAAGCACTATGTAAAAATATGTGGTTTTCATACATTGGAACGTAGACAATCATTTCATTTGCCAGATGCTGGAATATGAAGACTGGTGCATGCGAGATGCTGTTCTCTGGACACATAGGGACCGTCACCTGCCTGGACCTGCACGGAAACCATGTGGTGTCCGGAGCCCGAGACTGCAAAGTCAAAGGTGGTTTCAAAAGTTTGGGTTAACAAGCCAAATCACTTTTCTGGCAGCTGCTATAACATTTATATTAACATATATTTGTGGGAATGTGTCTTTGTCAGTGTGGAGCCTGCAGACGGGTCAGTGCTGCGACAAAATGAGGTTTTGTCATCGTAAACCTGTAGTGTGTGTGAAGATGGACTCCAATCTGGTGCTCAGCGGATGTGAGGGAGGATTGATCAAGATGTGGGACATAGAGACAGCAGATCTACTAAAGGTACACATTCACACGACGAGACAGCAATGAGAGACTTACAACTGAGCAAATTGAGGGCTTAAGGGCCTTGGTCAAGGGCCCACTAGTGGCAGCTTGGTGGTGCTTCCAGTCCAGAGAGCAAGGCCTTAACCGCTGATCTTCCACCTCTACCATTCTTCATCTAGTCTACTAGTCTTCATCTACTATTATATTCTTACATTCATGGGGCACGGTGGCTTAGTGGTTAGCACGTTCGCCTCACACCGCCAGGGTCCGGGTTCGATTCCCGTCTCGGCCATGTGTGTGTGGAGTTTGCATGTTCTCTTCATGCGTCAGGGGGTTTTTCTCCGGGTTCTCCGGTTTCCCCCCGGTCCAAAAACATGCACGGTAGGTTGATTGGTACCTTGGAAAATTGTCCCTAGTGTATGAATGTGTGTGTGTGTGTGTGTGTGTGTGTGTGTCCTACGATGGGTTGGCATTCCATCATGGGTGTATCCTGCCTTAATGCCCATAGACGCCTGAGATAAACAGGCTCCCCGCGACCCGAGGGAATATCGGATATAGCAGTAGAAGATGAATTAACGAATATTCTTACATTCATTGATCTTCTATCGCTTTATCCGACTTGTCTTTCGGGTCGCGGGGAGCCTGTGCCTATCTCAGGCGTCTTTGGGTATGACGGCAGGACATATCCTGTATGGAATGCCAACCTATCACCCATCTCACACACTCACACACTACGGACAATTTTCCAAGGTGCCAATCATAGTGCATGTTTTTGGACCGGGAGAAAAAACCCTGAGGCACTGGGAGAACATGCAAAATTCCATATACTCCCAGGCAGGAATCGAACCCCCAACCCTGGACGTGTGAGGCAAATGTGCTAACCGCTAAGCCACCGTGCCCCTACAATATTACAGTTACTTATTCATTCATTCATTCATTCATTCATCTTCATCTTCTACCGCTTTTATCCGATCTTCCCTCGGGTCACGGGGAGTCTGTGCCTATCTCAGGCGTCTATGGGCATTAAGTCAGGATACACCCTGGATGGAATGCCAACCCATCACAGGACACACACACACACACACACACACATTCATACACTAGGGTTAATTTTCCAAGGTGCCAATCAACCTACCGTGCATGTTTTTGGACCGGGGGGAAACCGGAGAACCCGGAGAAAAACCCCCTGAGGCACGGGAAGAACATGCAAACTCCACACACACATGGCCGAGACGGGAATTGAACCCGGACCCTGGCGGTGTGTGCTAACCACTTAGCCCCCGTGCCCCCACAGTCACTTATATTAAATGATATTATATTCAGATCAGTAAACACAAGGTATGTAACGATATCTGTTAATTTTGTGCGTATTTGTAGGTCACCGAAGGTCACCAGGGCTCTGTGAAATGCCTGTTCCTTGACCAGTTTCACTTCTTGTCAGGAGGATCAGATGGTATGGTGATGACCTGGAGCACTGACCGTCATTTCAACAAGTGTCTTATGACCTTCCATCATCCACGGTGAGTCCCGAGGGATTAAAGCCAAGGTCTTTCAGAAACGTGCCAATAAAGATGATCAATGCATCCTGTTTATGTAAGTGTAGGGATTACAGCATGGTAATCATAGTAGTCAATATTTGCTCATGAAAATAAATCACATTTCCGTCCAATCAGAATGGAGTATTTTCTTAATCCCAAACATGTAGGGAAGTGGTGACGGTGTCTTTACTCTTCCTGCGAGTGATCACCGGCAGTGTGGACGGAAGGATCCGGATCTTCAACTTGCTCAGCGGAGACTGTGTGAGAGTCTTCAAAATCGGCACCGACGAAAGCCCCATACGCTCTTTACACGCACATAACAATACGTGAGTTTACCACGGTAAACACAAACATAAACACAGAGCATAGACCTGAAGCTATTTGTGATAGATGGGTTTTTTTTTTCTGCCTTTCACAGTATCGTGGTGAACAGCAGCAGTCGGGTTTTGTTCCTGCAGTTTGCCGAGCAGCAGTGGGATTACAGCGCGCCGTTGGAGCGGATCACGGATCACACGCGTCCTCAACCCAAGCACGCGGCTGCTTTACTAAACTCAACCAAAACAAAGAAAAACGCACGACGATCCAGGACACAGTCTCACTCCCAGCGGATGAGGAACCTCTCAGCTCCCAGCATGCATCACTTACAGGGTGGGTACTGTTCTAGTCCCTCAGTTGCAGTATGTTAGTTTGTTTGTTTTCGAACTGAATGAGTTTCATCTCCATGTGAGGAAGATCCTTAATGCGCTGTTGTGTTTTAACATGTGCAATTTTTTTAATTAAATTTTAATATATTTTACTCGCCCCTGCGTTTTGGATTGCGAGTGATCAGAATTGTCTGTTTAACTTGTTTAGTTAGACATTAACGAATCCTAAAACAAAATAACAAATCCGAACTCATATTAACAATACAGAAAACACACACGAACGAATCCAGAAACACATGAATAAATCCCGAAACAAAATAACAAACCTAAAAACAAAATAACAAATCCGGAAACACATTAATAAATATAAAAACAAAATAACAAATCGAAAAACAAAATAATAAATTCAAACACACATTAATAAATCCAGAAAATAAAAAAATCGGAAACACATGAATAAATCCGAAAAACAAAATAACAAATTTGGAAACACATTAATAAATCTGAAAACAAAATAACAAATCCTAAAAACAAAATAATAAATTTGGAAACACATTAATAAATATAAAAACAAAATAACAAATTTGGAAACACATTAATAAATCTGAAAACAAAATAACAAATCAAAAAACAAAATAACAAATGAAACACAAAAACAAAATCAAATTTGGAAACACATTAATAAATCCAAAAACAAAATAATAAATCTAAAACAAAATAACAAATTCGAAAACACATAAATAAAAACAAAATAAATCGAAAAACAAAATAATAAATTCAGACACATTAATAAATCCAGAAAAAAAAAATCGGAAACACTTGAATAAATACGAAAATAAAATAACAAATTTGGAAACACATTAATAAATCTGAAAACAAAATAACAAATCTAAAGACAAAATAATAAATTCGGAAACACATGAATAAAGCTGAAAACAAAATAACAAATTTGGAAACCCATTAACAAATATAAAAACAAAATAACAAATCCAGAAACACATTAATAAATCCGAAAACAAAATAACAAATCAAAAAACAAAATAACAAATTAGGAAACACATGAATAAATCTGAAAACAACATAACAATTTTGGAAACAAATGCATAAATCCGAAAACAAAATAATAAATCCAAAAAACAATATAAATTTGGAAACACATTAATAAATCCAAAAACAAAACAAAACAGCAAACCTAAAAACAAAATAATAAATTCGGAAACACATTAAAAAAACAAAAAAAAACAAAATAACAAATCTAAAAACAAAATAATAAATCTAAAAACAAAATAATGATTTCTAAACACTAAAAAATCTGAAAGCAAAATTACAAATCTAAAAACTAAATAACAAATTCAGAAACACATTAATAAACCTGAAAACAAAATAATAAATCAAAAAAACAAAATAACAAATTTGGAAACACATTAATAAATCCGAAAACAACATAACAAATTCGGAAACACATTAAAAAATCAGAAAACAAAATTATAAATCCAAAAACAATATAAATTCGGAAACACATTAGTAAATCTGAAAACAAAATAGCAAACCTAAAAACAAAATAACAAATTCGGAAACACTAATAAATCCGAAAACAAAATATTAAACCTAAAAACAAAATAATGATTTCGAAACACATTAAAAAATCTAAAAACAGAACAACAAATTTGGAAACACTAAAAAATCTGAAAACAAAATAACAAATCTAAAAACAAAATAACAAATTCAGAAACATTAACAAATCTGAAAACACAACGACAATTATACAAACCTTAAAAGGTCGGTATAGTTTGCGATTGGATCATTGTGTTCGGCACACGTCAATCAAGAAATACATCCAGTACAACAGGCACAAAAGAAAAGAGTAAACCATCTATAACTGCTTATGAATGTCCTTCCTCAAAGTAGCGTTGAATGAATTCTATTTTCCCCTTCGCTTGCCAGTGTTTACTTCTGTAATGTTATTATATTTAAAGGTGCACTAATCGCCCAAAATATAAAAAAACATAGACGTTATAAGATTTCCGACTTCCTGAATATCTTGATTGACAGGCGTCTCGTCCAATGAGCGGCAAGTTTTCCATTTTCAAACTGTACCTGCCTTTTCTGGTTTGTAGGAATTTGTTCATTGTGTTTTTCGTATTTGTTGTTTTGTTTTTGTATTTGTTGTTTTGTTTTTGTATTTGTTATTGCGTTTTATGATTTGTTATTGTGTTCTCTAATACCTCTAATGAGATTGGAGAATTTAACAAAAGCAAAAATTTAATTCGATACAAAAATCAAATATCAAAATCAAATGGAAAAATGTAAAAAAAAAAAAAAAAAAAAAAAAAATATATATATATATATATATATATATATATATATATATATATTATATATATATATATATATGTTATAGAGGGGCACGGTGGTTTAGTGGTTAGCACGTTCGCCTTCACACCGCCAGGGTCCTGGGTTTGATTCCCGTCTCGGCCATGTGTGTGTGGAGTTTGCATGTTCTCCCCGTGCCTCAGGGTTTTTCTTTCCGGGTTCTCCGGTTTCCTTCCTCCCCTGGTCCAAAAACATGCACGGTAGGTTGATTGGCACCTTGGAAAATTGTCCCTAGTGTGGTGGTGTGTGTGTGTGTGTGTGTGTGTGTGTCCTGCGATGGGTTGGTACCCTGGCATTCCATCCAGGGTGTATCCTGCCTTAATGCCCATAGACGCCTGAGATAGGCACAGACTCCCCGTGACCCGAGGGAAGATCGGATAAAGCGGTAGAAGATGAATGAATGAATGAATGAATATATATATATAATATATATCTATATATATCTATATATATATATATATATATATATATATATATGTTTACCAGCAAAATTTGCATTATATTTTACAGAAAGGCACTACGCAAGCCAGAGGTGTGTAATGACCCCGAGTGAGAGAGCTCTGCGAGATCGTTTGAGGAAGAGATGCCCTCATCATCACATCACCGCCGCCACCCAGGTTGTCCTAAAGGTCCGTCCCAGACGTCATCCTGAGCGCAAAGCGTCTCCGCCTCCTCCGCCTCAGAAAGCTTCAAAACAGACACCCCAGAAAACCCTCGTGCATCTCGGCATCGCATCCACAACGCCGCTCCAGACTCCGAAATCCACACGACCGCATACGGCCTGCCCCGCCTCCACCAGCACCACCAGTACCACCATCACCACCAGCGCCACCCCGGAGTCGGGAAATGCCTTTATCAAGAGTGAATCGCAGCTTCCAAACCACCATGCTGATATTCCGGGAATATCCAGGCAATTCCAGAGTCCGCTGGATCCGTTCCGCGAGAGCGGAGGTTTTCAGCTCAGGACCGACACCCAGCTGGAGGAATACAAGCAGGCGCAGATGCAGGCTTTTTCATCCACCCTGCCTAAGGAAGACAAGAAGAGGTACAGCAGGATATCCTGGAGACCGAAAGTTAAAGTTTCCCCCGTTAAAGATCCGTAACGTTGTGAGGGAACACATTCAATCGGACACGAGGGGGTGTTAAAAAGGTTTGACACCAACATGCGTCAGAGGACGCCGTCTCTCGGAAGAGCTTAAAACCTGGCAGCTATTGAAGCTCCATGTATTTCGAAAAAATGACTGCGAAGGCATTCTCGACATGAAGGACGTCCTCAGGGGTCACCAGCCTGCCCACGCACTTGGCAGCAACACAAATTGACCTCAAAGCATGATCTTCGGGGCGTGCCCAAATCACATGGACTGTTCTGAACAGCCTGGACTGTTCCAAGTGACTCTCCGACCGTGGCAGCAGTCACGTGGATTGCTCTACGACTAACATTCGCGAGTTTACGGATTGTCTTCAAAATTTTCAGCGGGGGACTTTTGTTCTCTCTGTTGCCTATCCGAGCTGCACTCGATGCCGCCGTGCACTATGGGAGCATCCCTTGTTTGGCTAAAATAACCTCGGAGGGTGACGTCATCTAAAAATGCAAGGTCTTCAGGGTTTTGTGGGCTGATCGGTCAGATGTGGCCACGCCCTTCTCTCGCCAAATTCATAGCACTCATAGCCCTCACATAGGGGTGTGGGGGGGTGGGGAGGACCCTAACATCAGCCCCTTCCATTTAAATATTTATTTTTGCAGTATTTCAGAACAGCGCAACAGATATTGCGTCATCGGGCAGGCGTGGTCTATTTGATTAATCTGCATAGGTCAAAGATCAATGTGTAGATGTTAATTGTAGGGGAAATTTATGTTAAACCTGCAAAATGATTTATTTCTTGTTTATCATAAAAAGATATACAAATTGCCATATACTGACTATAAAAATGATTTCATGCCAAAGACAACAGAAAATGCAATATGAAAAATTGACCTCAAAGCATTTCACTAACAAATTCTGTACGATTTATGTTCAGTAACATTTATATTCAGGACTGCAATGAATTAAAATGTTCCGTTTACAGAAATAAAATCTTTTCATTCTTTCAATCATTCATCTTCTACAGCTTTACCCGGGGAGCCTGTGCTCTATCTCAGGCGTCTATGGGCACATAGACACACCCTGATACACCCTGGATGGAATGACAATCCATCACAGGACACACTCACACATTCACACACTAGGGACAATTTTCCAACATGCCAATCAACCTACCATGCATGTTTTTGGGAGAAAAACATGGGAGAACATACAAACTCCACACACACATGGCCGAGACGGGAATCGAACCTGGACCCTGGCGGCGTGAGGCGAACATGCTAAACACTAAGCCACCGTGCCCCCTTGTGTGTCTTTTTTATTTGATTATTTCAAACTTTTTATTTTTATTATGTGAAATAGACCAAAAGCACATCTACTAAGTATATTAATCGTTTAATCGCACAGTTTTCATGAGTTAACTCGGGATTAATCACAACAAACAACAAGAAGAAATACACTCACGGCTAAGCGAGGAGCCTACCGGAGACTTGGGAACGCTCTGGCGCCATCTGGAGGTTAAAAATATGAAACACATTCACACACACATTCATACACTAGGGACAATTTTCCAAGGTGCCAATCAACCTACCGTGCATGTTTTTGGACCGGGGAGGAAACCGGAGAACCCGGAGAAAAACCCCCTGAGGCACGGGGAGAACATGCACAAACTCCACACACACATGGCCGAGACGGGAATCGAACCCGGACCCTGGAGGTGTGAGGCGAAACCGGAGGACCTGATGGCATCCATGTGAAATTCACAAAGAAATTCATGTGATCATTTATAACTTGAGGGGCACGGTGGCTTAGTGGTTAGCACGTTCGCCACACACCGCCAGGGTCCGGGTTCGATTCCCGTCTCGGCCATGTGTGTGTGGAAGTTTTGCATGTTCTCCCTGTGCCTTCAGGGGGTTTTTCTCGGGTTCAGGGGGTTTTTTCTCCGGGTTCTCCGGTTTCCTCACGGTCCAAAAACATGCACGGTAGGTTGATTGGCACCTTGGAAAATTGTCCCTAGTGTATGAATGTGAGTGTGAATGTGTGTGTGTGTGTGTGTGTGCCCTGCGATGGGTTGGAATTCCATCCAGGGTGTATCCTGCCTTAATACCCATAGACTCCCCTTGACCAGAGGGAAGATCGGATATAGCGGTAGAAGATGAATGAATGAATGAATGAATTTATAACTTCGGATTCAAACAAGGAGGAGATTTTTGACTTTTGTTCTTTGAATTTTGTTTAGCAACTTTTTTTATACATTTATATGAGACAGAATACTGATAGTATCTCAAATACTGTAATAAATGTAAAGAACAGGGAGCAGGTCAGACTCAGGCGTTAGTCTCCCCAACAGCTGTGCAGTTGCAAAGGAAAGGCTAAAGGCCAAAGTAAGAGCAGTTACCCGTCATGTAGAAAATCCCCCTTGTGCCAATTAGATTTAATCAGCAGAAAATGAGGCTGTGTAGAGTTTCTTTTCCTTTGTGTAGAAACAGGATACACCCCCCCCCCCCTCTCTCTCTCTCTTAAAGGCCAGAACGACCACACTAAGCTCCCCTACATGCTCCTTCAGGTACTTTTCGAGCTGATAACGAGTCATATTGACTGCGAACAAGAGAAAGACTTCACACACAAGTGCTCACTCACAACAGGCCCTCAGGTCAAGCTCCTGGGGGGAGAGGGGGGGGGTATGTCTGGGGGAGGGTTTCTGTTCTTACTGAATAGACCCATCCGTCTAAAAAAAATAAACCCAAAACATGTTGTCCTGACCTTTTTGTGGCCATTTGACTGACCAGCGCTGCGGAGGGATTCACTGTCACATCAGATTTCCGCGACAGAATGACCACGCTGACTGAGATTAACCTCTTAAACCCTCCTCTGATTGAGCGCCTGATCGTCAAACCGTCAAGCAGTCAAGCCTCGAGGACACACTCGTTTCTTAAGAATGTATTTCTACTTCAACTATTCAATGGCCCATTGGTTAGAACGTTCGCCTCACACCACCAGGGTCTGGGTTCGATTCCCATCTCGGCCATGTGTGTGTGGAGTTTGCATGTTCTCCCCGTGCCTCAGGGGGTTTTTCTCTCCGGGTTCTCCGGTTTCCTTTCCATCCTCCTCCCGGTCCAAAAACATGCACGGTAGTTTGATTGGCACCTTGGAAAATTGTCCCCTAGTGTGTGAATGTGTGTGTGTCCTGCAATGGGTTGGCATTCCATCAAGGGTGTATCCTGCGTTAAAAAAAATTATAAGGCAGTGGTAATTTTTCTAAATAAAAGATTTTGCACAATAAAAGATTGTTCAGACTCAGATGATAAATTAAACGGAAATAATTAATGATTTCTTGTGCCGCCCGGTACCAATTGATCCATGGACTGGTACCGGTCCTGGTATTGGTACCTCAGTGGTACCACTTGATCAATTTGACTACTTGACCTATTATTGATCAATAGGTTGGGGATTCAAGCCTTTGTATGGCCAAGCTGCCACTCTTATGTACATGGACATTCATTCATTCATTCATCTTCTACCGCTATATCCGATCTTCACTCGGGTCACGGGGAGCCTGTGACTATATCAGGCGTCTATGGGCATTTAGGCAGGATACACCCTGGATGGAATGCCAACCCATCGCAGGGCACACACACACACACACACACACACCACACACCACACATTCATACACTAGGGACAATTTTCCAAGGTGCCAATCGGAAAAAAACCCTGAGGCACAGGGTGAACGCAAAACTCCACACACACACATGCATGAATCGAACCAGACCCTTTTGGATACACCGGTTATATATAGATATATATATATATATATATTATATATATATTATTATATATATATATATATATATATTAATATATATATATATATATATATATATATATATATATATATAAAGCGTTTTTTGCAAACTTCACAAATCCCGGCAATTTAAGGAAGTGCTTAGGGAATATATATATATATATATAAATAATATATCCCAGGACATCAAAATTAATATATATATATATATATATATATATATATATAAAGGCTCTAGTTGTAGACATATGGAAGGCTGCGCCAAGGGATTACAATCAGAGTTTTATGGTTTTTACATCAACTTAAATTTCAATTTAAACCTGAACTAATAAACAAAACCCTTGATTAGCTAAAAACTCTCTTATCCTGTCCTTGTTAGTACAATCCAGGTCTAGACTCGGCTTATATTAGTCAAAATTTTTAACATTTTATTTGGCAAAAAATGAAAGAAATTTCTAACAAGAATTATTCTCTAACCCCTGCATGTTAGATACAGGCTAGGGTTTCTTTTTTTTTTTTTTTTTTTTTTTTTAAGTTTTCCGAGTTTTTCCCGACTGTTTTTGTAAGGATGGATTTTCTCGGTTTGGCTTGTTTGGTTTAAAGATCCCGTGTGCCGGCACCAAAGTCTCAACAACAACATCTGCTTAGCTAATAACGACCTGCTCCTGCACAATTTAATAACACGCATGAACGGAACGTTTTCCTTTCCAGCCCAACATCAGATAAGGTTCATCGAGCCGAGCCAACGCGATGTCGTTCGGGTCTCCTCGTGACACGTGCTAATAGGCATTCACACACATGTAAACTCTCGAAATTTTTTGGCCCCAGAGGGACAAAAAAAAACAAAACAAAGTTTTTTCCTTTCGTTTTAATCCAAAACAATATCAAAAATATCCCAAGATTAGAAGTGACATCTGTTTTGATCATCTGAAACCACCAGGCCTCGTCTCTGGCTGAAGACGAAACCAGAATTCCTGTTCTGACCTCACCGACTGACAAGGATCCGAACTATAAGGAGATGATTAGCTATTGGCTTATCTGAATCCATAGTACAAAAGGGAACGGGATTGATAATTGTTTTGTTGCGCTGTTGCTCTGGTTTGAGTCACTTTAATTTGAACTGAGAGCCCCTTGATTAAGCCAGAAGACGGGGAGGGATGTTGCGCGAAGGCTCCCGAACGCTGCCGGAGGATGGCGAACGCTCCAGACTCTTGTTATTCTTTAAACGTCAGCTTCTCTTTGCAATAAAGGGATTTCAGCGGCGCTGTAAAGTGGAACTCTAGCTAAGTTTATCATGAACCAGTCAAAGACGATGAGGTAGGCCTCCGTCTAACTGTCTCACAGTTGTAATAAGACATTTTTCACGATTTATTACATTTTGACGAACATTTGATTGCACATGCGTCTTGACGTTCGGGGCAAATGCTAAATAAACGTCGGTGGAAGTGATGAAAGCATGGACAAACGTTTTGTCAGCTTTTGATTTCGACAAGTGGCAACGTGAGAAATACAAATAAAATAATACAAAAAATGTTAAATACAAAAAATAATAAATAATTATGCCCAGGCTTGGCATGAAATGAGGGTATAAAAACGACCCTATTGATTCATTTTTTTTAGACAAAACATGCAATTTTTGTTCAATCAACTACATTAACACACTGTTGTTGGGTGCCCAGAGGTCTTCATTTGGACTTTGAGCAGGACACATAGTGAGGAGTTCCTTCACTATCTTCAATCTTAGCCAACAATGTGAGCAGTGTTGGGAAGGTTACATTGGAAATGTAATAGATGACAGATTACAAATGACCCTATTCAAAATGTAATAAGTAGTGTAACTTTTCATTCACATTCATTCATTCATTCATTCATTCATTCATTCATTCATTTTCTACCGCTTTATCCGATCTTCCCTCGGGTCACGGGGAGTCCTGTGCCTGTCTCAGGTGTCTATGGGCATTCACACACATTCACTACACTAGGGACAATTTTCCAAGATGCCAATCAATCTACCGTGCATGTTTTTGGACCGGGAGGAAACCGGAGAACCCGGAGAAAAACCCCCTGAGGCACGGGGAGAACATGCAAACTCCACACACACACATCGCCGAGACGGGAATCGAACCTGGACCCTGGCTGTGTGAGGCGAACGTGCTAACCACTAAACCACCGTGCCCCTTCTAACTTTTCAATGACTTTATAAAAGTAAAGTAACTGATTACATTTGAATACTTTCATTTGTCCACTAGGTGGCGCTTTAAGTTAACGTTCTAAGAAAAAAAAAAGTTGCAAACCCTCGACAAAAAATCGGTTCTATTTTTTGAAACGAAACCGCATCAGATTGTCATCATTCAAATCAAAATCACATTTCAGTCGTAAATCATGCCGTCGTCTGAAGCACTGATTTTACATGAAATCCCTGTTCAAACCCTGTTTGTAATCGTTAACATTTTCATAAGTAACTGTCATTTGATTATACATTTTTTCTCAGTAACTGTAACGAATGTTACATTTATTTTGCAATTACATTACATAATCCCGTTATATGTAACTAATTACTCCTCAACACTGGTTGTGAGGGACATTGTACCACAAATTCACGCCCATGGTATGGAATCTGGGGCACGGTTGCTTATTGGTTAGCACGTTCGCGTCACACCGCCAGGGTCCGGGTTCGATTCCCGTCTCGGCCATGTGTGTGTGTGTGTGTGTGTGGAGTTTGCATGTTCTCCCTGTGTCTCAGGGGTTTTTTCTCCGGGTTCTCCGGTTTCCTCCCGGTCCAAAAACATGCACAGTAGGTTGATTGGCACCTTGGAAAAATTGTCCCTAGTGTATGAATGTGTGTGTGAATGTGAGTGTGTGTGTGCGACGGGCTGTGATGGGCTGGTATGGTGTATCCATCCTTAATGCCCATAGACACCTGAGATAGGAAGTTCCCCGTGACCCGAGGGAAGATCGGATATAGCGGTAGAAGATGAATGAATGAATGAATGGTATGGAATCTATGGTTGCAACTGGTGATGGATGAAGTACAAAATACATGTACGCGAGTTACGTTTAATAAGTTACGTTAAAGTTAAGTTTAATTAAGTTAAAGTTAATTAAGTTACGTTAAATTGCATTAAGTAAATTACGCTCAGTAAAATATTACTCCAGTAAAAGCACTTTAAACTTGATAGTATTTATATTGAAATATTGAGATATTGAAAGTATTTAGACACGGTAATTTTATTTATATAGCACCTTTCATACACAAGGGAAAAAATGGAAATAAAACAATGACTGGAATAATGAGAAAAAAGTCAAAAATCAACAATAAAAATGATTTAAACAACAATTTAAAATGATTTAAAAATGTGTTTAAAATTCATAAAAACAGGAATAAAAATGATTATGAATAAAAAGGTCTTTAAACAAACGTATTTAAAACTAGAACTATAATATTCTTATAATAATTTTTTTGGTCAAATCTTGCTCAGTCAATATAAACTGCAATGTCTCTCTTATTCTATTAATGGAAAACATATAAATAAATCAAACACTCTGATTGACATCTACAACAATTATAATGAGCCCAAAACCTTCTTTTTAACTATTTAAAATAAAATCACACAATTAAGGCCACGGTAGCCTGTTGTAGCATGTTCCTCCTGATGTTG
>JACRUU010000015.1:20784344-20789344 GCA_030449085.1 Kryptopterus vitreolus
ACGGCGTAACGCGAGCGTTCTCAGCGACTCGGCGGGGACGTGGAAGGGTCAAAGGTGACGGGTATAAAACGTCCCAGATTTAAGGGAGCAGTGGTAGAAGGCTGCCACCGAACAAGCAGCCGATTCACACAGGAAAAAGGTCACGGTTAGCAGAACGTGCCCCTGCTTCCTGTCCCTGAACAGTGCCGAACATTAACGTTAACGCGACCAGACACGACTGTTCCTTTCTCCGAACAATATGAACGTCCCTCGTGTTTAAGGTACAAGGGCCTATCCGACTTTCTACGTGGATCTGTGAAGCCGAGTGCTTCGTTTAAAAAAAGGGGGAAGCATTTTTATGTCCTCTTAAATGTGCACATAAAAAGGTGTAATGCAAGAGGTGGATAAGAACAATCTAATAAAACATGTAATTGGTTCTACAAACAAGGGTTTGTCTCATAAAGCTGCCTGGGTAAGCCGGGGAAAGGCATTCTTTGGTTAAATAGCAGTGTTATTCAACACAAGTTGAAATATATTCATTCATTCATTCATCTTCTACCGCTATATCCGATCTTCCCTCGGGTCACGGGGAGCCTGTGCCTATCTCAGGCGTCTATGGGCATTAAGGCAGGATACACCCTGGATGGAATGCCAACCCATCGCAGGGTACACACACACACACTATGGACAATTTTCCAAGGTGCCAATCAACCTACCGCGCATTGTTTTTGGACCGGGAGAAGCCGGAGAAAAACCCCCTGAGACACGGGGAGAACATGCAAAACTCCACACACACATGGCCCGAGACGGGAATCGAACCCGGACCCTTGCACTGTGAGGCGAACGTGCTAACCACTAAGCCACCATGCCCCATAGTTGACATATACTACAGTAAAATTCAGAGCACAGGGCTAATCAATGCTTTTCCTATGGACAAATGTCTATATTGTTTTTTATTTTTATTTTGTATGTAATGAGCTTAGGAAAGGCACATTATAAAGTAAACATATTATTACCCATAATAATGGCACTCCTGGGGCGGAAAGGGTTAAAAGCCTCAGTGGCAGTGCTTTAGGGCCCCAAACCTGCTCAGGAACCTGAAGGCATAACACCTTATATCACATCAAACTGCGATACGTGTCAGAGGGAGGTGGCCTTTGGACCAGAAGATCGGAAGACTCCCCCCTATCAAATCCCACCACCAAGTTGCCATTAGTGGGCCCTTGAGCAAGGCCCTTAACCCTCAACTGCTCAGTTGTATGTTAAATTGTCTGTGTCCAGTATTCCTCTAATATCAGTTGATGAGTATCTGACACCAAGGCACTGATTGCGCAATTATAGTATATAATTACGCATATAATACACTTTTTTATATGATTGTAAATACATTCAGGAAACAAGAAACTCAATTTCAACTGAGTTTATACTGAATAAACATGGTGCTTGTGACCAGATCGTACCATATCATGTGTCCAGGTGGTTTTACACATTTCTATAAACAAGAAATTACATTTGATTTAATTGATATTTGGTTGGGGCACGGTGGCTTAGCGGTTAGCACGTTCGCCTCACACCGCCAGGGTCCGGGTTCGATTCCCGTCTCGGCCATGTGTGTGTGGAGTTTGCATGTTCTCCCCGTGCCTCAGGGGGTTTTTCTCTGGGTTCTCCGGTTTCCTCCCGGTCCAAAAACATGCACAGTAGGTTGATTGGCACCTTGGAAAATTGTCCCTAGTGTATGAATGTGTGTGTGTGTGTGTGTGTGTGTGTGTGTGTGTGTGTCCTGCGATGGGTTGGCATTCCATTCAGGGTGTATCCTGCCTTAATGCCCATAGACGCCTGAGATAGGCACAGGCTCCCCGTGACCCGAGAGAAGATCGGATATAGCGGTAGAAGATGAATGAATGAATGAATGAATGAATCATATTTGGTTCACACTATGGCCAAATGATCTGGTACATATCTCTAAGTCTTTTATTTGATTATTTATTTGAACTAATCCTGAATATTTCCTAAAATGAGTTCTTTTGTACCTGCACAGATCAGATGTTTCTGTGTCTTGAATTATATAAAAAACATCTGGACGTACAATTACACATCTGCAAATGGTGGACAAATGTCTCTCCGTACCACTGCAATTATTTGCGAGATCACTGCATTTACCCCAGATGTGAACAAGTCCCAAATCTTGGAGGTGAATCCAGTTAAACATTGAGATTGACTGGAAATGGATCGAGGTTAAGACTGGATTATTACTTCTAGTCAATGTTCCGACTACAAACTCTCAGTAATTGTAGTTTTATGAATGTGTTGTGACCATTTTCGTTAAATGTCCAGTCAGATGTTTATAAAGCATGTATAATGTAAATAACATTAACAGTGACGTATTAGAACCTTTACAAAAAATCCTCTCACAAATCACGTTTCAGGTCACTTTATCTTGTTGGCTAGTAGTGATTATCAGTAATAGATGGATGGATGGATGGATGGACGGACGGAAAAACAGACAGAAAGACAGACAGATAGATAGATATGAATGGAGACAGACAACTAACAAATAAGATAGATGGATGGATGGATGGATGGATGGATAGATAGACAGACAGACGGAGAGATAGGCAGATGGAAAGATATATAGATATATAGATATATAGATAGATAGATAGATAAATAGATATATAGATAGATAGATAGATAGATAGATAGATAGATAGATAGATAGATAGATAGATAGATAGATAGATAGATAGATAGATAGATAGATAGATAGATAGATAGATAGATAGATAGATAGATAGATAGATAGATAGATAGATAGATAGATAGATAGATAGATAGATAGATATGAAAGTAGACAGACAACTAACAAATGAGATAGATGGATGGATGGATAGCTAGACAGACAGATGGAGAGACAGGCAGACAGACAGACATACATATAGATAGATAGATATATAGATAGATATATAGATAGATAGATAGAGAAAAGAGACATAGATAGATAGATGACTTCTGAGGAATTCAGTCTGGTTAGCTCACTTTAGCTCAGATGAGCTGTGATATATGGTTTATGCATATGATTTGAATGTGTACACGGGATGTGCCAGTAACAATACGTAATTCATTACTTTATAAATCCTGTCAGGTTTACTCATGATGACAGATAACAAACCTGACTTCCTACAGTATATCTCATTTAAACATGATCAAAAAACGACTCCCAAACGTCTCATAATAAACATTATTACTCCGAATTACATTTGCATTTATTGGAACACGCCATCTTCATCAGTACATATGTAAGAGTTAAAAGTTCATAAGAGTTTATGTTGAATTATGAATGTTGATGTTATTTGGTTTATGGTCATATGGACTTTTATCGTGGAGAAGAGAAGAAGGAAGCGAAAAATAAACAAGAGTGTGGTGTAAAGAAGTCCGAGGCTTTTATTTCAATAAAAAAAAAATACTACACATACATTATGATCCTGGTTGAACCAGAAAGCGTATGCGTGTGTAGGGAACACTGTAAAGGACATTGGCTAGTACATGACTTGGCGCTGGAGAGCGGAGTGATAGAAAGTCTTATCAGCGTTTCCTCAGGGCCTTGGTCCAGCACTTAATCCTGCCTTAACTAGCAATTAGGCATGAGGACTTTAGCCGCTGCTGATTGCTTTGGCTAAGTAGAATTGGCCGAATGCTGCATCTGATAAGACAATCACGGCTCATGGTGTAGAATGGATGCATTCAAGCACGCACACACACACACACACACACACACACACACACACTTAATCCTAAAGCATAGCTGGTGTGTAAATCGTATACACAACCGTAGATACCGTGCCATAATACAGGCTTAACTCAAACACACTCTTAGGCTGCAATTCAAAGTCAAATTTCCTGATCTCTCCTGAGCTATCAGCTAAGAAAGCACCGCCTCTCAAGCAGCTCCAGGCCCAGGAGTGCGGATTTCAATCCGAGATGCGATCTTAAACTAGGCCTGACCTGGTCCAGAGGCGACTTGGCTGGGGTTCAACAGGGCCAAACCTCAGAGCGAAGCAACAACCCAAATAGATACGTGCGGTTCAGAGGCCCCAACTTCGACCTCATTAAAGCGCAATCAGCCACAACCACTGACGAAAAGATAAATATTCTGCTCTCCTTTAATGTGAGCACCAAGTGAAACTTCCATAGACCATAATTGCCCACTTTATCATTTCCCTTTCCTTCATTCATACTTCTTCCATAGTGCGAGCACTGCCAGTCCCAGACCGGATAGAATATCTATTTATTTATTTATTTATTTATTTCTACCCCAATAGTAATTCTTACATTTAATTCAATTTTCATAAATTAGCAAATAACATGTTATACCATTTTAGACCACAGGGGGCAAGTGTGTCCTTTACATATTGTATGTACACTTGGGGATGGATGGACTGGAGTTAAGCTGCTAAAAGTCAACAGTGTAGTTAATAAATTAAGCATTTTATAGTAGTGAAATGAACATAAACATAAATAACACAATATAAAACAACAACAACAACACTTAGTTGTTTAACCAAAGTGGAAGTATAAACAAAAAAAAATAATTTGTAATTTTATTTCTTTCCCATGCATATGCATTAATAAAAATTACATTATATTTGTCATCAATACTTTAGTAGAATTGTTTTAAATTTATATTACTTATAACAAGAACATAGTTTGGTCAGTTATACTACCATATTTAGTCTTACTGGACTCATTTCTTGCACAGTGTTTAATTATTACAGAGCAATAAAGATAGCTAATAATATATTTTTACTCACTCTCTCTGTGCCACCCCCCCCCCCCCCCCCCCCTTCCCTCTATTCTTACTAAAGAACCATGAGGAGGATTTGGACTGTAATGAACAGAAACCACAATCACTATGAACAATTTAATACAAACCTGAACAACGCTGAACTGTGAATGATGTGCTGAAATTATAATGAATGGACATATATATATATATATATATATATATATATATATATATATAT
>JACRUU010000015.1:20794344-20821844 GCA_030449085.1 Kryptopterus vitreolus
GTATTTCTTCAATCCCGGTTAGAATAAACCCACAGCACTGATGTGCAGATTTGTCAATCCGAGCTTCGATGAGAGAAGACGAACAGTGGAGGATCTTGAAATGTATCTGCAGAAAAGTGCATTTCTTCCACAGCGACTCTGTGCAGAGGAGGGAGGAAAATAAAGCCTATTCATAAAGAGGAGCTAGTAACCCGATCTGATCTTGATAAGTTAAAAATGTCAGGTTTCTCATGCCCTGAAGTGCTGAGGTGTGCGTGTTGACACAATGTGACACGGAGAAGCTGAAAGCGATCCGTGGAAATTGGGGAAAAAGCAAAGTAACAGCGGCTGTGCTTCCTTAAAAACCCTCCATTTTTATTGCTGAAGGGGCCCAGGATTATTTATATATATATATATATATATATATATATATATATATATATATATATATATATATATATACACACACACACACATATGGTATAGAATATAAATGACCCTATTCAAAAAAAATAATCCATTTTTACTGCTGAAGGGGCCCAGGATTTTATATATATATATATATATATATATATATATATATATATATATATATATATATATATATATATACACATATGGGAAGATTACTTTGGAAAATGTAAACAGATTACAGATTATAAATGATTATCAAATAAAATTACATTTGATTAGTTTTTTGATTACTTTCATTTGTCCACTAGGTGGCGCTTTACTGAAATGAACATTCGAAAGGAAAAAAAGAAAGTTATATAACCATAGGTTAAATTTTTCGATATCACGTATATATATATATATATATATATATATATATATATATATATATATATATATATATATATATATATATATATATATATATATATATATATATATATATATATATATATATATATATATATATATATATATATATATATATATGGGGCACGGTGGCTTAGTGGTTAGCACGTTCGCCTCACACCGCCAGGGTCCGGGTTCGATTCCCGTCTCGGCCATGTGTGTGTGTGGAGTTTGCATTGTTCTCCCCGTGCCTCAGGGGGTTTTTCTCCAGGTTCTCCGGTTTCCTCCTGGTCCAAAAACATGCATGGTAGGTTGATTGGCACCTTGGAAAATTGTCCCTAGTGTATGAATGTGTGTGAATTGATGTGAGTGTGTGTGTGTGTGCCCTGCGATGGGTTGGCATTCCATCCAGGGTGTATCCTGCCTTAATGCCCATAGACGCCTGAGATAGGCACAGGCTCCCCGTGACCCGAGGGAAGATCGGATAAAGCGCGGTAGAAGATGATATGGAATGATATATATAATATATATATATATATATATATATATATATATATATATATATATATATATAGGTGTGTGTGTGTGTGTTGTGTGTATGTATATGTGATATCTGGGGTCGTACGAGCTCTAGTAACGTTCTAACATAATATACACATAAAACTGAACTTGTACAACCTCCCCAGATAGATATATATATATATATATATATATATATATATATATATATATATATATGATATCTGGGGTCATACGTTTTATGTTCGCGATCAAACAGCGTTAACGGATATGATCGATTACAAACAGGAATCTTCGTCAGGCAGGAAAGGTTCACCCCAAGGTTTGGCGTTGAACTTTTACACCAGTTTCTCTTTCATAACTAGAACACATTTCAGAAGTTACATAACGTTTCTTAAGCAACCCTTCTAAAAATGCACTGGAGTGCTGGAGGGGCTTTTTGAATTAGCTTTAGTGCTAAAGAAATATAACACCTTTTAAAATGCTTAGCTTCAGTTCCCACGCTTTTCTCGACAACACCCTTTGCCACCAGAATTTCCCTCTGGGATGAATAAAGTGAGGCATCTATCAGAAAAGCCTTTCAAAAAGTTCTTTTTTCTTTTTTTTTTCACCTCTATTTTTATTCAGAACTTCAAGGATTCTTCTCTTTTGTCCCCTTGCCCTCTAGAAAAAATGATTTCACAAAAAAATAAAATAAAAAACCCTTTAGGAAGCTACATTCCTAGCCGAGGAACAAATGATGAATCATTTTTTCTGCTGAAAAGTCAGAGGGTAGGGGGCACGGTGGCTTAGTGGTTAGCACGTTCGCCTCACACCGCCAGGATCCGGGTTCGATTCCCGTCTCGGCCATGTGTGTGTGGAGTTTGCATGTTCTCCCCATGCCTCAGGGGTTTTTTCTCCGTGTTCTCCGGTTTCCTCCCGGTCCAAAAACATACACGGTAGGTTTATTGGCACCTTGGAAAATTGTCCCTAGTGTATGAATGTGTGTGTGTTGTGTGTGTGTGTGTGTGTGTGTGTGTGTGGGCCCTTGAGCAAGGCCCTTAAACCCTCAAATGCTCAGTTGTAAGTCGCTCTGGATAAGGGCGTCTGGAAATGTAAATGTATCCGAAGGCACCGGGTTAATGACCGGAAAATATGTCACTTTCGGGTCCTTGAGCAAGGCCCTTAACTCTCTGTGCTCCAGGGGGCGCTGTATCATGCCTGACCCTGCACTGTGACCCAAACATTCATTCATTCATACATTCATCTTCTACCGCTTTATCCGATCTTCCCTCGGGTCACGGGGAGTCTGTGTCTATCTCAGACGTCCATGGGCATTAAGGCAGGATACACCCTTATTCTTTTTCTTCATATAAAAATGTGCAAAGGGATGCAAATTTTTTCCTATAAAAAGTGTATATCGATATTTCCACTTGAGAATGGCTGGTACACAGGTAGTTCGTTTGAAAGAGGCAGATGTCCAGGACAGGGTAGTATGGAGGTGGAAGGATTCCCTGTGGCGCCCCCTATAGATGAAAGTATGAAAGTAGTCTGGCATCTCCAGGGTTGTGTTTTCAAATCTTGACTTGAGGTTGATCGCGATATTGCGGTTTATCAGGGTTACTCCAGTTTCTTTCCCAGTCCATATATACACATATATTGTGGACTGAGTGATTTGAGACACGCATATCAGTTAAACAAAATGTTTTTATGGTATTAAGTTTATTATTTATTATTTTATTATTTGTTCTTTAAAGCAATTTATATTATTTGTATTATTTATAATTGTAATAAAAATGGAAATAAATTATGTGCTAATAAAAATTCCTGCCGTTAATATGAATATGTGTTAATTTGACGTTAATTACGGGATGAATACGTCTATAAGGATTAAAAAATGTTGAAGTAAATTCTGGACTGACATGTTTATTACTAAGATGATAAATTTGACAGGCCTGGTTACTTCAACTTATACTTTCCTGATTTGTTAGTTAGTCGTTAAATATAGTAAAATAAAATGAAAACAGTTTAAATCAGTAAAAAAAAAAACACATGACCAAAATACCATTTACAAGGTGTCTTGAAAATCTCCACACACCAAGGAAATTAATATTCACGAGTGTGTGTGAAGAGGCATGGCGGTTTAATGGTTATCACGTTCGCCTCCCACCGCCAGGGTCCGGGTTCGATTCCCGTCTTGGCCATGTGTGTGTGGAGTTTGCATGTTTTCCCCGTGTCTCAGGGTTTTTTCTCTCCGGGTTCTCCGGTTTCCTCCCCGGTCCAAAAACATGCACGGTAGGTTGATTGGCACCTTGGAAAATTGTCCCTAGTGTGTGAATGTGTGTGTGAATGTGTGTGTGTGTCCTGCAATGGGTTAGTATTCCATCCAGGGTGTATCCTGCCTTAATGCCCATAGACGCCTGAGATAGGCACAGACTCCCTGTGACCCGAGGGAAGATCGGATATAGCGGTAGAAGATGAATGAATGAATGAATGAGTGTGTGTGTGTGTGTGTGTGTGTGTGATCTGGCAACCGGCAGTGTTAATTTCCTCTTTGTATAATGTCTTTTGGGGTCGTCTGAAGTGCTCGTAATAATTACTGCATATAGTTTCATGTAATCCTTGTACCAGATTCAGGAATTAAACCTATGCGGCCTCTATGTTATCTTGTGGTAAAGGCAATCGGTGAAATAGTTTTGTTTAGAACGGGACAAGGTTACTCATGTAATTATCTGTATAAATGTATATTTAACAGGAACGACGTCATTCCAGGGTTACAGCATGACGCAAAAACAAATGGCAGTCGTCAGACTTCATGGAACCGAAGCCAGACTTTTGTAGGTGTTATAAAAACACGACGTGATGAGGAGACTTAGATCGGGAGCCAAATCCTTTCCACAGGTCGGTACCTCTAAGACTTATCTGACTGCCAAAATATATTTTTAGGTTTTAAATCTCTTTAGCTCCGGAGAAGGTTGAAGAAAGACGATGATCTCATCAGATCAGTATTATACAGGATGATGAATCAAACAGAAATGAATAATAAAAAAAAAAAAAGTATACATTTTTTAATATATGTGTAACTGCTGAGCAATGCATTACATACTTTTTTTTCTTGTGTGTAAAATTCAAACTATACAGTCGCAAATTTTATTATGAAAAAAATATTTAGAGGCTAAAAAATAAGTAGAAGTAGTTCCTTATTGAAATAAATAGATTTATTAAATACTGCATACATAATATATAATATATGATCATTTATAATAATAGGCAAAAATGTGGTCAATAAAAAAAGAAAGTGTCCAGAAAATAGGAAAAAAACAGGTGTGTGAAAGTAATAAAGGATAAAACTAAAGTTAAATAAAAAAATTAAAAAATAAAACAAATAAATACAAATAAAAAAGGCCAGTACTGATACTGCAAAAGGATGGATACTTCACTGGAAACAGGCCGCAGTTAAAGTTACTTTTAGTTTTTTTTTTAGCTGACCGAGCTCTGATAGCTGTCAAAGCAAAGAATTGTGGGTATTCTAATGATATGATAAGATTTCCTGATTCACAGCGGAATATCAGCATATCCATGTGATTTATTTATTTATTTAAAATTGTTTGGCATTTGTATTTTTTGGGGGATAAGATATCTCTCTCTACTCTCTCTCTCTTTCTCTCTCTCTCTTTCTCTCTCTCACTCTCTCTCTCTCTCTCTCTCTCTCTCTCTCTATATATATATATATATATATATATATATATAGAAGGCAGGAATACACCCTGGATGGAATGCCAACCCATCACAGGGGCACACACACTCACATTCACACACACACATTCATACCACTAGGGACAATTTTTTCCAAGGTGCCAATCACAACCTACCGTGCATGTTTTTTTGGACCGGGGAGGAAACCGGAGAAACGGAAACCAGAGAAAAAAACCCCCTGAGGCACGGGGAGAACATGCAAACTCCACACACACATGGCAAAACTCCCAACCCAACCCGGATCCTGGCGAATGTGCTAAACACTAAGCCACCGTGCCCCAATATATATATATATATATATATATATATATATACAGACGTGGACAAAATTGTTGGTACCCTTTGGTCAATGAAAGAAAAAGTCACAATGGTCACAGAAATAACTTTAATCTGACAAAAGTAATAATAAATAAAAATTCTATAAATGTTAACCAATGAAAGTCAGACATTGTTTTTCAACCATGCTTCAACAGAATTATGTAAAAAAATAAACTCATGAAACAGGCATGGACAAAAATGATGGTACCCCTAACTTAATATTTTGTTGCGCAACCTTTTGAGGCAATCACTGCAATCAAACGCTTCCTGTAACTGTCAATGAGACATCTGCACCTCTCAGCAGGTATTTTGGCCCACTCCTCATGAGCAAAACTGCTCCAGTTGTGTCCGGTTTGAAGGGTGCCTTTTCCAGACTGCATGTTTCAGCTCCTTCCAAAGATGCTCAATAGGATTGAGGTCAGGGCTCATAGACGGCCACTTTAGAATAGTCCAATTTTTTCCTCTTAGCCATTCTTGGGTGTTTTTAGCTGTGTGTTTTGGGTCATTGTCCTGTTGCAAGACCCATGACCTGCGACTGAGACCAAGCTTTCTGACACTGGCTAGTACATTTCTCTCTAGAATTCCTTGATAGTCTTGAGATTTCATTGTACCCTGCACAGATTCAAGACACCCTGTGCCAGACGCAGCAAAGCAGCCCCAGAACATAACAGAGCCTCCTCCATGTTTCACAGTAGGGACAGTGTTCTTTTCTTGATATGCTTCATTTTTTCGTCTGTGAACATACAGCTGATGTGCCTTGGCAAAAACTTCGATTTTTGTCTCATCTGTCCACAGGACATTCTCCCAGAAGCTTTGTGGCTTGTCAACATGTAGTTTGGCATATTCAGTCTTGCTTTTTTATGATTCGTTTTCAACAATGGTGTCCTCCTTGGTCGTCTCCCATGTAGTCCACTTTGGCTCAAACAACGACGGATGGTGCGATCTGACACTGATGTTCCTTGAGCATGAAGTTCACCTTGAATCTCTTTAGAAGTCTTTCTAGGCTCTTTTGTTACCATTCGGATTATCCGTCTCTTAGATTTGTCATCAATTTTCCTCCTGCGGCCACGTCCAGGGAGGTTGGCTACAGTCCCATGGATCTTAAACTTCTGAATAATATGTGCAACTGTACTCACAGGAACATCTAGTTGCTTGGAGATGGTCTTATAGCCTTTACCTTTAACATGCTTGTCTATAATTTTCTTTCTGATCTCTTGAGACAGCTCTTTCCTTTGCTTCCTCTGGTCCATGTCGAGTGTGGTACACACCATATCACCAAACAACACAGTGATTACCTGGAGCCATATATATAGGCCCAATGGCTGATTACAAGGTTGTAGACACCTGTGATGCTAATTAGTGGACACACCTTCAATTAACATGTCCCTTTGGTCACATTATTTTCTGTGTTTTCTAGGGGTACCATCATTTTTGTCCATGCCTGTTTCATGAGTTTATTTTTTTACATAATTCTGTTGAAGCATGGTTGAAAAACAATGTCTGACTTTCATTGGTTAACATTTATAGAATTTTTATTTATTATTACTTTTGTCAGATTAAAGTTATTTCTGTGACCATTGTGACTTTTTCTTTCATTGACCAAAGGGTACCAACAATTTTGTCCACGACAGTTTAATACTGTCATTATCCGTTTCTCTAAAACTGCTTTGAGACAATGAGAGTCACATAGAATAAACCCCATGTCCCTTCTACATGTCCAAACCATCTTAATCTATCCTCCCTGATCTTCGTCTCCAAAACATCCTACATGTGCGGTCCCTATAATAAACTCATTTCCTTTCATTTGTAATAGAACGTAAAAAAAACAAAGTCCAAAATTAGTCCAGCTATATTTCTTTGGGCCTCGTTCCATTCCACATGAACATTGTTTATTGCAAGGCCTTGTTTTCATAGAATTTGGACGTAACGTTCACAATATTTTTCCGAGTCTCATCATTAATATTTCCACATTATCCGAAACGATGCAGACGATAAAACTGCGCCTCCTCTGCGATATCCATTTTTGTTCTCTGTAATACATTCATTCCTGCTCGAATAGGATTCATGCCATGTTGTGTTGCTTTTGTAAATGAGTACAAGAATGCCTTCTTTCTGTAATCAGCACAAAGCCGGTCACTGATGAAATATTTCCCATGATTCCCCAAATTCCGTTAAAAAAAAAAAAACAAAACAAAGAGGTCTTCTGCGTACCGAGTCGTTGGACGTTGTGAAGGAGCGTCAGCCAAAACCAACTCCTCAAACTGGGTTTATCTGTCAGATCAAACGCTTTATTGAAACTGATATGGATCACGTGAGGAAAAAAAACAGGCAGGGATGCTTTCGCGTCGTCGAACAAAAATGTTTGCATTAGAGTTTATCACCGCTATTGGACATTCAGCCAGTGAAAGCACCAACCTCCTTCCTTTCTTACTTACAGGCAAAAAAACTTGGCAAAAAATAGAAATAGAAAAATGACAAGAATACACAAAGTTACTGGAACGATAGATAGATAGGTAGATACACATCCTATATGTTCCTTTCGAAGCAAACGTTCTCCATGGATACCATTTGCAGCGCTTGAAACCCAACCTGGGTAAAGTGTGTTTGGGCCCACAGTGTTTTATAAACAATAGCCCAGTGGGAAAATCCAGTCCACTTGGGAATCCACTCAAGAACACACGAGTCTTTTCTCAGACAGATCTCTGCTGGGGGCATAAAATGTAAATACGAAGTCCGTTTGATGTTTAAAGATGTCTGGACTTCTTTTTCCTTCTCTGTCGGCGAGCACGGCGTCTGCCCACCCAGCCTTCTGTATAGTCTCCCTTTCTCCGAAGAAAGGACGATTAATCCCAGTGACTCATTTCCCTGTCACCTGGTTACGGTCTTCCTCTATTGTACACTCGTATTCCTTGAAAATGAACCTAGGAAATGTTGACGAAGAAGTCTCGATGACGTTCTCTTTTATTTACGGAATGAAGCAGTTGATGTGTTGTTTTAGGAAAACGATCAGTAAAACCAAAAGGTATCATTTACAGATTACATAATTCTGTGTAATCTATTTTATATTATTATACAATTATAATCTTTTATTCCTGGAATCTGGCAACTTTTTTGTTATCAAATTATATACATATATTGAATTATTTTTTTATCAAATATATATATATATATATATATATATCTAATATTATATATATATATATATATATATATAATATATATATATATATATATATATATAATATATAATTATATATATATATTTCTCGGTCATGTGTGTGTGGAGTTTGCATGTTCCAAGCTCTCCCCGTGCCTCAGGGGGTTTTTTTCTCCGTTCAATGGTCCCATATCAAACCAGTCAAGACCTGATCTTGTGGTACAAATGTTGTCACCCATATCCCATAATACTAGTACGTTTGCTGTATATAGTTTGCTTGGCGCCACAACAATGAATCTGCGCTATCTTGACAAAAACGTCTCCTGTATGACTGATTGAGAGCACAGTGCCAGATGTTTGACACGTCGATATATTAGGCTCGAAAGCGGTGAAGGCATTTATCATATTTATCATATACCACAGTATTACCTTTAAATAAATATACTTTTCCTCTGGCATGTGAATTGCACTGCATGCATAGGTACAACATTAACCTACACACACACACACACACACACACACACACACACGAGTGTATTCAGGTGTATTTACCACTTTAGTTAAACGCACAGACGCTTTTTCTTTTCTTTTGTCCATTGTGAATATTAGTGAGAGAAAGTAAGAAGGTATTGCAAACGTCTTTAACACCCTCTGCAGCAATGACAGCAGCACTGTGGTCTGGTGCTTAGCATGCCCACTGCTTCCCTCTCAACCCCCCAATACCCCCCCAACACCCCCTTCATCCCCCTCTCTCTCTCTCTCTCGCTCTCTCTCTCTCTCTCTCTCTCTCTCACACACACTCTATGTTTATAACAGAAATGTGTTGAAATGTGGTGTCAAAACTTACTTCCTCACATCTGGTATAAGTGATCACCATGTACACCATGTACTTGAACAGCTTTTTTGTAAAAGCCTTTAAAGCCCTCAATTTTTAACATTCGCCCGTGTCTGTACGACGATGGTTAAAATCATTATATTGTGCTTTCAAGGCATGATTTGGAGTAAATGAGTAAATAAAATACAAACTGGTTTAATGGGATAAAGGGCAGGTGGTATGATCTTGAAAGATTTTATGATATATATAATCTGAATATATAATATGAATTTGATCTATGAATATATATATATATATATATATATATATATATATATATATATATATATATATATATATATATATATATATATATTCATCTTCTACCTACCGATTTATCAGATCTTCCGATCTATGGGCATTAAGGCAGGACACACCCGGGATGGAATGCAAACCCATTACAGAGCACACACACACACCCACACACACATTCATACACTAGGGACAATTTTCTAAGGTGCCAATCAACCAACCGTCCATGTGTTTTGGACCGGGAGGAAACCGGAGAACCCGGAGAAAAAAACTACCTGAGGCACGGGGAGAAAATGCAAACTCCACACACACATGGCCGAGACTGGGAATCGAACCCTGACCCTGGAGGTGTGAGGCGAACGCGCTAATTTTGTTAATTAGAGAATAAGAATGATAATTAGAGACACACATTTATTACAGTAAAACCCTAATCTTGTATCTTTTGCCTCATTCTCTGATAAATATTTGTAACA
This sequence comes from Kryptopterus vitreolus, assembly GCA_030449085.1. Lineage (NCBI taxonomy): Eukaryota > Metazoa > Chordata > Actinopteri > Siluriformes > Siluridae > Kryptopterus > Kryptopterus vitreolus. The sequence continues at coordinate 20,804,453 of JACRUU010000015.1, forward strand.
AAAACGATTATAGTCGGCATTTCTGTCCTGTGTGTATATAAAAATAATTGTAAAAATTGAGAAAAAGCATCTAGTGGATATTTAAGGAATGTTTTTATTCCACTCAACGTTTCCACAGAAACACTTGACATGTATTTGGCCTTAATAAGTTCACCTCTATGAAATATTGTCCTTAAAAAAAGATCAGGTTTAAGAGCATTCAAAAAGTTTGGATTAAGAATACAAAAATAAACAGTAGGAGATTTGGCATTGTAGGTTCATGTGGCTATAAAAATTTACTTGAGGACATTTTTTGGATGATCCAAGTTTAAAAAAAACAAAACAACAAAACTGGTATTGCACATTTTCCCTTTTTCCCCCCACTAAGACACATTTCCATATTAAAATAAGGTAAAAGTGGCAGTACACTGCTTTATATACATGAATAAATTTAAATAAAAGTAATTTTATGTTGGTATGCTCTGTACATGCACTCATTCATTCATTCATCTTCTACCGCTTTATCCGATCTTCCCTCAGGTCCCTATCTCAAGTGTCTATGGGCATTAAGGCAGGATACACCCTGGATGGAATGCCAACCCATCACTGGGCACACACACACACACACACACACACATTCACACACTAGGGACAATTTTCCAAGGTGCCAATCAACCTACCGTGCATGTTTTTGGACCGGGGAGGAAACCGGAGAACCCGGAGAAAAAACCCCCTGAGGCACGGGGTGAACATGCACAAACTCCACACACACATGGCCGAGACGGGAATCGAACCCGGACCCTGGCGGTGTGAGGCGAACGTGCTAACCACTAAGCCACCGTGCCTTAAATATACAATAACAAACAATATCATTTATTCTAGAATAGTGTTTCTTTTTTTGTTTATATATAGACATTGATTTATTCATATATTTATTTTATATTATTCATTTTTATAAAGCATTGTACTACAAATCTCACCTTTCTTTAACATAAAAGTGTGTACAAAAAAGATTGTGTATTGCAATACAGGGAGTACACAAACCCAAGGTCATGCCTGCAGCCATTCAGTTTTCTGCATTTATGACCTATAAACTCCAGGCAATGGTCCAGTGGCTACAACCTTGTCATGTAAACATGCTGTGAATGATGGAAAGGGTGTTAACCCTGGCATGGAACCAAGGCCATAAACGTTCAGGCCTAATATTTTGGTTTGAGAGCAGGTCATGGACTTTAAGTGTAAGCCGGCGCAGTGAGTGTGGTCTACCTAGCCATATGGAATCCTGAATACGGGATCCTAATTTGGGACAAAGGTAGTAGGCTGAAACACAATACGGAGATAAATAGGAGAAAAAAAAAACCCACTATCAGCATTTTGTTTCTTTTTGAATACTATAAAAGTGTTTAAAGTTATTTCAAAGTTGTTATCAGAGAAAAACAAACCAGGAGACAGCTCAGGTCTGTATGGTATATATACCATACAGACTGTATAATTCCCGAATCATAAATGAAAAGCAACTCTATCTTAATGTAAACGCTGGGCTGGTCATGATTTTGAATCAGAGGATTAAACTCTAATCTCATTTAATAACTTAAAAGCAGTGAGATATTTATTAGTGGACTTTATTTAACCAGCCTCCATATGACTCATGGAGATATAAAATCCCTTTAACCTGAGAGCAAAAGGAAAAACAACAATAAAGACACATATATAGAGAGAGTAATAGTATTTTATATAAAATGTATATATTTAGGGGCACGGTGGCGTAGTGGTTAGCACGTTCGCCTCACACCGCCAGGGTCCGGGTTCGATTCCCGTCTCGGCCATGTGTGTGTGTGGAGTTTGCATGTTCTCCCCATGTCTCAGGGGTTTTTTCTCCGGGTTCTCCGGTTTTCTCCCCCGGTCCAAAAACATGCATGGTAGGTTGATTGGCACCTTGGAAAATTGTCCCTAGTGTATGAATGTGTGTCTGAATGTGTGTGTGCCCTGCGATGGTTTGGCATTCCATCCAGGGTGTATCCTGCCTTAATGCCCATAGACGCCTGAGATAGGCACAGACTCCCCGTGACCCGAGGGAAGATCGGATAAAGCGGTAGAAAATGAATGAATGAATGTATATATTTAGGGGCACGGTGGTTTAGTGGTTAGCACGTTCGCCTCACACCGCCAGGGTCCTGGTTCGATTCCCGTCTCGGCCATGTGTGTGTGTGGAGTTTGCATGTTCTCCCCGTGTCTCAGGGGTTTTTTCTCCGGGTTCTCTGGTTTCCTCCCCCGGTCCAAAAACATGCACGGTAGGTTGATTGGCACCTTGGAAAATTGTCCCTAGTGTGTGAATGTGTGTGTGTGTGTGAGTGTGTGTGTGTCCTGTGATGGGTTGGCATTCCATCTAGGGTGTATCCTGCCTTAATGCCCATAGACGCCTGAGATAGGCACAGACTCCCCGTGACCCGAGGGAAGATCGGATAAAGCGGTAGAAGATGAATGAATGAATGAATGTATATAATTATAGACAGAATAGAGTTTTATATCTCAGAATAAGGTTAGTTATATAAAAGTTGCCATAAATGTACACAGTAAGTTCACAATAAGTTCAAACAAAATAAAATTGAAATAAATCTATAATTAAAAGGAGGGGGGGGTAATGGTTGGTAAATGCCTAATGGCATCAATTTTCACAACAGTCTGGGCTAGAAAGAAATCATCCCGTTCCTCTATACGGTTCTGTTCGTCGAAATTTCCCCCGATTCTACAAAATCTCGTATAATCCGACTTAAACTATTTATTTAAGGAAAAAGAAAATGGGCTGCATTTGGCTAAGCTTGCACATTTCTACCCCCTGCTCCTGCTCTTCGCCATCAAGAAGAGTTCACATCTGTAGATACACAGAACGCAAGTGTGAAATGACAAACCCGGCTCAGAATGTGAAGCGGTCCTAGACTCAACAAACAGCAGGAGGAAGCGCTTTCATGGAGTCGTGAAAGAGGAATTTTAATGAAGTGATGCACTTAGGTTTCATACTAACAGGAAACAAAGCATCAGAGGTTCAGGACCGGCTCAGATGGTTCAGATCGCTGCCAAAGCCTACAGAATGTGGAGGGAAAAAGCACAAATTTCGAGAGCGCTATTTTGCTTTTAAATTTTGACCGAAATGCGTCAAATGTTTAAATCTGGAAGCGATTGTGTGTCCATCAGAGCCTACACTTGAAAGCCAGCTCCTGTAATGGCACGGAGAGGCGACTCTGTCATCAGCATCCCTAAAATTAATTACTCCTTCTCTTTGTTGGGTTGCCGACTACAGTAATTTTGGAAGGGGGTTATTAAAAATAGGATTATTAACCGCACAGGATAAAGTGGGAAAGGATCTGGCTCGGGAGGAGTGTCTTGAGGATACTAACTAAACCGCAGGCCAATTTAAAAGTCCAGAGCATAACATTAGACATAAAACTGAGAAGCCAACTTAATTTGTCTTTATACCAACAGGACGTACAGTGTATTCAATTTCAGGGGATGTTCGTTCCAAATAGACATATGTTAAGATACTAGCAACTAGTGTTGGGGAGTAACTGGGTACATGTTCATTCATTCATTCATTCATTCATCTTCTACCGCTATATCCGATCTTCCCTCAGGTCACGGGGAGCCTGTGCCTATCTCAGGAGTCTATGGGCATTAAGGCAGGATACACCCTGGATGGAATGCCAACCCATCGCAGGACACACACACATATTCACACACACATTTATACACTAGGGACAATTTTCCAAGGTGCCAATCAACCTACCGTGCATGTTTTTGGACCGGGAGGAAACCGGAGAACCCGGAGAAAAACCCCCTGAGGCACGGGGAGAACATGCACAAACTCCACACACACATGGACGAGACGGGAATCGAACCCGGATCCTGGCGGTGTGAGGCGAACGTGCTAACCACTACGCCACCGTGCCCCTTGGGTAAATGTTACGTAATTTAATTACAAAATAAGTGTAACAGTGATTCGTTACAGTTACTGAGAAAAAAAATGTTGTAATTTAAATTACAGTTACTTATGAAAATGTTAAAGATAACAGACAGGGTTACAGCTGAACAATTTCTTTAAAAACCTAGTATAAGTTGAATAATAATGACAACAGCAACAACAACAATAACAATAATAATTATTAATATTATTGATATTATATTAATAATTAATAATAATAATAATAATTATTATTATTAGTCATTCATTCATTCATTCATCTTCTACCGCTTTATCCGATCTTCTCGGGTCACGGGAGAGCCTGTGCCTATCTCAGGCGTCTATGGGCACCTAAGGCAGGATACACCCTGGATGGAATGACCAACCCATCGCAGGGCACACACACACTCACATTCACACACACATTCATACACTAGGGACAATTTTCCAAGGTGCCAATCAACCTACCGTGCATGTTTTTGGACCGGGAGGAAACCGGAGAACCCGGAGAAAAACCCCCTGAGGCACGGGGAGAACATGCAAACTCCACACACACACATGGCCGAGACGGGAATCGAACCCGGATCCTGGCGGTGTGAGGCGAACGTGCTAACCACTAAGCCACCGTGCCCCCTTATTATTATTATTATTATTATTATAATTATTTATTTATTTATGTTTTTTATTGTGGCTGCATTTAAGAAATTAAATCAACTTACATCAAGTAATGAAAGAGTTGTAACAGTAAATTGTAACAGTAAACAAGACTTGAGTTACTACGGTAAGGTTAACTGTAAAGTTATAAATGGTTGGAAATTATTTAGTTGGAAATATGCATTAGAAACTTCATAACAATCAAATGTAATCACAATCTTTACTTTTATAAAGTGATTATTCATTCATTCATTCATCTTCTACCGCTATATCTGATCTTTCCCCGTGTCACTGCCTATCTCAGGCGTCTATGGGCATTAAGGCAGGATACACCCTGGATGGAATGCCAACCCATCGCAGAACACACACACACACACATTCATACACTGGGGACAATTTTCCAAGGTGCCAATCAACCTACCGTGCATGTTTTTGGCCCGGGAGGAAACCGGAGAACCCGGAGAAAAACCCCCTGAGGCACGGGGAGAACATGCACAAACTCCACACACACACATGGCCGAGACGGGAATCGAACCCGGACCCTGGCGGTGTGAGGCGAACGTGCTAACCACTAAACCACCGTGCCCCTCTAAACTGATTATTACGTGTAATAATTACATGTGATAATAACAGGCTCTCCGCAACCCAAGGGAAGACCGGATAAAGGAATAGAAGGTGAATGAATGAATGAATGATTGAATAGTGCGGACATTATAATAATCAATGCAAAGAAAAAATAGAATAAAATACCTCAAACTAAAGTAGTGCGTAAGTGTAATGTGTAAAACTAAATGTGAAATAGAATGTTCAAAAACTCCATTCCAGGCTTATAGTCAAGTGTCCGCCAACTCCACCGAAAGCACGACCCATGTATCTTGCGTTCATGCTACATGAGGTAGCCACAGGTGTGTCTGAGAGATATCCTGGATGCACCCGAAGCCATGTCTGTGGCTTTTTCCAGCTGCATCTGGGACCAATATGTGCATCTGGCAGCGGACGGGAAACCTAAATCCTAAATGATGAAGAGAGAATTCTGGCAAAACCTGGAGAATTCCATATCGCAGGTATACACTAGGTCTCGTCTTGGCCTGACATTCTCCCTCCACCTCTCTGTCTCATGGCCATCTGGTTCATGCTACCTTTAGTTTTTTTTTTTGCTTCCTACAAAGGACGTATTGATATTCATTTTAGAACAAGTACATCTTTTTATCCTGATACCAAAATATATTAATCAGTCAGAGGCATCAGGGATGTTTAGTTTTTGCTCTATCTATGTTGGTTTAATGGGCCGATTTATGAGTTTACCTGTGTTGTAGGGAAATGATACGTTTTCTCCTTCTGGTATTTTCACAATTAACATCTGTTCAGCGGTGCCGCAATATATATATATATATATATATATATATATATATATATATATATATATATATATATATATATATATATATATATATATATATATCCTGTAGTATCATACGGCAAAAAAATAAATGATTTGCATGATTTAAGAAGTAGAAACAAGTCGAATTATCAGAAGAAAATGTTTTAAAATATGCACTTTTCTTAAATTTTTATTTTTTGTGAAAATATCTTAAAACAAGTGCATTCGCTAACAAACAAGAGAATTTCTTTTCATTTAAGAATAATAAACTATAATAAACTATAAGAATAATAACTGTATAAGACAATACAGACTATATAGAGTAAATACGACTGTGCGAAATACATAGTGCATTAATACAATAATAAATCTGTTACACTAAATACATCCAATACACATCCATGTCCTTGTGTATATCACATCACATCCGTATCGTCAGGGCACTCAGCACATTCACACTATACCAATAATACATGTTTAATGTTTACCATTTCTCTCTTTTTTTGCACTACAAGCCCCTGCATTATGTACTGCTCTCAACCTGCACAATATTTTGTAAAATATCTCTTTGCACATCTCTTGTGGTTCTGAGTATGTATGTATGTATATATGTAAAATATCTATATATTTTTGTCTGTCTATATATATATATCTGATATAGGATATATATATATATATATATATATATATATATATATATATTGTATTCTAGGGCTAGGGAGCACGGTGGTTAGGACGTTCAGTTTGCATGTTCTCCCCATGTCTCAGGGTTTTTTTTTTTTTCTCCGGGTTCTCCGGTTTCCTTCCCCCGGTCCAAAAAAACATGCACGGTAGGTTGATTGGCACCTTGGAAAGTTGTCCCTATTGTGTGAATGTGTGTGTGTGTGTGTGTGCCCTGCAATGGGTTGGCATTCCATCCAGGGTGTATCCTGCCTTAATGCCCATAGACGCCTGAGACTCCCCGTGACCCGAGGGAAGATCGGATGAAGCGGTAGAAGATGAATGAATGAATATGTTGCATTCATATATATATTGAATTCTATATATTATATTCTATATATAGTATCTGATTAGACTGCCTGTGTAAATTGTCCCTGCATTGCTTGGCGCAAGCTCACAAGAATTTCACTCATCCCTGTGGTGATGTGACAATAAAGTGACTTGACTTGTATATGGCAGATCATTAATGTACACGAAGTGTGAGAGTGCATGATAGTTCATTCTGTCCTAAAATGAGACAAAGCAAGTAATTTTATTTAGTTTTTAATGCTAGCATCGGACTTTTTCTACAACTCGAATCAATACATCCTTGATCATGTGACTCGTCCAGTTTGCCTTTACGCTAGGCCGTAGAAGGCGACGGGCGGTGTCATCGCCTACCAGGCACATCCCTGAACCATCAGCTGCCTCTGGTTTAAGAAGATTTGGAGGTTGACTGTGAAGTTCCAGACCATCAAGGACGTGACTAATTGACTAAAACTCTTCAACGTGATTAAGTGTGTGGGTGTGAAATATCACGCGCTTATCTGTGACTACCAGCTGACAAGGAAAATTTCAGGGATCTGGTTTTTGGCCCGGCTTCAGAGCCCGGGAGCGACAGAACCGACGATAGCGCTAATAACGGAAAGCCTTTGTTCTGCTTCTTTTCTGTACGCGGCTCGTTTATTGTTTTACTTAGAACCCATCAATTCATAGAGGGGGGGGATTTTATGGACGATTGAGATGAGCGATCCCTTTTCACAGCAGGGGTCATTTTTTAACAAGCATGTCTTCATGGAAAATGGACTTTTCAGCACCTCGGCATGATAATAGACTAAAAATAATCATGAGCCCGGAGTTGCTTTGAGAAGCTTTTGTGGGTGTTATACCTACCTACTGATCTATAGACCATTTATATACCTGAACATACCACTTTATTTATTTAAAAAATTTACAACACATTTACTATTTTGTTATTTTTTGTTTATTTTCACATCAATGGTTTGTTATTTGGGATTGTGGAGCGTTGCTGTGGGGATTAGTGTTGATTTTTGTCACAATAGTCTCAAGTAATGTGAGTGAGGAAGTCAGGACTCAGGTGTATATGGAGCAGGCATTGTGCACAGTAAGTATGTATGTATGTATGAGTGTGTGTGTGTGTGTGTGTGTGTGTGTGTGTTTGTCTGTCTGTCTGTTTGTCTGAATGTCTGCCTGACAGTTTTGTCTGTCTGTCAGTCCTATCTATCTATCTATCTATCTATCTATCTATCTATCTATCTATCTATCTATCTATCTATCTATCTATCTGTCTGTCTGTCTGTCTGTCTGTCTGTCTGTCTGTCTGTCTGTCTGTTTGCCTGACAGTTCTGTCTGTCCCAGCTGTCTGTCTCTCAGTCCTATCTATCTATCTATCTATCTATCTATCTATCTATCTATCTATCTATCTATCTATCTATCTATCTATCTATCTATCTATCTATCTATCTATCTATCTATCTATCTATCTATCTATCTATCTATCTATCTATCTATCTATCTATCTATCACATGTTGGCTGGGACTTAAACTGGCACTTCCTCATACACTTTCATGACTCATCTACACTTGCACACACAATAAAAGTAAAGGAAACATGACCGACCACAGGAGGTGTTTTCTCTGGTTGCGTCTTTCTGCCAAGCTCAATATTAGCCTGGCCGATGGCGGCCGCGTGCAGCGGGACGACTGGCGAAGTGCAAAGCACACCAGCCTGCATTAAAAAGACAACATCCACACACTCCTCACACACGTCCTCCTTTATTGCTGCGTTTCGGGACTGCCTGAATGAGCTGAATTTCATGGCCTGGTGGTCATCTGTACACAGGAGAATACATTTGTAAATGTTTGTATAAAAGAAAAGAAAAGGGAAGGAATGATTAGCAGAATAACAGCTTGCTTTTGCTTATTAATATCCATTCGATTTCTAGTTTGCCCTGGATTCTGGATGTGTTTACTAATTTGTTGGGTTTTTTTGCTCACTAGGTTGTTTGTGTTTGCTATTTAGTCTACTTGCTGTTTGCTAGCTTGTTTATAACTCGCTATTTTGCTCGCGCTTTTTTATTCAGTAATTTACTTTTACTCACTAGTTGACTTTTGTTTGCTAGCTTGTTTTCGCTTACTATTTGCTACCATTTTTTTTTGCCAGCTTTTGATCACGTGTAAAAGTTTGTTATTTTGGCATAGTACACAATAAAATAAACAACACATTCTGAAACACATATGTATCTGAAACACACAGAGTAATTAAATTAATCTCAATTCAGCGGTTAAGGTGATCTAACTGGGAAATCAGATTCCAGTACCACCAAGCTACGACTGCACACATCCGGCAATTAAAACATATACATTTACATTTGCGGTATTTAGCAGACGCCCTTATCCAGGGCGACGTACAGGAAGTGCTTTAGGTCTCGATCTAAGGATAAGATTTATTCAAGAAAGTTTAATACAAACTCAAGTACACAAGAATAGACAGTTGCCTTTTTTTTTTTTTTTTTTTTTTTTTAATTAATATAATGTATTTCTGGACAGTGAGGTAAAAGAGAATAAAAGGAATGTTAGGATAGGTGTTTTTGGAAGAGGTAGGTCTTCAGTCGGCGTTTGAATGTAGACAGTGTCTCCGTTGTTCGAACCTCCAGTGGAACTGTCCGTGTGGAAACATAGCAAATGTTGCATGTGGTGTCCTGATGATGCAACTGCAATAGCCAATTTAAAACACTTTTACACTACTTTTAAACCTTTAAAAGAATATTTTGCCTTCCAGCTGAGTTGAGTATGTTGAGATTAGTTTGATTACTTATATATATATATATATATATATATATATATACACACACAAACACACACATATATACATTCATTAATCTTCTACTTCTAGCCTGTGCCTATCTCAGATGTCTATGGGCATTAAGGCAGGATACACCCTGGATAGAATACCAACCCATCGCAGGACACACACACACACACACACACACACATTCACACACTAGGGACAATTTTCCAAGGTGCCAATCAACCTACCGTGCATGTTTTTGGACCGGGGAGGAAACCGGAGAACCCTGGTAGAAGAAACCCCCTGAGGCACGGGGAGAACATGCAAACTCACACACACACACACACATGGCTGAGATGGGAATAGAACTCGGACCCTGGCTGTGTGAAGCCACCGTGCCCTTTTATATATACTTGTGTGTGTGTGCGTGTGTGTGTGTGTGTGTGGGTGAACCGTATATGGCTATAGGCGTATATGACTCACCTAAATAAACAGTAGCATGATGAATACGTTGGCCCATTGTGGTGAGCATCTAATGCTATAGAATGAGTCCGAGTCTCTCAGGGCTATTTAAATGTACATCCATCAAAAATCAATTTGAAAACCAAACAACGAACCGCAAGCGAGCGACATACGGTCATTTCAGTTCTCTAACGGACCTCAAGTGAACTCATTTTTTCTCCTGGAGTGATGAAAGCCATGCTTACTTCTATAAAAAGTGAGGCATATTACAGGATTACGGCGTCTCAGAGTGTAATAATGTGAATACTGAAAGCAGATGGTCGCCATTTGTCATTCATTTTCCAAATGTTCCCAAAGAATGTTAAACAGCCCGGTCATTGTACATTGTACAAAAAGATAAAAAGCTTGGTTTAGATGATTATGTTTCTTAGTCTGTTCCCCCCCCCCCCCCCCCCGATTCATCCATCGCTTTTGTAGGTTGTGTAAAAAAATAATAATCTAAATAAAATCTTGCTATGTTTATTTGGGTCTTTGAAATGGACATTAAGAGGCGCTAACTATTGACAAATTAGCTAACAATGTAGCAGTAGCATTAAAAGTTAAGAATCTATTAATATTTATATACCACATGACACGCTGGACAATATTTACATATTTACCAAATACAAGTTTGGAAGAATCCCAACCAGGCCACAGGGTCGAGCAAAAGGGTTAGCTAGCATTTATTCCCTATTCCTATTGCTAGTTTGCTAATCATTAGCTAGATTGCTATGTTTGTTTTGTTTAATAGACTAGTTTCCTTTTATAGTTATCTAAAACTCTTCTTTCTTTTATTCTATGGTTTTACTTTTTCATCGTTTTTTCTTTCAGTAGCTTGTTTACATCCAATAATCAGCTGGCTAGTTTTCACATATTTACCAGACTCCATTTTGCTAGCTTTCCTTGACTAGCTGGCTAGAATGCTAGGTTGTTTTATTTATTAGCTTGCTTTCTAACTTGACTGCTAATTTCCGTAAACTCATTCGCTTCCTATAACTAGTTGGGGGGGCACGGTGGCTTAGTGGTTAGCACGTTCGCCTCACACCGCCAGGGTCCGGGTTCGATTCCCGTCTCGGCCATGTGTGTGTGGAGTTTGTGCATGTTCTCTCCCCGTGCCTCAGGGGGTTTTTTCTCCGGGTTCTCCGGTTTCCTCCCCGGTCCAAAAACATGCACGGTAGGTTGATTGGCACCTTGGAAAATTGTCCCTAGTGTATGAATGTGTGTGTGAATGTGTGTGTGTGTGTGTGTGTCCTGTGATGGGTTGGCATTCCATCCAGGGTGTATCCTGCATTAATGCCCATAGACGCCTGAGATAGACACAGACTCCCCGTGACCCGAGGGAAGATCGGATATAGCGGTAGAAGATGAATGAATGATGAATGAATAACTAGTTGGCCAGATTACTAGTTGTTTTTTTGTTTGTTTATTTGACATTTTCTCACTAGTTTGCTGGTCGTATGCTTTCTCTGCATTGTTGGTTTGGGTGTTAATCTCTTGTCATTTTGCTTTTGGTCACTTGAATGTTTTTAACCTTTTAATAGTCTTCTTTTGTTTATCGGTTTTTGCCTAATGTGTGTTCTCTGAATGATTAGCTAGAACGCTTGTTTTCTTTTATTATTTACGTTACTGTATGGTGTCAAATGATTTTTCTTGCTAATTTTCATGTGTGTAGTAAATTGCTTTGTTGAACTATTTTTCTTTTTTGTATTTTGCTTTGTCACGGTTCCCTCTCTCTCCTCGCTCCTCCCTGCTCTTTTCCCCACACACACAGCCCTAATTGGCCTCACCTGTTCCTCATCCCCTCTCCCTCTCCTTATATAAGCCCGGTCCTTCCCGACATTCCCTGTCCGGGCTCGTAACACTTACATAGTGACACGGACACGCACTCCTTCGTGTAATGTCTATCCGTTTGTCTGATTTCCCAATCAGGTTCTGTTTCCGTCTGGTTCCGTTCCCGTCTGTTCCCGCTACCCGGACTTCCAAGTCCAGCGGACGCGTCCTCGTCCGACGCCGCACCTGCTCTCCTGTATTTCCCGTACCACGGCTCGCAGCTCGCAAGGCTCCCTAGCCGGTCTGGCCTGCTCCGTATGAGCGGCGTCTCCTATGTTTATTATTTAATAAATCCTGTTTTGGTTTCATTCCGTATCTCCGTGTGTCTGCTTCAGCGCACTGTTACATGCTTTTATTGACTAATCTTTATTAGTTTAATTTCTCATTAGTTTATTTGATTTTTTGGCTTTTTTTTTTTTTACGAATACTAAAGTACCCCGTGTACCTTCTCTGCACAGCCATATCAATCTAGCCTCCTTCACCCTGTCAAAACATCCTACATGCACCATCCTCCTCCACCTCCAGCTCTGCCTCACCCACCATCTCTAAACCACACAACATTGTCTCTGTCTGGTTGTTTAATTGTCATATATTAGTTTGTGTTTTTACTAATTTAATTCAATACTAATTTAATTCCTGGTTTGCTTTTCCGGACGGGTTGACTAGCTTCTGCTACCCTTCCTCTGCTAAATACCTTTCACTCACTTTGTTTGCTTCCTTTAAATAGTTAATCAGGTCATTAGTAAATGCAATTTAATGAATATTTATTTATATTGTACAATTGTTTAATGTTATATACTGAATATATATATATATATATATATATATATATATATATATATATATATATATATATAATTATTGCACTGTGCACTGTGAAATGCACATCTGGTTGGAAGTTATATTTAACACATGAGTAGTGACAATAAAGATTGTATATATAGTATATATATTTAGTAAAAGCATGGTGCAAGTCTTTCAACATGTGTTCACTCATAGTTACTCATCTTTACTATCATTGTATTCGGGGAATTCCATAATAGGTACTGAAAATAAACATATGTTCAGCATTAATGCAGCCTTGCAGTTTGGAGACTTTGCATCCTTGTGTATTCATGCTTTGTTTTCCTCGGATGAAATCTATATTAATGAACAGGCCCTCGCGATGGGACTTCCCATTTAGAGGCTGACACCGAGATGAATGAGGCAGCCAGACGACTACGGGCGTTTGTCATAGACAAACGAGAGCGCGGACCTACCAATGGGCTCGCGACAGACATGCTGAGGCGTCGCTCGCTCGTTTGTCTCACTGCTTGACTACATCGATGAGATTGATATGCTCGTAGAATGAGTCAAAGAGCAGACAAGTCCCACAGAGAGACACGGAGAGAATGATATATGCTTCTTTCTTTTGTTTTCTTTTTAAATCAGAATAGGGAAAAACGGCTTGTGATTATTTACATGAACATTTAGCTAAACAAATGACTAGAATATGATCCATTAGGGCAAGTCCTTATGTGACTATCAATTTCACTTTTTATTTATTTGCTTGCTTTTTCTTGCCTTTGCTCTCTAATTCTTTTATTTTTTTACAAGAATTTTATTGGATTTTATCTTAATTTTAACAATGCACATTATCCCAGTGCAGCTTTACATGTAAATTCTACACAGACAGACTTACTGACTTGCGTTATTCATCCCAATAGGAAATTTAGAGCTTACATCAGGGAACCCATTCACATCTGGTTATCACTACGGTTATCAAGTGTTCACATATGGAATATACCGAATATGCAACTCTTCAGTCCTATGCCATTGGACAAACTGTTTAGCTTAACTATAGACCAAATCCATCTTCATGGTCCTTGAGTTTAAGCCTCATGGATCTAGTGATAGTGCATCATGAAAGGAACAGGGTCACTGCTTTCTTTCATTCTTTAATTAATGATTGCTGTTTTGCTACTTATGGTTTAATATTTTTACATTGTATTTATTTGCCAGTTTGCATTATCATGCTCATGATGTATCCGGGTTCGATTCCCGTCTCGGCCATGTGTGTGTGGAGTTTGCATGTTCTCTCCGTGCCTCAGGGGGTTTTGGAAAATTGTCCCTTGTGTATGAATGTGTGTGTGTGTGTGTGTGTGTCTTGCGATGGGTTGGCATTCCATCCAGGGTGTATCCTGCCTTAATGCCCATAGACGCCTGAGATAGACACAGACTCCCCGTGACCCGAGGGAAGATCGGATAAAGCGGTTGAAGATGAATGAATGAATGAATAATAATAATACAGTAAACATGCTTATTGGTTTGCATTTGTATTTAGAACAAAGTAATTGGGTTTTAGTTTCATATCAGCCTCTTATTTTTTTCCTTATTATTATTATTATTATTATTATTGCAATAAAAAGCCAACTAAATCATGACATTTATGCTTTGATACTTTTTTTTGTATTATTTTGGCAACATACCTGGATATCCAGCTTTTCTTTCAGCCACTATTAGAAACAAATGAAAGCCCCATAATTCCAGATGTGGACATGCCACTGCTCTCCACATTTTACTGAATGCAACGAGTGGAAACGATTGAGGCTCCTTTCACCACCACAGAAGCCTATACAGCATTCACGTGGCATGCACCAGAGAGACGTTTTACTTAAGTGCTGTGACTAATCCACATACGCTGCAGATGAATAATATCCATATTTTTCATTTCTTTCTTGACGTATTTTTTACTTTTTTTTTGCTTTCATAGTAGACGGATTCTGTTATGCTCTGTATCCATTGGCAGCGCGTCGCATGCGCTCGGTTCGGTTTGCGGTGCACTTTGCGATGGCATGCGAAGTTAAGAACATGTGCTTCCCGCTGGTATATGGCGTGTGGAATAACTTGTGCAGCAGGGATCAATAGGCAATTCTCTGGCTGCTCATGTGCAAAATTACCATGTCGGTATATAAATGTAAAGGCTTCAGAAGTACAACACCATTGATTGGTGAAGAACCGACGGGCAGACCTTTTATTTATTTAAATAAACATAGCGTTTGACAGTCGAGTGAACTATTGAGTAGAAGGAAAATTGGGAAACACAATGAAAACGAACAGGAAAAAGTGTGTGTGTGTGTGTGTGTCTGTGTGTGTGTGTGGGGGGGCAAACCAAACAAATGTCACACAAAAAAGAGTCAAAATTAGCAGACAAAAGCGATCTATAATCTAATAGGTTGGCAGGATGTAAACAAAATTTGAACGGACAAACACAAGGAAACTTGCAAAACCAAAGTGAGTTAATAAGCAAACGTAAACTATAGCAAACAAAACAATCTAGTAAATAAATACAAACCAAGAGCGGATTAGCCAGCAAAAACACAAGTAAACAAAAGTAGTAGTAATGTAGTAGCAAAAAATAGGAGCTAAAATATAATATATATATATATATATATATATAATATATAGGATTATATATATATATATATATATATATATATATATATATATATATATATATATATATATATATATAAAGTATATAAAAGTAAAATAAAAAGTGTAAAAGTAACTTTGCTTCAAAGCACCATGTTGATAATTACTTTCATATAAACTTATACCCAAGTGTTTCCCATGTCCTGACACACTTGCCGTCTTGACTATTTGATTTAAAAATATTTTTTTTTTTACTCAGACAGACTTTATTACTCTTTAGCCACATGAGCCCTGAATCTCCAGAGCAAAACAAAAGAAGCAAGTGTCTTTGCTGATCAGCTCAATTTTGGGGTAAAAATGGAAAGGGTGTATATTTGATTTCCCCCCCCTCCAAGCTTTAAATCTCCACACAGTCTCTGTTAATAACACAGTGACTCTGAAACGCTGGGTTTGAGTTTCAGTCTGAGTAAACTGTGAACACTGGAGCAGTGTTGGGTGCAGACATTGTCATCGCAAAGCGCTTACCCCGTAACAACGAGCTTGCTGACATGGTGTCGCTGGATATATCTGGGAACAGAATAAGCCGCAGCTTATAAACGTTTGAAAATACTTGACGTTACATCCCGACCGGCTGGTTTTCACTCAAACCTCCATGGTGTTCAGTGGGGGAAGGAGTCGCACGGGCGGTTTTGTACTCGAAGATGTGCAAAACCCAGGAAAGATGAGACTGGCAATTTTTCTCGCCGTGAATCGTAAATCTCGGCGGCGACGCGAATGGCGAGGATTTTCGCAGTTTTTTTCTGAAGACTTGTTAGTGCGCAGATTTTTCCAGAGACTGCGTCTTTGTCCGATGACACTTTGATTTGAGGGCAGCTTTTAAAGAGAATTTGATGGGGAAAATCCCTAATTCGGCCTCCTTTGGCTCGGCGACGAGCACGTCCCTCCGTGTCAAAAAAAAAAAAAAAAAAAAAGAAAAGAAAAGAGACGGAGCTTATGAATAATGCCTTTTAGCCTTTGGCATAACTGGGACAGAATTAATCCTTCCAAGCAAATACATACCTCCCTCTGTGTTTCATTTTACATCCATAATGTAATAATTAGGCCTCAAACACAGGCTTGGTGACAAATGTAGCAAAACTCTGGTCCAGGATTTTTGGACACACTCACACACACACACACACACACACACACACACACACACACACACACACACACACACACACATATATATATATATATATATATATATATATATATATATATCGCTTTTTTTTGGGATGTAAAAGTAACTTTAGAAGATCAAAAGATGAATAGAGTCGTCATGTGTGCGTATATATATATATATATATATATATATATATATATATATATATATATATATGCATATATTTGCATGTTTGTTCTCCTCGTTTCGTGCCTCAGGGGGTTTTTCCTCCGGGTTCTCTGGTTTCCTCCCAGTCCAAAAACATGTACGGTAGGTTGATTGGCACCTTGGAAAATTGTCCCTAGTGTATGAATGTGTGTGTGTGATTGTGTATATATATATATATATATATATATATATATATATATATATATATATATATATATATATTATTAGTGCCGTTAAAGTGAATTTGTGTTAATAACGCATTAACTTTGACAGTCCAAGAATGAATCATTTCCTTTTTTTTTACATTTATGGCAATTGGCAGACGCCCTTATCCAGAGCGACTTACACTTACAACTGAGCAATTGAGGGTTAAGGGCCTTGCTCAAGGGCCCACTAATGGCAGCTTGGTGGTGGAGAGATTTGAGCCACCCCTGCTTTTGTAAACAGAGCTAGTCATCGAAACTTTTTGATATCACCTTGGAACGCAAAATTATGAAAAATAGGAAAATACAAGAA
>JACRUU010000015.1:20826844-20851844 GCA_030449085.1 Kryptopterus vitreolus
ACATGCACAAACTCCGCACACACACATGGCCAAGACGGGACTCGAACCCGGACCCTGGTATGTGTGAGGCGAACATGTTAACCCCTAAACCACCGTGCCTTATCTTTCACAAACATTCATTACCTGAGACCAGGTATATGCTCAGTACCTTTTGTTAACAAAAGGTTGAAGGGAAGGAAAAAGTGTGGAAGAAAAAGATACACCACCAACGGCAGCCTCAAGAGTCTCGTCACACAAAATCCATTCAAGTTTGTGTGTGTGTGTGTGTGTGTGTGTGTGTGTGCAATTTCTGCATTTGTATTATGCTAATTGCATTTCTAGTAGATGCTAAACTGGATTTTAATGTCTACATTTACTATCCAGGGGCACGGTGGTTTAGTGGTTAGCACGTTCGCCTCACACCGCCAGGGTCTGGGTCTGATTCCCGTCTCGGCCATGTGTGTGTGGAGTTTGCATGTTCTCCCCGTGCCTCAGGGGGTTTTTCTCCGGGTTCTCCGGTTTCCACCTGGTCCAAAAACATGCACGGTAGGTTGATTGGCACCTTGGAAAATTATGCCTAGTGTATGAATGTGTGTGTGCCTTGTGATGGGTTGGCATTCCATCCAGGGTGTATCCTGCCTTAATGCCCATAGACGCCTGAGATAGGCACAGACTCCCCGTGACCCGAGGGAAGATCAGATATAGCAGTAGAAGACTAGAAATGAATGAATGAATGAATGCCTTCACGTTTGCCTGCATGTATCTAATAATTAGCAAGAATTCTTACCTAACAGCGTGCATGTCAATCTCACACCTCACTGGTGAAATCTAAGCCAAAGCGTCATATTTTATCAGCCAACCATCACACGGACTCCACGGGCCGCTGAGCTGATGTCATGCTTATGTTGAAATGTTGACGTCATTTCGAAGCACTCGTTATTGTCACTCCACTTCCAGGCGCAAGCCAGAAAAGCACTTATTAAATGTGAACGTAGCGCGATGTTTGCCAGTGATTAGCGTCCCTGTAGAATGTGTTTAAAGCTTTTCAGCTCATTACAACTTTCCCTCAACCACACAGTCGAGGAGACAGAAAGGCCAAACAAGCCTGGGATCGTGTCTGTTTCGAGTTGTGGAAGAATTGGTTCGAACGAAATAAACTTCAAATTCCACTTGACAAATTCCAAATCTAGCAAATCAAGAGCGCTGATATTTGTCATGTGACCTACGCTACTTTTAACTACGGCCATATTTTGGTGTAGAGGAGATGCGAAAGAAATTCAGAAATGTAATGCACCAGTGCATGAAATATATTTCCCTGTATTCATCTAAAAAAAATGTATTATTTAGATATAAATTCATTCATTCATTCATCTTCTACCGCTTTATCTGATCTTCCCTCGGGTCACGGGGAGTCTGTGTCTATATACACCCTGGATGGAATGCCAACCCTTGAATGCCAAACCCTTCGCAGGACACACACACACTCACAATCACACACACATTCACACACTAGGGACAAATTTCCAAGGTTCCAATCAACCTACCGTGCATGTTTTTGGACCGGGAGGAGGAGGAAGGGAGGAAACCGGAGAACCCGGAGAAAAAAAAAAAAACCCTGAGGCACGGGCGGGGAGAACATGCAAACTCCACATACACACATGGCTGAGACGAGAAGGGAATCGAACCCGGACTCTGGTGGTGTGAGGCGAGATTTAAACCCATGACCTGCCATGGGTTGGTATTCCATCCAGGGTGTATCCTGCCTTAATGCCCATAGACGCCTGAGATAGGCACAGACTCCCCGTGACCCGAGGTAAGGTCGGATATAGCGTATAGCGGTAGAAGAGTAGATAGAAGATGAATGAATGAATGAATTTAATTTTGCAAAACTATCTATATATATCTATAACATGAATGTATGTGCATTGCATATTCGATATATGAGTCCAGTCAAGTAGGCGTGAAACGACGGTTTCCCAGGGCCGAGGTGCACCACATAAATCACCAACAGACACAGAACTCCACATAACTCTAAGCTAAAAGAAAAAAGAAAAATAGCAAAACGAACTGGAAAAAAAACACAAATTACACATGTGCAAAAGAACCAGTGAAGAAAGACGAGACAATGAAGAATTTAGCGCAAAAATTGGTTTTTGGATAGTGTAATAAGTTGTATGGGGTCACGGTGGCTTAGTGGTTAGCATGTTCGCCTCACACTTCCAAGGTCCGGTT
Organism: Kryptopterus vitreolus; assembly: GCA_030449085.1. Classification (NCBI taxonomy): domain Eukaryota; kingdom Metazoa; phylum Chordata; class Actinopteri; order Siluriformes; family Siluridae; genus Kryptopterus; species Kryptopterus vitreolus. The sequence goes on from JACRUU010000015.1 coordinate 20,829,056, forward strand.
CGATTCCCGTCTCCGCCATGTGGCTTGTGTGTGTGTGTGTGTGTGTGAGTTTGCATGTTCTCCCCGTGCCTCAGGGGGTTTTGGGTTTTTCTCCGGGTTCTCCAGTTTCCCGCCCTGGTCCAAAAACATGCAAGGTTGGTTTATTGGGACCTTGGAAAATGTGTCCTGACTTAATGCCCGAAGACATCTGAGATGAATGTATATATATATATATATATATAGATATATATATATATATATATATATATATATATATATATATATATATATATATATATATATATATATATATATATATATATATATATATATATATATATATATTGATATTGATTTTTTATATATATATATATATATACCGAGTTCGGGTACCACTGTCTGTAGCTTCCAGCAGCGATGATGGGCCCAAGCTCCAGTTACGTCGCCTCCCGTCATCACTACGCACAGCTATATTTTCATTAACGTTGTTACTACGACTTTAATTTAAAAAGATAATATAATCATAATCATCATTATCTATTATTATAATTATTAATACTTCTCGACAAATAATGACATATATTAAACTCATTATAAAATAGTATTCGAACATTTTATTTATTTATTTACATGTAAGTAATAAATAGTTTTTTAGTATGAGCATTTTTCCTACCTGACTCAAATAAAAGGATCTCATAAGTACCCCTAGACCAGACATCAGAAGCTCCCTGACCTTCTTTGGAAGCAAAAATACATAAATAATACAGCCTGATAGTAAGGAATGCGCTCCTGCTATTTAAATCTGTTATCGAATACGTCGACATGTTCATTTCAAGTCACGCGTTCATATTTGGTTACATTTTCATTCGGGATGTTCTTCATACACAAGCCGTAAACCCGGCACTTTAATGGCACCACGCATCATCGGTGTACAATCCCTGTTCTTTGGCACCGGCACCTTCTTACGGCACCTGTTCTTTGCCACTTCCTTGAGTTTATCTTTCTCACTTCGCTAATGACTCTTTCCAAGCAATCTGGATTTTATCCCCCCCTCCCCCTAACCCCACCATCTCAAAGCTATGAATCATACTTTTGTGGTCCCCCATTTCCATTTCCCAAATGTTGCCCTTCACATTTTATGTGTGTCTAGTGACAAGCCAAAGAGGTAGCCAATAACGTTATATTTCAGTTATTGGCCATGAGATTTACTGCACGTCACTTAATCCGCCTCTGTAACGAAACTTGGCGCGTTCGCCCGAAAACAAGTCACGAGCGCGTTGGCTGCCGTTGTATCGCATTGTACAAATCTTCGTTTGTCGTTGGTGATCCGGCCGCACGCTCTGTAACCACGGTAACCACTCTTCCACAGATTGCCCAAGAGGGAATATCTTGAATGTTGTTTTTTTTTTTTCCAAGCGATCTTGCCATCTGAACATCTGGTTTGGGACTTGCTCTAGTAACAAGAAAAAACCGGAAGTGGATCGGCGACCCTGGGACCTTCCTCTCGAAAGGCTCCTGCGGTCAAGCTACGTATGGGTTTTGGCGTGAAGCTGTGAATAGCGCTTTAATAAAAGAAGGTGCTAAGACTCCGTCGTAGATCGCTCTCCGCATTGTAGCCGTATGAGCGACGCGTACGTTTCTCACGTCCGGGTGACCTGCAGATGTTGTGATTTTCCCAAACGCTGTTTAGTTGCGGACAGTTTGACATCATCGGCGCGTCGGTGCAGCTGTTTATGCAGCGCCCGTCGAGCGGAATGAAGAGGAAAATCAACATTACAAGCCGACACATGCGGTCAGACGTGGGGGGAGGGGGGTTAATCGTTCTCAAGAGACGCCTCGGCTCGACTGAAGGCCTAATTGCAATGTCGCATATTTCCATTCGGATTTCTGCTTACCTGTGGAAGGCTTTTATAAAGGAAATGCTGAAGGAAGGCAAAAAAAAAAAAACAAGTGTTTTTCATGGACGCACGTGGCTAACTTCATGGACAGATGCTTTAATAGATATACAATATGCTCGTGACGGGAAAGCATTAAATCTCAAGGAAACGTTCAACAAATTTCCAGAACAGCGTGTCTATGCAGCTCGTTAGACCATCCTTTAAAACGTACGCCGCGCAGATACCGTTATCGATGATTTATACGCGTCCGGAAGCGATTAGACATTTTATTTTATTTATTTATTTTTTTAGACGGTGCTTTTTGGGTTACCGTAAATGCAACCCTTATTTGTTAATGGCCGGCGCGCTAGATTTCATTAACTAATTGAGGTTACAACGACCCCATTTGGCGAGGACTTTGGCAGGACGGGGGTTTCATCCCTTCGGAATCTATCTAATCAGGTTCGGGGGACGTCGAGCGGCAAGACTTGCTTTTAATTGCTTTTAAGCTTTTTTTTTTTTTTTTTTTTTAGCGCACGCTGGGTTTCAGCCTGGAGGAAGTGTTCCTGTCGTCTCAGCGTCTCCGGGCTTCCTCTGTTGAAGTTGTGCATGTTGAGCCGTACACATCTCGACACTAAAGTACAGAAAAAGTCTTTGTTCTTTTAATGCCACCACCTGTGGGACACCAAAGAAGAATCAATCATAACCCTGCTTCCCGTGCGCTCCGCTGGCTCAGCAGTCTTGTAATGGCCTTGTACCTGCTATCGGGGCTGCAGAGGAAGCAAGGTAATGTTGTTCGTAGAAATGCTGGCTTTGTACCCGGCAGGAGCCGACGGGAACCGCGTAGAGTGACGGGAAAACGCCGCCAGGTAGAGCCGTTTACGTGAGTTAGCTGTCAAAAGTATTGGGACGCCCCGGCCAGTTTTACAACCAGACCGTTCTCCTAGACAAACTGAAAGTGCAAACTCTGGAGGCACGCAATTGCCTTTGTCAAAAGTATCGGGACACTGTCTAAAGTATTGGGATGTCCCAGACACTTTTACCGCCAAACCGGGCCCCTAAACAAACTGAAACTGCAAACCCGGGAGGCACAAAATTGTATCGGGACAGTGTTAAAAGTATTGGGACACCACAGACAGTTTTACCTCCAAACCCGGGCTCCTAAACAAATTGAAACTGCAAACCCAGGAGGCACAAAATTATTTAGGATGCCTTTGTCAAAAGTATTGGGGCATTGTCAAAAGTAATGGGTACGCCCTGGACAGTTTTACTGCCAAACTTGACTCTTAAACAAACTGAAACTGCAAACTCTGGAGGCACACATTTGTTTAGGATGTCTTTGTCAATAGCATCGGGACACTGTCAAAAGTATTGGGACGCCCCAGACAGTTTTACAGCCACACCGGTCTCATAAACGAACTGAAACTGCAAACTCGGGCGGCACAAAATTGTTTAGGATGTCTTTATCAAAAGTATTGGGGCATTGTCAAAAGTATTGGGACACCCCTGCCAGTTTTACATTGAAACCAGGCTCCTAAACAAACTCCAACTGCAAACCCAGGAGTCACACAATTGTTTAGGATGTCTTTGGGTACCATACGGTTTTACTTTCCATTTGAATTTCAACACAAGCTGCAAAGCCAACTTGTTTGTGGACATCAAACTATGATGTCCAAAGAAAGTTAAACAGCTGGTCTGTCATACAGATCCTATACAATACAAATACACTTCAATTTATATATTTATATATTTATATATATCAGGCCACCAGGTTACTATTATTATTGTACTCTGATAATCTCACTGCAATAATAAGAATTAGATACCATTTTACCATATTAGTTGCCATTTGTTTTTTCACTGCAGCTATCTATTGGACAGCCTGAGAAAACCCTTGATGTTGATATTTTTTGTCATTTTGTCAATTAAACAATATATTATAACAGATCATGAGTGTCGCAAACCCGTCGGACTGTGACGACCTCCAATCGCAAATCAACAACTCTCCAGAGTTCTAATCACACGCACCGGTTCCCAGTGTTGTGAAGTAACAAAATTACAAAATAAAAGTAATTTGAAAAGTAATTTGCTTCGAAAATGTTAAAGATTACAAATCCCAAAGAACCGGGTATATCCGATCTTCTCTCGGGTCACGGGGAGTCTGTGCCTATCTCAGGCGTTTATGGGCATTAATGCAGGATACACCCTGGAAGGAATGCCAAACCCATCGCAGGGCACACACACACACACACACATTCGTACACTAGGGACAATTTTCCAAGGTGCCAATCAACCTACCGTGCATGTTTTTAGACCGGGAGAGGAAACGGAGGCCCGGAGAAAAACCCTGGAGAAAGAGAAAAGAAAACCCCCCCTGAGGCACGGGGAGAACATGCAAACTCCACACACACATGGCAGAGACGGGAATCGAACCCGGACCCTGGCGGTGTGAAGCGAATGTGCTAACCACTAAGCCACCGTACCTCCTTATATATATATTATTCTACTCTATTTAATAACTTATTCAAAGTAACAGTTATCACATTTTACAGTTCTTTATCTTGAGGTATCAAAATACGTATTTTTAAGGTCCTGTTTTCCAGCCTTAGCAACAAATAATCACTGTGTGATTTCCTGTCTGTCTCCACAAGTGTAAAATAATTGGTGGAAACGGAAATGATTGATGGAAGACGGCCAGAACGATGTCCACGGCTGCTTCCCTCGGCTGCCTGACAGTTTGAAAAGAAATGTAAGTAATAATGAAAACGCTTGGCCCTGTGAAATTCAGAATGTCACATTTAATGCTCGATGATAATTGGCTTAATATTTCACCAGTGTCTTCCGTCACTTATATTTGACAAGTAACGAAATGGCCCCATTTATCTAATGGAAATGACGGAACTCGGTGTCCGCAGTGTTGGACGCTATTAGCCGTAGCGCTCTCCGGGTTCTTCCCCGTCTCGGGTAGGTTCCGAGCGACTTCATGCGCCATCAATCAGTATGGGTCATTATGTATTGAGGTGTCGGGACAACAAGTGCGCCCTCTGTCCATGGGTCATTAAATCTGACATCCTGCTGTAACTGGAGGATTTACCCAGAGCGGACACATTCCATTTTAAGTAGATGCTGCTGGATCTGATCCCATGATCACTTCCAGACCAATTTCCTGCCATTACATGTTTCCTCTAGTTAAACAAGGATTTTTGGAGCGTTTTGTTTATTTGCCATAGAGAACAAAAAAGGAAACCCCTGAAAACAGAGACGTATTATCAGGCCGCGCGATATCCACTCTCAGGTTTCAGATTTCTCCTGGCCGTACAGCATGGACGCGGTACACGCGAGAGGTTAGTGACAGCTTTATGCCGTTTAATTGAGAAAACGCAGCTCGGCTCGGTCGATGCACCGCGGAACTTTGTGGTGAGAATCGATAAAAAAAAAAATGCCAGGCCTCCGTTTTAATTAGCACCCTTGAGCCTTGAAGCAGTTGTAAAAGAAAGAAAAAAAAAATCACTCAAATAGTGGAACATGATCCTGCTGGTTTCTTGCAGAGATAAGTGCTTTTCCATTCCTCGGCCCGAACGGGAATAGTTTGGGTGTTGGGAATAGTTGGGAATAACACATCAACCCGTGAACACCGTCATCTGTCGGTTTAGTTGGAAAAAGATGTTTGCGGAATGGCTTTGAGTTTTCGATTTTAATTGATATATAACATAGAAAATGGCAAAGTAGTGGGGCACTTAGTGGTTAGCACGTTCGCTTCACACCGCCAGGGTCCGGGTTCGATTCCCATCTCTGCCATGTGTGTGTGGAGTTTATGCATGTTCTCCCCGTGCCTCAGGGGGTTTTTCTCCGGGTTCTCCGGTTTCCTCCCTGGTCCAAAAAACATGCAGGGAAAATTGTTCCTAGTGTATGAATGTGTGTGTGAATGTGAATGTGTGTCCTGTGATGGGTTGGTATTCCATCCAGGGTGTATCCTGCCTTAATGCCCATAGACGCCTGAGATAGGCGTGACTCGAGGGAAGATCGGATAAGGCGGTAGAAGATGAATGAATGAATGAAAATGGCAACGTGACAGGTTTTGGGGGAAGATCTTAGGGTTAAGATCTAGTACTTTAGATCAAGTCTGAAGATACAATCTGTGTTACCAAACCTGTGAAAAAGCCCAGGATGTCTTTAGAAAAGAGTAGAGGCGTGTCCTGGCCAAATTCACCCATTGGCCTCTGACCATCACAGCCTTCTAACCGTCCACATATCTACTGATTGGCTTCATAATTCTGTCTGGTGTAAAGTGGGAGCTCTGGTGCATTATGACTGCCGTCACATCATCTAGGTGGATGCTGTCCACCGGGGGTGTTGGCTGAGGAGAAGGATATCCCCCTCTCATAATGTAAAGTGCTTTGAGGTTCCAGAAAAGCGCCATAAAAATGTAATGAATTATTAATTATTATTACTATACTAGGTGGTTTCAAAAGTTCCGCAGTAAATCTATTTTCAAGAATGTATACTTAATTTATCTACTATATCTAAAGTATACCTTATTTATCTTTATCGCGGTACTCGCTGGCATAGAAGAAAGAAGAATAGAATTAGCCGTTATTTGTCACATTACAGAAATTCTGTCATCGCATATGTTGTTGGTAGATGGGGTTGGTAGCTGATACGGCGCCCCTGGAGCACAGAGGGTTAAGGGTCTTGCTCAAGGACCCAAGGGAGGCAGCTTGGTGATACCGGGGCTCGAACACGGAGCTTCAGATCAGCAGCCCAGCGCCTTAGACCTCTGAGCTACCCCCTTCCTCCCTGGATAGGTCTCTGGACCAGAAGATTGCCGGTTCAAATGCCACCACCACGTTTCCACTAAGAGCCCATGACCAATGCCTTTAACCATCGACTTCCCAGACTTCCCAGTAAATGAAAAAGTAGGGTTACTTGACCACCAAGCAAGACACTGATGACACATCCTGATGACGGATGCTGTTGGAGGTGCAAACGAATACTGTCCCTCCATAGGTCTCTGGACCGGATAATCGCAGGTTCAAATGCCACCACCACATTTCCACTAAGGGCCCATGAGCATAGCCTTTAACCATCGACTTTCCAGACGTCCCAGTAAATGATAAAAGTAGTGTTAATTGACCACCAAGCAAGACTGCTACAAGTAAGCTGTTGGAGGTGCGAACGAATTCTGCCCTGACACTCGTATGCTAGAATGTGACAAATGTGGCACCGAGTGTCCCGCATGTGGTACCACCCCAACAAGCTTGACGCAAATGTACTTGGGTGACGACTCGCCTTTCATCTTCAGTCTATTTTTCCCCTACTGGGCATTCTAAGGATCTCTGAAGAAGCCAAGTCCCACTCGGTCAAGACTTATGGCCACTTTAAGACTTAATGACATACCAGTGAAGGGCAAATAAGGAACGTGGCGGTCCCCATACAAATCCTGACACATCCGAGCAGCTCCCGTGTTACGACCTGGGGGGGGGCGATGAAAAGCACCGCCTGATGCTGTTCTTCAGACCTGCTGACACTTAAAGCAAATCATACCATGATCTTCACCCCATCCTAATAGACCCCCGGTCAATGAAAAACAACCTTCATGTTCTTGTCAGACAAAAATATCCTGCCGTATGCGTCTGAAATGCGGGGTGTTGGTAGGTGTGAGAATCATCTGCCTCATGTCTGGCTGTGTGTGTATTCATGACGAGCCAACAAGTATTTTCACCAGCTGTGTGAATCTGTCAAGAAGTTGGATCAGGAAGCAAGGAGGTGAAATCTGGTGTATATTCACTATTATAGATGAAACCCATTCAGTAGAACACGGGTCTTCGACCGAGGGGGTCCGGGGGTCGGGGGGTGGGGGGGTGGTTGGTTTGAGGGGTTTGGGGGGGGTACTGCAGGGGTGCACTAATTAATGCTAACTAAAGCTTTTTTCTTAAAATGTTGTCGAATTCTGAAATTACAGTTAGATTAAAATTAAACCTGTAAATGTAAACCATGTAAATGTATAATAATAAGTAAAAATTGTAAAATGTATCAAACTGCAAATCTTTTAAAGTAAGACAACTGTGAACTGTGAATTCTTATATTCATTGGAAAATATATATTTATGATTTATAAAAACAAAAAAAAGGAACAAAAGTAAAATATACAGCTGTTAATGTCAATGACTTTATCAGGGGGAAGTATCTATTGCAAAAAAAAGAAAAAAAAAAACGTTGGAGACTTCTGCCATAGGCTGTGTTCGGGAGTAACTAGTTACATGTAATGGTATTATGTAATTTAATTACAAAATAAAAGTAACAGTCATCCGTTACATTCATTGATTCATCTTCTACAGCTTTCATCCGATCTTCCACTCGGGTCACGGGGAGTCTGTGCCTATCTCAGGCGTCTATGGGCATTAAGGCAGGATACACCCTGGATGGAATGCCAACCCATCACAGGACACACACACACACACATTCACACACTAGGTGACAATTTTCCAAGGTGCCAATCAACCTACCGTGCATGTTTTTTTTTGGACCGGGAGGAAACCGGAGAACCCGGAGAAAAAAACCCCCTGAGGCACGGGGAGAACATGGACAAACTCCCACACACACATGGCCGAGACGGGAATCAAACCCGGACCTTGGAGGTGTGAGGCGAACGTGCTAACCACTAAACCACCGTGCCGTTACATGTACTGCAAAAAAAGATGTTGAAGATTACAAATCCAAAGACCAACGCCCAACAACACCCCCCCCCCCCCCCCGACAAAAACCCTACCCCGACAAAAATTCAACACCCCCCTACTCCAACATTTTCGAATGTGAAGAAGCTCAGTTGTAAAAAAATATAACCTCTTTTTCGAGTATATATATATATAAAAAAAGATATTATATATATATACAATGTTTGGAGTTGTAACTATGGTGTTATGTAATTAAATTACAAAATAAAAGTCTTCTGTTACAGTTACGGTGAAAAAAAGGTGTAATTAAATTACAGGCACTTTTAAAAATGTTGACGATCCCAAATCCTAAAGACCATGTTTGTTTTTTTAAACCTAATCTCATACGCCATGGCCGGATTGTCCTGTCAGGTTTGACCTAATCATTCATGGCAGACCCGAGGTTGCCTAATGAGATCTTAACCCCCAGAGCTTGACCTTGTGTGAGCAATGACTCCACCAGCCCAATGATTGCTAGCAGGCTCGGTAATGATTAGCTTACTGTGGTAAACTGTGGTAGATTCTGGATCCTTAGTACATAGATTTTTGACATCAAACCGTATTGTATTTGGGATTTGCCTATTAATGTCTGTGGGTGGTGTTCGGAGCTCACTCTATCATTTTTTTTCCTTTGTTTTACAAATGGTAATGATTTAGCTTTTACCGTTGTCTCGGTGCGGTCGTTAACGATTGCTGAACACCGTTCGGACTTTGAATCATGCTATTTCCTGTCTCTACCTCGTAGTCTGGAGACAGACCTCCACCAGCCTACTATAAAAGAAAAAAGCTCAGCAGGGCACGTCAGACACTACCAGGATTACCACAGACAGTCCACGCTAATTATGCTGGGAGGCAGAAACACTTTCTAAATGCATGCTAATTAGAAACCCTGCTCTCCCAGACACTGAGGGAATCGAACCATTTTAACCCGGTTTGACTCTAAGATAAAAAGATCCTGCATGCTGATGCTTAACTAACGGATTTGTATTTTTGTACACTAAATTTTGTACACTTAAATTCGGGGTGAAATGGTCTTTGAAGAACAGTGGCTATTGTTGAAATGTTATAGCTGGGAGGTCAGACTGAGAATGGGTTAATATTTATTATTAAAAGTCTGTGAGTTACTATCATTCGATCATACAGTAATATCAATTAAAGAGTCTAACTCGCTAATAACGCAAATTCACTTTAACAGCAATAATGTTATTAGCATGTGATTAACGCAGTGTGCATTACTATGTGCGTGATCGGCTCCTTCACTCTGCATTGTGTTGGCGAATGAAGGAAACCTGAACAACAAAAAAGAAGAAATAAATAAATAAACGTTCAGTGCATCCACTCACACTTCCTAAATTTCCCCCAAATTACGCCCCCTAGCTGCGCATTCACAACAGGTATGATCTCCTCACTATATTAGCGTTTATTACCGTATGGAATATATATATATATATATATATATATATATATATATATATATATATATATATATATATATATAGGGGACATGGTGGCTTAGTGGTTAGAACGTTCGCCTCACACCTCCTGGGTCCCGGTTCGATTCCCATCCACACACATGGCACACATGAGTTTGCATGTTCTCCCCCTGCCTCAGGGGTTTTCCTCCGGGTTTCCCCCCGGTCCAAAAACATGCACGGTAGGTTGATTGGCACCTTGGAAAATTGATTTGATTAAATACAGATTGAAGTACCTAATACCTGCAAATTGTATTGTGGTCTTGAATGATGTCATGAAGACATGTTAGATGTTGCCATTTGTGAAACGGAATCAAATCCACTGTAATGTCACTAAAGCCGTAATTGAGTATTTAATATACCTCCTGAGATGTTTGTTTGGACATGCCGAACACCTCCTCTCAAATGCCCGGAACGCCTCAATTTTATATAAACTTCCGTCAGACAAAACCAGAGGTTCGTGTTCTCTCTTGAACACTAACTGGTGCTCGACGGACAGCCGGAAAGTCCACCTGTTTCCCTCGGCTCGCTGTAGAAGACTGTAAGCCCAGCTGCCGGGACAAAGAGGAAGGCGAGGCGGTCATGTGAGAAGCATGTCGCGTGAAAGGCAAATCGTAGATATGAGGCCCCTCCGCGTCCTGGCCCGATGAGGGGGTTTTAAGACCGGACTTCCCATGGAGTCTACGTGGCTAACGAGAGGAAGATTTGCTCCCAGCAGCTTTGTTTATTTTATTCTGTCGCACGTAATTAGGAGGCAGAGGGAGGCGGATTAGTCGGATTGGATGCGCGGCGATGAATGTCTGGTGTTTTGTTTCATTACAGTTCCGTGTCTTTATCAGCTGTGCCTCTGTTTTTATTTTTTTATTTTTTCATTCTAGTTCTGAGAAAGGCATTAAAAACGGACCGGGATTAGATCGATTCTGTAGCGTTTGTCACACATGCATGTATCAGGAAGGACAGATGGACGAGCTTCTGAGCCTAATGGGTCGACTATGAGGTCATCGTCGTACTCATTCATTCATTCATTCATTCATCTTTCTACCGCTATATCCGATCTTCCCTCGGGTCACGGGGATCCTGTGCCTATCTCAGGCGTCTATGGGCATTAAGGCAGGATACACCCTGGATGGAATGCCAACCCATCGCAGGACACACACACACACACACATTCACACACTAGGGACAATTTTCCAAGGTGCCAATCAACCTGCATGTTTTTGGACCGGGGAGGAAACCGAAGAACCCGGAGAAAAACCCCCTGAGAACATGCAAACTCCACACACACATTGCCGAGACGGGAATCGAACCCTGACCCTGGCGGTGTGAGGCGAACGTGCTAACCACTATCCATCGTCGTACTGACTGACTAAAAATGAGTCAAGATTACAGATTTGTGATGCGCGCGATGTGGTTACAAGACTCAAGTCCACTCCTAAATAAAGTGCAAAAAATTGTTCATGAAAGTCTGTTATCCATCACCAGGGCTACTTTTGGCCCCAGTACGCCCCAGGACCCCTGCATGGCGGTTATGGGCGTAGGCATAATGGCCGTATTACAAACGCTTGATTGATTACCATTTACTTTTTTTTTTCCTTTTTTTTTCCCTCCCTGACTCATCTCTCCTTCAGCGTGGTATGTTTTATAGCCCGGTTATTAATACGAAGCAGGAGGTAAAGTGCCATTTCACGAGTCTTGTAAGAATAACACATGGCTAATAAATCTCTTAAAATTCACAGCTTATGGGACAAACTATGAATGCGTTGTGAATGATTTCTAGTGTTTTATATGGTGTGTGTGTGTGTGTGTGTGTGTGTGGTAAGAGTGTTTGGCAATCTGGACAAAACTTCCTTGGAATGTTCATTCTGGGAGTCAAAGAGCAAGTACAGGTGAGATTTATTCCAAAAACAGCATTCATAGCCTCAATGCTGGAAACTTTATAACATTACTAGAGTCGATATAATCTGCACGCTTACGGCCTTACCACCAGAGAATGTCTGATCTCGTCTGATCTCAGAAACCAAGCAGAGTTGGGTCTGGTTGGTACTTGGATGTGAGACCGCCTGGGAATACCAGGTGCTGTAAGCCTATGAGGCACGGTGGCTTAGTGGTTAGCACGTTCGCCTCACACCGCCAGGGTCCGGGTTCGATTCCTGTCTCGGCCATGCCTGTGTGGAGTTTGCATGTTCTCCCCGTGCCTCAGGAGGTTTTTCTCCGGGTTCTCCGGTTTCCCCCGGTCCAAAAACATGCACGGTAGGTTAATTGGCACCTTGGAAAATTGTCCCTAGTGTATGAATGTGTGTGTGTGTGTCGTAATGCACACTGCGTTAATACCAATAATGGCGTTAAAGTGAATTTGCGCTGATGCCGTTAATTAACACGTTACCTTTGACAGTTCAAATGTCGTGGTACAAATGAAACTTGGGTCCGATGCGCATTTTTAAAATCGATGCACTCTTACTGTACCATCTTTAGTGGCAGCAATCAGCTGTGAGCGGCCTTATCAGAGTAAAATCAATGAAACATCTTTCGAGGAGGTCATACTGTAGTACCTCTAAAGTTCCCGACATAATGGTGGGTTGAAATCTCAGGACCCTTTTTAATTAAAACAGTACAATAAAAAGTACAATTTTAATTAAAACTAGCCATTTTCATTCATTCATTCATTCATTCATCTTCTACCGCTATGGGCATTAAGGCATTAAGGATACACCCTGGATGGAATGCCAACCCATCACAGGACACACACACTCACAATCACACACAGGACAATCTTTGTTTTTGGGGACAAGCATGTTTTTGGACCGGGGGAGGAAACCGGAGAACCCGGAGAAAAAAACCCTGAGGCACGGGAAGAACATGCAAACTCCACACACACATGGCCAAGGCGGGAATCGAACCCGGACCCTGGAGATGATAGGCGAATGTGCTAACCACTAAACCATTCATGCCCCTAACCCAGCCATTCATTTATTCATCTTCTACCGCTTTATCCGATCTTCCCTCGGGTCACGGGGAGTCTGTGCCTATCTCAGGCGTCTATGGGCATTAAGGCAGGATACACCCTGGATGGAATGCCAACCCATCGCAGAACACACACACACACACACACACACACACACACATTCATACACTAGGGACAATTTTCCAAGGTGCCAATCAACCTACCGTGCATGTTTTTGGACCGGGGAGGAAACCGGAGAAAAACCCCCTGATGCACGGGGAGAACATGCAAAGTCCACACACACACATGGCCGAGACGGGAATCGAACCCGGACCCTGGAGGTGATATATATGCATATGTAATTTGGGTTAAAGCTCTGGATTACTTTAAGTTAGACCACAGGATTGCTTTTGCATAGAGTTACATAAAAATATAACATTTGCTATAATGCCTTGTACAAATGTAGGGTTATCTTTAAATTGTAGGACTCGTGTAGAAATTCAGGGATTTCACTTGTAAGTATCAAATATCCGACATGACAGATGGGAGCCACTGGAACTTCATTACTATGTACTATGTATATGCAGTTTGTGTATATCCACACACCATTAATTAATGCTTTAATGTTTTAATCCCAATCGACAGTAAACATAACTCTAGCAGTACCAGCAGGGTGTTCTTCAACATGGATATAATGTTAATTGGCTTGTCCTGTTTTAAGTTCAGGGTCTGGGGGTGAACTTTTATCGTAATGAGATCTGGTTACATGTAGACTGTAGACGCGTTTCCGTTACAAATATGCGCAAAACTTAAATACGATATATATTTTCTAAAAGTATTTTCTATATTTTCTAAAATTTTGCGAAATGACGGTGGTTCCATTAACCATAGCATGCGACTAAAACTCGTCCTCTTGCGATGTCATTCAAAAAATGAGACAGATGTAGGAAGGCTTACATGCATTAGGCGTATTTATTTGTAATCGGAGACGTAGGTGGGTTATACGAGCATTAATGGCGAGGATATCCCCTTATACTTGGGCGTGGCCACGTATGCACTCGTTCTTGGGAGGTAATAGTGCACGATTTGCACGATGAACACGTTCACTTTATTTGAGCTGTGCAGTTCAATAGGGCGTCTTGTAGCACCTGCAGCATCACGCCCAAGGCAAGGCGAATTAGATCATGTGACCTGGAAATGCAAAAAAAAAAACCTGCTTCCATTATAGTTTTGTGAATTATTCCTTTTTCGCATTGTCTAAAAAAAACAATTCATGCGAGCGTCAAAACTTTTTGGCGATACATGTGTGATTTTGCGACTTTGACGCCTTTCCATCAGGCGTATATCATTCATTCATTCATTCATTCATCTTCTACCGTTTTATCCGATCTTCACTCGGGTCACGGCGAGTCACACACACACATTCATACACTAGGGACAATTTTGCAATGTGCCAATCAACCTACCGTGCATGTTTATGGACCGGGAGGAAACCGGAGAACCCGGAGAAAAACCCCCTGAGGTACTGGGAGAACATGCAAACTCCACACACACACATGGCCGAGATGGGAATTGAACCCGGACCCTGGCAGTTTGAGGCGAACATGCTGACCACTAAGCCACGGTGCCCCTAGGCGTGTATTTAATTCGTTATTTAAATTTGCGCATTTTGAAGGGTAATGGCAACACACTCAGTGTTGGGGAGTAACTAATTACATGTAACAACATTATGTTACAAGGGGCACGGTGGCTTAGTGGTTAGCACGTTCGCCTCACACCGCCAGGGTCTGGGTTCGATTCCCGTCTCGGCCATGTGTGTGTGGAGTTTGCATGTTCTCCCCGTGCCTCAGGGGGTTTTTTCTCCGGGTTCCTCCGGGTCCAAAAACATGCACGGTAGGTTGATTGGCACTTTGGAAAATTGTCCCTAGTGTGTGAATGTGTGTATGAGTGTGTGTGAATGTGTGTGCCCTGCGATGGGTTGGCATTCTATCCAGGGTGTATCCTGCCTTAATGCCCATAGACGCCTGAGATAGGCACAGGCTCCCCGTGACCCGAGGGAAGATCGGATATAGTGGTAGAAGATGAATGAATGAATGAACATTATGTTACAGTTACTGAGAAAAAAATGTGTAATTAAATTACAGTTGCTTATGAAAATGTTAAAGAATACAAATATGAACCATTTCTTTAAAAACCTAGGATATGTTGAATAATAATAATAAATAATAATAATAATAATAATAATAATAATAATAATAATAATAACAATCATTTGTTGTGATTTCTAAAACAGTACATATTTTTTTTTGTTCTGAAGTCTGAAAAAAAGTTCAAAAAAGTTTGAAGTGGTTTAAAAAAAAATAGTGCTTTAAAAAAATACATTTATATGAACAATTTAAAATTTCCATTTATCAATGTATTTCAATATCAATTTATAGGAACATAAGTGATGATTTTGAACGTCTAACAGTAAACAAGAGTTGAGTAAGTACTGTAAGGTTAACTGTAAAGTTATAAATGTTATTTACCTGTAAATCTTCCATTAGAAACTTGAAAGTAATCAAATGTAATCACTGTACTTTTATAAAGTAATTGACTTATCACATTTCCAACAGGGTTATTTGTAACCTATTACATTTCCATTGTAACCTTCCAGACGCTCCACGTAGCACCTCGCCCCTAAACCTGTGCTAGGTGACGACCTTTAATAGATTAACCGTCTATTTATTTCTCTCCTCTTTCCACTTTGGAGCGCCCTCTGTATGCCCCTCAGCTCGAACCTAAAGCAGTGCCGACAGGAATCTGACACTGATGTTGTTGTTAAGGAGAGGCCGAGGGGACTAATAGCTTGTCTCGTCGTGGTGGCTGTAGCGTATGAACTGCATATAAGCTGCTCTATTAAACTTGTGTGGTCTGTAAAAGACAGTGGCAGGTGGGTGATGGATCCCAGCAGTTAGCGAAGACATCCAAGTATGTCTGAACTTTCGCTGGTACGGAGGGTCAGGAAGAGTTTGCTTCTGGGTGACTGGGGTCTCTTTAAAAAGACCTACAACATACAGTAGTTTGGTAGTGAAGTTTTACTGGTTGTATTGTGTTGTCTTTAGTTATATATATCTATATATATATATATATATATATATATATATATATATATATGGGGGCATGGTGGCGTAGTGGTTAGCACGTTCGCCTCACACCGCCAGGATCCGGGTTCGATTCCCGTCTCGGTCATGTGTGTGTGGAGTTTGCATGTTCTCCCCGTGCCTCAGGGGGTTTTTTCTCCGGGTTCTCCGGTTTCCCCCCCCGGTCCAAAAACATGCACGGGGTAGGTTGATTGGCACCTTGGAAAATTGTCCCTAGTGTATGAATGTGTGTGTGTGTGTGTGTGTGTGTGCCCTGCGATGGGTTGGCATTCCATCCAGGGTGTATCCTGCCTTAATGCCCATAGACGCCTGAGATAGGCACAGGCTCCCCGTGACCCGAGGGACGATCGGATAAAGCGGTAGAAGATGAATGAATGAATGAATGAAATATATATATATATATATTGCACATTTACAATCCACCATGAAACTTTTCAATTTACTCTAATAGGGGGCACGGTGGCTTAGTGGTTAGCACGTTCGCCTCACACCGCCAGGGTCCGGGTTTGATTCCCGTCTCCGCCATGTGTGTGTGGAGTTTGCATGTTCTCCCCGTGCCTCAGGGGGTTTTTCTCCTGGTTCTCCGGTCCAAAAACATGCACGGTAGGTTGAATTGAAAATTGTCCCTAGTGTATGAATGTGTGTGTGTGTGTCCTGTGATGAGTTGGCATTCCATCCAGGGTGTATCCTGCCTTAATGTCCCATAGACGCCTGAGATAGGCACAGGCTCCCTGTGACCCGAGGGAAGATCGGATAAAGCGGTTTGCGGTTATTAGGGGTGGTAGGTAGAAGATGAATGTTGAATTTATTACTCTAATAAATTTCATTTAATATTTATTTTACTATATTAAATCCTTGTTAATTAATTAATTTCTTGTTAATTTCAATGTTACTTTGTTTAGTGGTTGTTTTAATGGTAAAATATACGACGTGGCTCCTTCTCTTCTGTTCTGTTTAGGAATTTTGTTCCTGTTGCTCTTCCATATAAACTGGTGATACGTTTAGGTACACGTTTAGGTATATATATATATATATATATATATATATATATAATATATATATATTATATATATATATATATTTGGACAGTAACTTTCATCTTTACATTTTCATTGCACTTTCTGTATTTATTTCATTGAATTTAGCTTATTTTAAAATTGTGTGCACATTCATATCTAGTACTGTAAATAGCTATTTACTTGAACCCTTTGCTGTACCTGGAACTTTTTCTGATACAATTTAATAATCTGCAACCAGTTCAAACGTACTTTTTGAGCCGTATTTGCACAGAGAAACGTTCTCTTATTCAACATTGAGTTCTGCACATGAAGTGTCATTTTCAGCATTCCATAAACTTCCACGGTAATCTAATGCTTTAACATCTAGAATTGCATGTACAATGCAGATTGGTTTAATTTTCCACACGGTGTAAATTCAAGCTCTTTTACTCTTTTTCTGACGGTCAAATCAGGAAATGATTTGGATTCATGATTGCATTATTGGATATTTGGAAGTGTAATGACCTTTAAAACGAGCAGGTAGAAGGCAAACATTTGTGTGAAATTTGTGCACTTCATGTTTAACTACACTATATTTATTTATAACGTGTAATTGTATTTGTTTTCTTATAACTAGACCACGACACGCCTAGAATAAGCAATTACACAAGGTTTAATATTTCATATAATTGAAATAATTGGTCGTTCTATTGTATTGCAGCTTAAAATGTTCTGGGTAAGATGCTGAGAAAGTCGAAAAGTGTGTGTGTGTGTGTGTGTGGAGTGTGTGTGAGTATTCCGGATAACCTTGATACCCTTGTGTGGGAGGTAGAGTTAGTAGCGTCTCAAATTCGGACACAAGTGCCATCTGTGTCATCACCTTGTTTTGATTTCATATCATCTATCAGCATTGCTACAGCCAGTTATTCAGACGTCTCTGATTACAGACCTCGATGCTTTGTGTTATTTCCATGGGAAACCAGAGGCCTGATGTAGTGTGTGAGTATACATATCACTATACAGAGATGACACTGGCCATTAGAGTTTATCTCCGAGTGTCTGAGAGACAGAAACCTCGCTTTGAATTTGCAATAATTGAAAATAACAATTATTGATTAAATATATGGATAAAAAAATGAAATAAACTTGAACATAATTCTATTAAGACATAATTGAATGTGTAAAGTAACATTTTGGCTTTTTTCTTAAAGGCAAAGATAATTTTTTGTGTGTGCACATTAGGTCCATAAATAAATAGGGTACTATATATATATATATCTATATATATATATATATATATCTATATATATATATATATATATATATTACATATAAATATTCATTCATTCATTCATTTTCTACCGCTTTATCCGATCTTCCCTCGGGTCACGGGGAGTCCTGTGCCGTATCTATCTCAGGCGTCTATGGGCATTAAGGCAGGATACACCCTGGATGGAAATGCCAACCCATCGCAGGGCACACACACTCACATTCATACACACACACACACACACACACACACACACACACACACACACACACACACACACACACTAGGGACAATTTTCCAAGGTGCCAATCAACCTATCGTGCATGTTTTTTTGGACCGGGAGGGGAGGAAACCGGAGAACCCGGAGAAAACAACCCCTGAGGCACGGGGAGAACTCCACACACACATGGCTGAGACGGGAATCAAACCCGGACCCTGGCGGTGTGAGGCGAACATGCTAACCACTAAGCCACCGTGCCCCTAATATAAATATTATTATATAATATTTGTAATTAAATTATGTAGGTCACTACATTGTAACTAGTCACTCCCTATATATATATATATATATATATATATAGTTGAACATGATTGCTTACAACAAAAGGGACATTTTAGTCCCACAATATTTACATCACTTTTTAACAAGAAGCTTAAAATCCTGACCACCACATCAACATAACGTCTCGCCTTTTGTATTTTCAATCGTCTTCTGGAAACCAGACAAAAGAAATACATCTAAATAAGTTAAATAAAAATATCCTAATGCTATTGGAACAACTATAATTATGTAAAGTGTATTGTTATGGAGCTGTTTTTGTGTTCATGGATCACACATACATACTATACATATACTTGTTAATAAAATTACTTCCACAGGGAAACATTAAATCCTTGCATGAATTGTCCTTTGTCTTTACAGCAATTGAATATCTTTGGGAAAAACATATATTTCAGAAAAATCACCGTAATTAAAATGTTTATTCCCTGCATACTTTTTCCAACATGTAGTTTTGTGGGATTTATGACAGGAGACTATTTAGAGATAATGATACCTATTTCAGTAGTTTAACAGACCCCATCTCTGTCCGAAAAGACGTGAGACAGGTGGCCTTTTAATTCCCGACTCGTCTGAGCTCATGTGAGACACCAGACCCCTTGTCTAAGAATGTCATTAATGTAAACTTACAAGCTACTGATACCCAGATATAAGAGCGCTGGGGGGGGGGGGGGGGGGTGTTTTCTTTTTCTTTCTGAGGCCCTTTTGTTCGTGTTCGCAATAAATAAATGGCATTCACTCATTACTTATAACTCTGTAAGATATATGTGGTTAAATAATTATTGCAAGAGAAATAATCGAACAAATACATATTTATTTACATATGGACATTTACTTCACAAATGTATCGTTACATACTTTACATTTCAACATTTATATATACATTTTGAAATAAATAACGATCAGCTGACCAATACTGTTATAGGGTGAGGTTAGGACCTTTATTTTAATTATTCCCTTTTCTAATGACCACATTGTAGATATTTGTTTATTTATTTATTTATTTATTTATTTATTTTAGAGATGTATGAATTTATACTTGTTGTCTTCTTTCTCCATACAATGTAGATATTTATTTATTTATTTTGAGATGTATACATTTATACTTGTCGTCTTCTTTTCCCATACCATGTAGATATTCATTCATTCATTCATCTTCTAGCGCTTTATCCGATCTTCCCTCGGGACACGGGGACCCTGTGCCTATCTCAGGTGTCTATGGGCATTAAGGCAGGATACACCCTGGATGGAATGCCAACCCATCGCAGGGCACACACACACACACACACACAATCACATTCATACACTAGGGACAATTTTCCAAGGTGCCAATCAACCTAACGTGCATGGTTTTTGGACCGGGGGGGAAACCGGAGAACCGGAGAACCCGGAAAAACCCCCTGAGGCACGGGGAGAACATGCACAAACTCCACACACACATGGCCGAGACGGGAATCGAACCCGGATCCTGGCGGTGTGAGGCGAACGTGCTAACCACTAAACCACCGTGCCCCTTCCATGTAGATATTTATTTATTTATTTATTTATTTAGAGTTCAAATGCGTATCAGAAAATAAATAAATAAATAAATAGATACATAAATAAATACATAAATAAATAAATACTATTTTAGCGGACAGACTGTGCAAAACTTTCACCTGTCACTTTTTGTTTTTTCTGCTGAAACGCTTTTCATAATTGGCTCTGTGTATTTTAACAGCAAGCGAACACTTCACGAGTGCATGCCGTCATCTGACTCACACTAACCTACCTGTCCATTCTCATGATATTCTCATTCATGTCATGTGAATATCAGCACAGTCATGTCAGAGGAGTCAGTCACAGTCATGTCATGTCCTTGATAGGGAAGATGCAGGTATTAATATCTGCTGAAAGAGGGGAATGGAATGTATGATGAGGGTTCGAGGGGGCGGGGGGTTGATTATTGTTAAGAAATTAAGCAACTGAGGTAGTTAAAAATGTAATATACATATATACATACATATATACACACACACACACAAACACATATATACATATATATATATATATATATAGATATATATATATATATATATATATATATATTTGTTTTTTTATTATATTTTATTATGTTTTATATGTTATTATTATTTTTAGTGGTGAGTTCATATATACGTATAAGTATTATTGCGTTATTATTATTATTTATTATTACTATTATTATTACCTGTGAATGACCCAAAAGTAAACTCATTAGGGTGGCTATGGATAGTGCAATTAAAAAATATAAGAATAATAATAATAATAATAATAATAATAATAATAATAATAATACATAATAATAATAATAATAATAATAATAATAATAATACATTATAATAATTATAATTTCAATATCATTTTTACTGTTATTATTATTATTATTATTATTATTATTATTATTAGTAGTAGTAGTAGTAGTATACTTATTTTTTTATCATGTAATAGTTTCAAGATAGTATTTGTCACAAATATAGTTATATACTGAATTTAACTTATCCAATTTAACGTTAAATGTACTTTAGAAATTCTAGTTTTATCATGCATGTTTTTTCTTTTTTTGCTACCAGTGGTTTT
This sequence comes from Kryptopterus vitreolus, assembly GCA_030449085.1. Lineage (NCBI taxonomy): Eukaryota > Metazoa > Chordata > Actinopteri > Siluriformes > Siluridae > Kryptopterus > Kryptopterus vitreolus. Next base: position 20,850,605 of record JACRUU010000015.1, read on the forward strand.
ATTGATATATATTCAAAGGAAAAACCGTTTGCAGACCAAAACAGTCTCCAATGTTTATTTGGAACGGATACTTCTCCATTGTTCTAAACTGATCATTCTAAATTCTAAAAGTTTTTTTTTTTTTTTACATAAAATCGTTTTGTACATCATTTTGGGTTGTAAATATTGTCAGCATTATTTTCAGGCATTTGCTTCTGTTTTGCACACAAAAACGTCTCCTTTAACTCACAATGAAAAATCGAGTCTATACTCAATATAATTTACCGCATTATATAAACGAGTAATTTACAGCACCCTCTAAAGCCACCCTTTATTTTATCTCAATTACGTTTATTTACGTCTTGCTGTTTCTACTCACTACAGCGTTTCCTTCCGCTATATTACACTGTTCTCTACATTGTATGATCATTAATATCATCTCAAAAATGCCCTTTTTTTGGACATGTGGACATCATTGAGGTATAAAAATGAATAATAATAATAATAATAATAATAATAATAATAATAATAATAATAATAATAATATATGAATGATTCATGAATTTTGATGTATTTTCATATGAAATCAGAGTCATAATGAATCCAGGACGAATAGGAAATGGCTAGACAGCTGTCTGCTCCCCGAGCAACAAGTGTCTCTGAAATGAACTCAGGTCACGGCCACTGGTGGGAGGATCCTTCATCACCTTTGTGTCCCAGCATGCACCACTAACAGCCCATGACCGCTCAAGATGGCCGCCGAGGGAGTTTATTTAATGAGTCAGTTGAGAGTGCTGGAGTCCTGTGACTTCACTGTCTTCACAGCTGAGACCGAACGCGTGGGAAATCAAACGCTGTCAAGACATGAAGATTGTTTTTGTTAAATAAATTGAGATTTTCCCCCTTTTTGAGCACATTTATCCAATTTTTATTGTATGTGTGTGTGTGTGGATATTATTTGTTTTTATTATAACGAATGAATAGAAAGGGGCGCACAGCTGGTTTAGTGGTTAGCACGTTCGCCTCACACCTCCAGGGTCCGGGTTCGATTCCCGTCTCGGCCATGTGTGTGTGGAGTTTGCATGTTCTCCCCGTGCCTCAGGGGGGTTTTTCTCCGGGTTCTCCGGTTTCCTCCCGGTCCAAAAACATGCACGGTAGGTTGATTGGCACCTTGGAAAATTGTCCCTAGTGTATGAATGTGTGTGTGTGTGTGTGTGTGTGTGTGTGTCCATTCGATGGTTTGGCATTCCATCCAGGGTGT
>JACRUU010000015.1:20854344-20869344 GCA_030449085.1 Kryptopterus vitreolus
GAGAAAATTGGCTTGTTTGTTTGTAAGATTGGCTATTTTGTTCAATGGTAAGAATTAATGTACACGAGTTTCAAAGATATAATATATAAATATATTAAGATGAATTAAAATATTTAATTACAATTAAATGCACAATTGTCAGCAGATAAATCACCATTAATCTCATCTTAATTGCACATTTCTATCTGTTGTAAATGTACATTAAATGAATTCTTTTCTAATTCAACATGTGCATGGACTAATATGGATGCTTTATGCAAATGTACAATTATTATTAGTGAAAACGAACTCGTCATACAAGACAAAATATCTTTGAGACCAAACGGGACCGCTGATACAGTATGTTTCCACACGGACGCTTTTAATTGGCGGATCTCGATTTGAGATTTGATCAGGATGTGAAAAACAAATATTCAAATTATTCAATATTAATATAATTCAATTAATATATTCAATATTCAAATAAACAATTTAAAAAAAATGTTCCTTGGAATTTATTTTATTTATTGATTTATTTTTTTTTACATATGAGTAAACGTTGTAATAACGAATTACCGCTTTCATCATTCATTCATTCATTCATTCATTCATTCATCATTCATCTTCTACCGCTATATATCGTAATCATCCCTCGGGTGACGGGGAGCCTGTGTCTATGGGCATTAAGGCAGGATACACCCTGGATGGAATGCCAACCCATCACAGGACACACACACACACACACACACACATTCACACACACCTTCATACACTAGGGACAATTTTCCAAGGTGCCAATCAACCTACCGTGCATGTTTTTGGACCAAGGGAGGAAACCGGAGAACCCGGAGAAAAACCCCCTGAGGCACGGGGAGAACATGCAAACTCCACACACACATGGCCGAGACGGGAAACGTGCTAACCACTAAGCCACCGTGCCCCTATATTACCCCTTTCACATTTATGTCATTATATTTGTAATTATATAATTATATAATTATATTAAAATGAGCGGCATTAAAATTAATTTCTGTTAACATGTTCATTCTGAAGGCCCTATATGAATTAATCTTAGTGTTTAAATAATTCATTTTAAATGAGTTTATTTATATCTACAGGAGTGTTATTGGCTTTCACCTGTGCGTAATTATCTCAGCAGAGTCCATTTGAAAGGAAATCTGCATTATTATTATTATTATTATTATTATTATTATTATAGTATTATTATTGAGAACTTGAGATTTTTTATTTTATTTATTTATTTATTTTTTGTGAGCCACAACAACAACTACTTTAAACCCCTCAGAGACGTGTGTGTGTCCCTGAAGCTGTGTTCTGTAACTAATGATCGGGGCTTGAAAAGCCTTAATAGAAGTCTGTAGTCTATTAGCTGTAGTATGTGATGGTATAAACGAGGTGTGATTACGAGAGTAGTGGAAATTTCCCACATTTATTCCATCTGAATTTCCACTGGCTGAGTTAAAACAGAAAGCTTTTGAGCGCCTCGGATGAAAAAAACCCGCTCTAGTTTAAAGAAACAGAAATCTCTTTTTGTGACATTAAAGCTGCGTTCTCATTGTGTAGACAGTCGGCATGTATTCGAGGTTTGAGTCGCAGTAATCCACTGAGGGAAAATAACGGCTTGTAATTTCTAAACGCATATTGGATTCATATTTTTTTCCTTTGGCGCTTCTTGCGATGATTTTACTCCCACTTCTATACGTTTCGTCTTCTTCTTCTTCTTCTTCTTCTTATTGCTATTATTATTTATTGTTTTAATATGCTGATTCCATTATAGTGATATTTGTATTATTATTATTATTATTATATATTTTTTAAGGGGCTATTAATAGTGCTCTGATTTCCACTTATATAGTGTAATTTTGATAATTTATTATTATTATTATTATTATTATTATTATTATTATTATTATTATTATTATTATTTATTATTATTTTTTAAATTATTAATGTGCTCTGACTTTCACTTATATAGTGTAATTTGATAATTATTATTATTATTATTATTAATTATTATATTATTATTGTTATTATTATTATTTATTTTTTTTAAATCCTATTAATAGTGCTCTGACTTTCACTTATCATAAGTGTATTTGATAAGAATAATAATAATAATAATATAATAAATAATAATACTAATAATTAATAATAATTATTATTCTTTATTATTATTATTATTATTAATTATTTTATTTATTTTTAAATTAAAATCCTATTATCAGTGCTTTCCTGACTTTCACTTATATAGTGTAATTTTATTATTATTATTTATTAGTAGTTAGTAGTAGTAGTAGTATTAGTATTATCATTATTAATGCTATTGAATGTGCTCTGACTTTAACTTATACAATGTAATTTTATTATTATTATTATATTTCAGTAGGTATAAGTATTATGTGTATTATTTATTATTTTTATTATTATTATTATCATCATTATTAATCATTATTATTATTATTATTATAATTTTTAATGCTATTAATATTGCTATTATGCTATTAACACTGCTCTGACTTGCCCTTATGCAATGTAATTATTATTTATTAATTATTATTATTATTATTATTATTATTATTTATTATTATTATTATTAATTCTATTAATAGTGCTCTGACCTTGCACTTATATATATAAGTTTTTGTTATTGTTATTTTATTATTATTATTATTATTATTATTCATTATTATTATTATTATTAATAATAATAATAATAATAATTCTATTAATAGTGCTCTGACTTGCATTAATATAATATAAGTTTATTGTATTGTTATTTCTTATTATATATTAGTATTATTATTATTATATTATTATTATATTAAAATAATATTCTATTAATAGTGGCTCTGACTTGCATTAATATAATATAAGTTTATTGTTATTGTTATGGTATTGTTATTTTTGTTATTGTTATTATTATTATTATTATTATTATTATTATTATTATTATTATTATTATTATTTAGTTGTTAGTATTATTAATGCTAATAATACTGCTCTGACTTTGGCACTTATGTAGTTTTATTATTATTATTTATTATTATTATTATTATTATTATTATTATATTATTATTATATTATTATTAATATTATATAATATAATATAATAATTTTTTATTATTATTATTATTATCTATTATTACTATTATTATTATTATTATTATTGTTGTTGTTATTGTTATTATTATTAATGCTATTAATAGTGATCTGACTTGCACTTATATAAGTGTATTATTATTATTATTATTAGTAGTAGTAGTATTATTGGTGCTTGTGTAGTGGTGACTGCTTCTGCTTTAGCATAGAGGAGAGTAATGTAAGGATAAATAAAGGATCATTGTAAAGGACAGCAGGTGGTCAGAGAGGTCAGAGAAACGGCCATCATGGATGACTTTTTTATTTTTTTCCTACTCCAACATTTTTCACCCTTTTGCTAGTCTCTTGTGGGCCTCGCCTTCTGCAAGCCTCCACCTCGGCCTGGCTATTTTGGAGAGCCGTCATTATCAGTAAAGTGCTTTTAAATCCCCTCCTGCTCAACACCAGGATGTCTTCAGCATGCTAATCCCTTTAGATAAAGGCATCCGTTTGTCCTCCATCGCTCTCTCTCTCTCTCTCATGTCTGCCGTGTTTCTGAGCAGCTGGAAAAGCATTCCTGACTCGGCGCTCACGACGGGGCCCGCTTTCTCTCCCCCCCCCCCCCCCCCCCCCCGTTGCAACTTACAGTAAAGGAGGAGTCTAGCTCAATTTTTTAGATCATATCACTTTCCAGTGTTTTTAGATATTAGAACCTTGATATGACTGCATGAAGCTGTTTATCCCTCTGTCACGTCGATCCCTCCGTCTCCTATAGAAGCCCATTTCCGACACTGAATAACAATAATAATAATAAAAGGGTTAATGCACAAAAAGTCAGAATTGTGATCAAACCCCGGTATCGCCAACCTGCTGCCCTTGGGTCCTTGAGAAAGACCCTTAAACCCTCTGTGCTCCTAGGGGGCGCCGTATCGTGGCTGATCCTGCGCCAAAAACACAAGCAGGGATATGTGAAAAAACAATTCCACTGTGCTGTAAAGTATATGAGACAAATAAAAGACTATTCTATATAAATCCAGCAATTCTGACGTTTACCGCAAAAAGATTAAATGTGATCTTCCGCCCCCCCCCCCCCCGAAATAATAATAATAATAATAATACTAATAAATAATAATATTTTATGGTAGCATATATATATATATTACAGGACAGTGAAATTCAGAGGGTTAAGGGTCCTTGCTCAAGGACCCAAGGGCGGCAGCTTGGCCATACCAGGAGGTGGTGGCTTGGTGGTAAGGTGTTGGCCTCTGGACCAGAAGATCGCAGGTTCAAACCCACAACCACCAAGCTACCACTAGTGGGCCCTTGAGCAAGGCCCTTAACCCTCAATTGCTCAGTTGTAAGTCGCTCTGGATAAGGGCGTCTGCCAAATGCCACAAATGTAAATGTAAATACCGGGGGGCTCGAACCGGATCTTCCGCCTTAGACCAACTGAGCTACCTCCCTCAAAAATGGTATACAATGGTATATAATGGTATATAATGGTATATATACAAAATGGTGTATATGATAAAAAGATAAGGTACTCTAAGATAAAAGATAAGGTTCTTTAAGAACCACATCTTACAGACATCGTACAGGACCTGAAGTGGGACATTCACATTGACTCTAAAAGAGCCCAGCAGAGGCTGTATTTCCGCTGGTACGCCTCTGCCTTAGAGGTTCTAAGATCTTCACATCTCAAGAGTGAGGAAAAGGGCTGAGAAGGCCTGTCTGGACCTCCCACACACACCCAGCCCACTCTCTCTTCCAACTCTTCCCTTCTACAGCTTCTTTCCGCAGACTATACTCGGCCTGAACTATTAAAATACTCAAATGCACCAGTCATGACTGTATATAAACATTGTTTCCCTTCAGAAGACCACAGGAAATCAGGTGATGAGAGATACGAAAGTCATTTGACGACGCAGAATTCTCTCATTGATCGAATTCTACAAAGCTTTAAAAGGCGAGCTTATTCCCTCGGGTCAGGCGGGGAGCCTGGTCCTATCTCAGGCGTCTATGGGCATTAAGGCAGGATACACGCTGGATGGAATAACCACCCGAACCATCGCAGGGCACACACACACACCACACACACTCCCACACACTAGGGAACAATGTCCAGGTGCAATCCGCTACCGTGCATGTTTTTTTTGGACCGGGGGAGGAAAACGGAGAACCCGGAGAAAAACCCCCTGAGACACGGGGAGAACATGCACAAACCCTTGTGTGTGTGTAAACAAATGGTAATAAAGCTATTTGTGAGTCTGATTCAGATTACGGTGCTTTACAAGAAAGTTCCCGCACGCTTCCAAAGAAGCAGCTTTTTACCAATTAAAAAATGTTCTATTATTATATATATATATATAAAGATATATATATATATAAATATAATTATATAAAATTGAAATTTTTACAAGGACATAATGACAAATTATGCAGGTGGCTTAGTGTTAGGAAAACGTTGGACATCTCACACCATCCAGGGTCCGGGTTCGATTCCCTGTCTCGGGCCATGTGTGTGTGGAGTTTGCATGTTCTCCCCGTGCCTCAGGGTTTTTTTTCTCCGGGTTCTCCGGTTTCCCCCGGCCTCCCCCCCTGGTCAAAAAACATGCACGGTAGGTTGATTGGCACCTTGGAAAATTGTCCCTAGTGTATGAATGTGGTGAATGTGATGGTGTGTGTGTGTCCATGCGATGTGGTTGGCATTCCATCACAGGGTGTATCCTGCCTTTTATTGCCCATAGACGCCTGAGATAGGCACAGGCTCCCCGTGACCAGAGGGAAGATCGGATAAAGCGGTAGAAGATATAGTGAAGTGAATGAAGAAAAGAATGTGCATTTACACAGAGGCCTCCGGGTTCAAGCAATGATTCAGCACCCTGAAGTTTAGCATAATTGTACGTTACATAAACGAGGCGTTTTTTTCAGCGGGCAGTGCTCAAAAACAGCGGCACATTGAAGTTACTAACAGACAAAGCAAAAAGAATAACTACAGTCACGACGACACGAAGGCCTGGAAAGAGAACTCGCCACTCGAGCCGAGATACCACAAGATGTGACAATATGGACTAAGGGGGTTAAAAAATGAGAGATGTTCAACTAAGTATACAGATTTAAAGGTCCATCAACGAAGCGTCTATAGAAGCTCAGCAGACCTTGTACTAAAAAAAAAAAACAGTGATATAAAAAGATCATAACAAAAGAGGTGGTTAAGGTATATATACTATTTACAGACTACAAGACAAGAGGTGAAGAGGTAAACGAATATAACATAAAAAATTATCAAAGTAGATGCGCGGTGAGCCGGCGGTGGTTGATGCATAAACATATACAACCACTTCGTCAAATTATATTAGTTTTTTTTAAAAAAATGATTCGATATGGGTGAGGAGGAATTCGGAATTAGCTTAGCATACTCGTAGTAGCAGTTCGCCTCAACATCCGAAAAGTAAATCAAGCATTCCACGTGCAAGCACCAGGGGAAAAAATGGTAGTTGAATGTGTGGGGAACGTGTTGGGCAGGTGTTGTTACAAAAGTGGGCCGCGGTGAAGGGGGGCCTCGGGGATGTAGCACGTGTAGGGTTGGGTCCCCGGATGGTGCGAAAGACCGGGGTTCAAAACAAACCCACGTCCCAACCACCGTGGGGTTTGCGATGGATAAAAGTAGTATATATAAGCCCTGGAAAGTTAGTCCCCTAGTTAGGAGAGTGGGTGTGTGTGAATGTGGGGGGGGCAACAAAACTGGCGAGGGGTGAAATGGTAAATTAAAAAAGGGTCAGGGCATTCGATGATAACACAGAACCTGGCCAAAATACGAAACGCGAAACCCTTCGACGCCTAGAAATATGGCCACCAACTGCCAAGGAGTAACCCGGTGAAAGATACAAATATATGGCGGGAAAAAAAAGAGATAGAAAACAGAGAAGGTGGGAGTCTGGATATCAGGGGATGGTATTGGGGGTGGTTGGTGGGGGGTGATGGGTCTGAGGGACCAAGCACAAAAATAAAAAAAGGGGGGTTACTAGCCACAATCAAACAAAATACTAATGTTTGCACAACGGGGAAAAATCACAAAAAAAAGAATATTAATTACGTTGTGAGGGATAGAATATAATGTCATGGGGAAAACGGATGTTAGAAGAGTAACCTTCAGGGTCGGGGGGAGCTGGGTTAGTTGGAAGGGGCAATAACGGGGATATTGATCCACTAGGGCAGGGGGGGGGTATCTGCGGGGGAAAAAAAGGAAAAAGAAACAACACAAAAAACTAAGGGGGGTTAATGACAAGGAAAAGAAGATACACAACAAGACATAATATAGGTTGCCAGTGCCGGGGGGGCTTGACGGAGTGTGGCCTGTTGGTTTCGGCGTGGTGAAAAAAAGGGCATGGGTGGGGGAAATATATGGAACTGGTGCATACGTCTTGGGGCAACAGTCGTACAGGGGAACGACGTGAGGATTGTTCATGGTGGGGGTGGTGGGAGCTGGGTTACTGTCTGGGGTGGCAAGTGTGTTGAGTATCCACATTTGTGTCACCGAGTGAGGATGAAGAGTTGAAGGAGTGGGGAAGTCAGGGGTGGATAGCATTTGTCGGGTGGCGGTGACCGAGGGGAAGGGGGGGCGGGAAACGGTTATCCGATCTTTGGGGGGGGAGCCCAGTGAAAGAATGACAAAACGCTACAAAAAGAAAAAGAGAAAAAATAAATAGGGGGGAAAACGCAAAAAACGATATGTTTGTGAAGGAAAATAAGGGGCAACACACGGTGCCTATCTCAGAAAAAAGGGCCGGTACTAATGGCATGGAGAAGAAGAAAGGTGTAAGCAGGTGCAAAAAAAGAGAAAAAAAACAAAAAACACAACGCCAACAAGAAAAGGCAGAAAGACAGGAGAAAAAAAATGGCAAAGGACAGGGGGGGCAAATCCTTGGTGGGTGTCATAAGCGATCGTAACACAGCGGAAGAAACCGTGCTGAGTGGCATAAAAGGACCTAAAGAGGGAACCGTAAATGATGTACCGAGAGAAGGAAAGGGTGGGCGCAGTAGGGAACACAAGTCCAGCACAAAGTGGTGGGTGTAATAGGGTGGGTGGGGTTGGGTGGGACTCCGGGGAGGAAAACCGAGAATAACACCCCGAGAAAAAACGAACCCAGTGGTCACACAAAAACAACGGACACGAGCGCAACGGGGAATGAAAACGGGGATGAAACGATACCAACACGCTTGTTGCCTGGAGAGTAGCAGAGAAGGGCTAAAGGGCGGGCGAAAGGGGGGAGTCGCTAGATCACCCACGGGACCGAAGGCTGTAAGTGTAGGGACGTAACAGGGGGGGGCTAAAAACGGGACCATCAGACACATGTGCCGTGCCCCCGATATAGATGATGAATGAAAATGATGAATACCAACACCGAGTAGGAATCTTTGAGGCCGGTACATTCTGATTGTGGGGTGGAAAAAAAACTACGTGGCACGTTGTAGGGAGGGAAATGTTTTAGCAGTATAAGCATATGAACAATGCTCTGATGTCTGGTATGCTGCAGTGTAGTGCAAGAAAAAATACTTTACCCGAATAACAGGAAAACGGGCGAGCGCGGTATAACAAAGCTCAAATCACGGTTATAAGAAGAGTGAAAGTTAAGTAAGGGGAGGGGATGGACACACGGAATCGTGGGTAAATAAAAATAAAAGAAAAAACCGTGCGGAAAGCAAGGACTGGTTGATGTCTACGGTTTTCGGAAAAGTTGGGCCAACACTACATGGAAAATCAATAACGGGCAAAAATTACATGTAAAAAAGTAAAGACGGAGAGCCACTCAATCCCATGTGGGTCCCCAAGGTAACTGTGTTATAATCAATAACATGGGAACCGATAGAACCCTACCAGGGGCACCGTGCCAGGTCTGAATTTCAAATAATTGTTTAACCGCAAAAAGCAACAAATATCTAATATGTTCTTGTTCAGAGGTGCTGACAACAAAATAGCTAATCTATAAAACATGAATAAAGCGACAGGCGATGGTAAAGCATACCCAAAGGGAAACATAAGCACTGAGAAAAATTTTATTATAAAAAAAAATACAGGGAATGTTAAAGGGCAAAGAGAGATTATTGGTACAAATTAACGAGTACGAATAACATGCTCCAGTCACAGTGTCGGGGGTGGCAACAGTGGACCAAACAACAAACCGGGGACAGGGGAATAAGAACAAAAAAGAACAAAGATAACAAGAGAAAAACTTTAGTAGGGGGGTGGGCAATCTTCTCCACAGTCTGGGCCTAAATGGATTCCAGCCGCGTGAAAACACCCAATAACGAATCCTGCGCCCTAGAAATCGACAAGCCGCATGAGTAACGTGTGAGATCATCACTCGCACTAATAGGTTAGCGTAATATTAACCAGAACACCACGGTAAAAACTGTAACGCTTAACAAGACACAGAGCGTCAACCACCATGCCCAAATCCATAGAGTACCGCAATAAAGCGAGGAAAAAAGAGGCTTAAATTGTTAGATAGACTGGAAACACCAAGTACAGCGCTTCCATGGGTCGTAGGGGGAAAATGTTCCGAGAAAATAACCATAACCTATGGCGGCAGAAGCCCGTGTATCACGGCTGTTTATAAATGAATGAAAAAGCAAACCGACAACAATATTCTTAAGAGAGCCGGCCGGGGCGGATAGTTTATACAACTAATCGGGGAACCACACATAAAACAAGTCAACGACACAATACAAAAGTGTAATAATTAAAAGAATTAACTTATCCCATAAATGAAAAATAGGAATATTAAATAGTCCTCAATACGCATGTTTAAAATGAGAGTGGTGTGAAGAATGAATTTTGAAGAGAAATGTTGGAATAATTACATAACATCCAGTGACTAGAGTTATGGGTGTAGAGTAGTGCAGAAACAGTACGATGAAAAAAGTATGGGCATGGAGAGTTATGTACAGGGTTCCCACCTAGTCATTAACAAGTCACCGTGTGACTCATTACTGGAAAGTGTTACGGTCAACACACAGGGTGGGGGGGGGGTGGAACCACGGAAACATGTGTGAAAGCTGGGCATCACTAGTATAACATATACACACCTGCAATGAAAGATGCAGAACTGACAAGGCTATTGTCAGTCGACATTCAAAAATCCAAATCCAAACGATGTCAGAGTGAAGGTAGTCCATCACAAAAAAAAAGAAAAAACATAACTAAACAAAAGCCCTTATTTTCCATGAGATTTTCCCAGTATTTATAGGAATCGCTTTAAGCGGAGAAACATTCAGTCTGTAACTGTATTTACTGTACGACTTTTTAAATTTACAGCACACACACTGGGGGAGAGCGGGTACGGTGTGGGGGACAACGAAGGACAGGGAGGGGCTTGATGGACAGATGGGGGGGGGGGGGGAAAAAAAAAAGAAGAAAGGGGGGGGGGGGGAAAAAGGTTGAATGGGATGACGAGCGAGGGGGGGGGTGGGGATGACTGATTTAGTGAGAACGGATTATGGACAATGAAGTCGGACAAAACACAACTGGAATGGACATGTGATTTGAGACGCGGAGGATGGATGGACCACCTAAATGGACACACACATGGAACCGGAAGACGACCGGAGATCGTTAGGGGGGATGGTAAAATGGAATCACTCAACACTACAATTGGCCGGTCAGAGTGGGGGTGGATCGTGTGTGGGGGGGAACACACACATAAAACTGATGGCCACACAGGGATGTGAATGGTGGATGGATACACACGAGATGGGGGGGTGACGGACTCAGATCACATGGAGGGTGGACATGGTGATGGGGTGTGGCACAAAAAGGTAGTGAACGGGAGTGAGATGGAGTGGTGGAGCGGTCGGGGACTGGACGACGGACGGACGTGAATGAAGAAATAGATATGAAAGAATGATGATGGAGCGTGGTCAGAGGGGGACTGTGACGTGTCGATAGAGGAAAAATGACGAAAAGACGGATAGGGATGTGGCGAGAATAGGGATAAGTGCTGTAGAACAATATAACATAACAACTACTAAAGGGGGCTGGATTTGGATCGGGCTGGATTTACAAAATATACAACGGAGGGTGACGGTGTAATGGATGTGTGGAGGACTAGCGTAATACAGAGGGATTGACAGAAAAAACGGCGACAGGACGGAGTTGAATGGAGGGAAAATTTATGATGATATGATGGCACGAGATAAAGAGTTATAGGTCTGGACGTGGCGTGATGAGGATGTCCTGGAGGGCTTGTGAGGCTGACGTCGAGCGGAGTTGATGGATGTGATGGGAATGGTTGGACTGTAGGGACGGATGGCGCAAATGGACGGAATTTACATGAGTGACACGGGAAACGTCGGGAACGGCTGATGGATTGTTAGTAAGACATATGACATGAGTAAAGTAAAGTTTTTAGTGGGGTATAACTCAAATAGCAACAAAGCAAAACACTCACTGGATACTAACAAAGATAAAGCTAAAAAAATATCGTGTTGATGCTTGGTAATGAGATTATGTAAACGCTTTCTAGTATAGTATCGATAGATAGTAGTATAATAGTGAGAGTATATAGATCAAAATAGACAAATAAATAATAAAAACTCTAATAAAAAAAACCCTTAAACTAGTTGATAGTCTACAGTGAACATATTCTGATGTAGTGATATAAAACGCCCTAAGACCGAACTCAAAGACAAAACCATATCAGACCAAAATGTGCTGGGGAGATATTGGAGTACAACTATTATTTATGTTTCTACTTATTTAGAATGCCCACTAAACAGGGTAGCATGGAAAAACGCGGAAAAAAAGCAGCAACTAAAAAAAATAAAAAAAAACTGAGGAGGGGCGAAAACAAGGGATGCGTTTTAGAATGAAGTGTGGTGCGTGTCGGAGTTAAAGCGCGACGATAAAGACAGCACAATATATACTGTGCTTATGGAACTGCAGAGAGCGGGGGCGAATAAAAAAAAACAGGGGTGACGTGATAAAGACCGAGATGAGGTTTTCTTTTTGTTGTGTGGTCTCTCTCTGGTGTGGGCATTTCTTCATCTCAGACGACTGGCATTATGTCGAACTGTATAAGTAGCTCCGAGGTACTTCTTCAGCATGTGGCGTGAAGGGGGAAAAAGAAAAAAAAACAGCCTTGGTAGTGGGGAAAAAGCGATTATGTGAAGGAAACAGGTCTGGTGTGCCTGGAAAAAAGAAAAGAAACCTTGGGACGAAAGAAATAAAAACCAAACAAAAAAAACAAAAACGAAGAATTATAACCGAAATACAGAAAAAAACGGGGGGGGACAAAAACAAAAGAAAATAAAACAACAAAACTGTTTCTTACGAAGGCTAAAGAGAGCTTAGAATCTGACAACCACTAAAATACAAAAAAAAAAACAACCCTGTTCAGGGAATTGGCATGGAAACAAACAAAAAGTGTGGGTGGTGGTGCCCGGGGGGTGGAGGCGTGCCGAATAAAAAAAAATGTAATCACCCAGGCCTCATGTGGAAGTGTGGGGGTGGGGTACATGCTTAAAGATGAACCTCACATCATGAGGCAGACAAACAACGAGACACTATAGGGCTGGCGGAACTACCGTGCGGTAAAAACTACGTCCGTAAACAAAACAAAAGGAACGACACTGGGCGAACTGGGATACTAAGAAAGGGGTGGGTTGTGTTTGTACCTTAAAACGGTAAATTATACTAACATAATATAAGAAGATATATATATAAAATGGAGTAGTATATATATGAATATATATATAATAATATATATATGAAGAAAGTATTGGCATGCCGACCTGGAGCCCATAGAGGGAGTTAAGGCCTAAGGAGTTCTGATTGTACTCCCAGATCACAGAAAAAGAGGGAAGAAAAAAGTCAAATATTACGTTTATGCCATCATAATGAAATGCATACGACATATTACACAAAATCACCAAAACCAGGTTTGCGGCACGCAAAGACAGTTACACAACATAATTCTACTGCTCCGCGATGCCCGCCTTCAGCAGTTATAGCGAAAACCTATGAGGCCAATCTGGTGCGGCGAAGGGAGGCTCGTTTCCAAAGGCCCCGATGTAAAGTTAAAAGAAGCATCACGTTGAACTTAGTTATTCCCGCACCCACAAACAAGCGGACCGCAAGGTCTGACAGGGAATGGCGAAATAGTGTGAAGATGTGAGTGTGTGGAATGTACTGGAATGATTGGCATGAGACGGGAGGATGAAGGATGGATGGAACGGCGGATAAGGGAGGATGGATGGATGATGGATGAATGGATGGATGGATGAGATGAGGGACGGAGGATGGGAATGGAGGGATGGCATGAGTGAGATGAAGGATAAATAATGAAGTGAGGTGGATGAACCTAGAATTAATTAATGGAGAGAACAATGTTCGGATTGCATTTTAATGATGAATGAAGAAGAAAGAAAATAACTAGTGAAAGAAGAAGAAACTAGTGTAAAGGGTGGTGCTTGACAATAGCAAAACAGACATGATGGATGAATAGATTTGATGCTGGATGGATTTATGGACGGTAGTATGGATTGATGGTCTGATGACGAGACTGACTGTCAGGCGTGGATGGATGGATGTAGATTGGAATGATGTTGTCGTAAAATGGGGGGGAATAGCGACTTGTATTTATTAGTAAAGGAGTGTAGATCGGTTGGTTGATGTAAATTGAATGGAATTGCTTCATTGAGACAATAGTATCATGGGAAATGTACCTGAGAAAACGACCAGAGAAGAGACCAATAAATGGCTGTACATGACGGATTGATATAATCAAAGCGTGAGGTGGACCTGGGTTTATGGGGTATGAAGCAATGGACGGAATGACTGACAAATAGGTAAGGTAAACGTGATTGTGTGAAGGACAAATGATAAGAATTGAAGTGTGTATTAACAGCTAGAGATAGACTGAACGGACATAAATCTTGGATGGATTCATTAGAAGAAATAAGGGCACAGAAAAACAAGAAAAAAAAAGAAAGAAGGTCGTGCAGAAAGAGAAGAAAAACAGACCGGTGAGGATGAATAGATTGGATGGATGGATGGAGTTTGGTTGGTTGGACAGATTGGATATGATAAAGATGGAAGAGATGGGAGCGTACGTGGGACGAATCAATGGATGGATGGATGAATGATGAAATAGATGGATAGATTAATGGACAAATAGATGATGGATGTGTGTTTGTTTGTAGTGTTGCGTGAGGAGGCGGTGTGGATTGGAGTATTGCTGGGATTAGTGTCTAAATATACAGTCTTGACTTGATAAAGTGGACTCTTTCACCTATATCATAAATAAGGTGAGGTGACCGGCTAGAATTAATTCCTTTTGAGGCTCGATTTGAAGTAGGGTTGCATTAAGGGTTTAAGGTCAATGTAGCTTGGGCATGACAGCAAAGAAAGCAAACACCAAACCCATAACTGCACGAAAACACAGAAACCTAAGTTTGCGAACGGTGTAGAAGTAATGCAAATGACCAAATAACTCACATAACCAACGACAGGTGAGCTGAAAGTCAGTGGATGGGATGGAATGGAGTGTGGTTGAATTGATGGGATGGGAACAAGTGGATGTGTGTGTGTAACAAACACAATGTGGTACTCGGTGGGAAAAGAAGAAATTGAATGGATGTATGGTATTGGAACATACGCAATAAGAAAGAATATGTAGTAAGTAGGTAATCGTTAAAAGGAGTGTGTAGATTCTCTAGGTAGCGGAGGAAAGAATAAAAAAGATATCATGTCTGACCTAAAAGCGTACGAAATGAAGATGGACTGAGGAGGAGTGACGTGAATGGGGTGAAGGAGTGGGATGGATGACACGGAAAAAAGAGGAACCATGGAGGAAATTGTGGCTGAGTACTAAAAACAGAATCAAATAACAGTGTAGATAAAAAGGTGGGCGTGTATGAACA
>JACRUU010000015.1:20876844-20891844 GCA_030449085.1 Kryptopterus vitreolus
ACTCCTATCAATGTCATCCATTCCTTCATCCAATTAGAATTCTATTTTACAGTTTATTTGGATAAAGGATACATATAATTGATACTTTCGACCAATCAGAATTGAGTGATACAGTGTTCACTTGGATATATATATATATATATATATATATATATATATATATATATATATATATATATATATATATATATATATATATATATATGGGGCATCTATGGAACATTAAGGCAGGATACACCCTGGATGGAATGCCAAACCCATCACAGGACACACACACATCACATTCACACACACACACACACACACACACAACACATTCATACACTAGGGACAATTTTCCAAGGTGCCAATCAACCTACCGTGCATGTTTTTGGACCGGGGAGGAGGAGGAAACCGGAGAACCGGAGAACCCGGAGAAAAAAACCCCCTGAGGCACGGGGAGAACATGCAAACTCCACACACACATGGCCGAGACGGGAATTCGAACCTGACCCTGGAGGTGTGAGGAGAACGTGCTAACCACTAAGCCACTGTGTCCCCTGATATATATATATATATAGTGTGTGTGTGTGTGTGTGTGTGTGTGTGTGTGTGTGTGTGTGTGTGTGTGTGTGTGTGTCTGTAAAACATCGTTAATCAGAGTCAGCAGTCTGTGGTCAGGCCACTCCCTAAATCCAAGCTTCACACTCCTCAATCACCTCATTATAGAGTGTTGAGACAGCAAGCCCCATACACACACACACACATCACATGTCCTTAGCCGTCTCCTCCTACGTCTCCAACGTCCATCAGCTTGGCGACACAGAGCACCTCCCTCCCTCCCTCCCTCCCGTCTCAGCACAACATGCCAGGTGTGGTTCAGCACAGCAGCCAAAATGATCACTGCATGATTTGTAACAAAGTCATTAAGTTGTATTTTCTCTTCGACTCCATAAAACAGTCCAGAGGTGGAGCATTTAATGGCGATTTGTAGTCCTTCGAAAGCGTTCTGTTTATTGAAAATCAAGCATCTCTGCGTTTACTCTGATGTGAAATTAAATATGTTTTGTTTTTCCGTGCACATTCCGGCGCACTTCATCAGCCAGTCATCAATCTTCTTTCCTCAGATCACTCGCATGTGGTAAATTAGGGACGACCCCGGTGCCATCGTAACGTCCCCAAACATGAAGATTTATTTATCACAGAAGGGAAGAGAAATGTGATTTGAATCTAAGGAGACTTGGACATTAAAAAGACATTTAACAGAAAGTGTTGTGCCACCTCAGGAAATAATATCAATTTCTATAATGTTCTTTTGCTGCTACTCAGGTCAATTTACTTTTATTTCTCTACCATATATATATAATATATATATATATAATATATATATATATATATATATATATATATATATAGATATATATAATATATATATATATATATATTATCAAATATTATCATATATATATATATATATATATATATATATATATATATATATATATATATATATATATATATATATATATATATATATATATATATATATATATATAAAGGGGGGCAGTGGCTTTTGCATGTTCTCCCCGTGCCTCGGGGTTTTTCTCCGGGTTCTCCGGTTTCCCCTTGTCCCCCTTGTCCAAAAACATGCACGGTAGGTTGATTGGCACCTTGGAAAATTTGTCCCTAGTGTGAGAACCATGTGTGTGTGAATTGTGTGAATGTGTGTGTGTGTGTGTGTGTGTGTGTGTGTCCTGTGATGGGTTGGCATTCCATCCAGGGTGTATCCTGCCTTAATGCCCATAGACACCTGAGATAGGCACACAGGCTGCCCATGACCCGAGGGAAGATTGGATGTAGCGGTAGAAGATGAATGATATATTAATATATATATATATATATATATATATATATATATATATATATATATATATATATATATATATATATATATCATTCATCTTCTACCGCTACATATGTATATGGTACATATACATGGTATATATGGTATATATATATATATATATATATATATATGGTATACATGGTATATATATATATATACCAGCCCAAACAACCAAACAACCAACCAACAAGCCAAATAACCAGCCAACCAACCAATCAAACACCAACCATCGAACCAACCAACCAGACCACTAACCAACCAACCAACCCACCACCAACCAACCAAACAACCAACAAACCGACCAACCCACCAACCAACCAACCAACCAAAACCACCAACCCACCAACCAACCAACCAACCAAACACCAACTCACCAACCAACCAACCAGGAAATAAACAAATAAAGGCTATTCTGTACATATATCTGTATATTTCACACTAAAGAACATAAATAACAGACATAGTCTGTAGTAGATGATCTTGAGAGACCCCCAGGTCTCTTACCCTACATCACTACCTGGGGGTTTACAAACGCCCTCGTGGCTGAATGAGAAGAAAGCTCTACAAAAGACTCTGGGATATTATGTGGAACATGTTCCCAGAAAAGTGGATCAGCAAATGGGAATTATACACAGAACGGGATTAAATGTGGACTAATATACAAACGCTTGTCCATAAAGTCTATGAGGCCTCAATGCTCTAAAAGTCTAAAAGGCAAAGTCTGGTGAGTTTAATAATAAAAGAAAAGCCTGGTGCTGATTACATCAGCGTCGCCGTCCACACACTACCTGGAATTCCTCCATCCTGATCAGGATTTGGCTGGAATCTTTTTCCAAAAATGTTTTTAAAGCCTCATATATTCCTGAGTTTATTGCATCATAAAGCGGGAAACCTTTAAGGTATTACTGGGACTCTGAGAATTTTAGAGAGGTTTGTGATTGCAGTTCAAGTATGTAGCGCATGAAACAAGTCCAAGTGTCCTTTGAGGGCTTTTGCACTTTAGCAGGCCGTCTCTGGTGGCATCCAGCTGTTTGCGAAGCCTGATGCACGGAGATCTTCGGCCCCATATTACAACCTACATTTCAAAATTCCCTGTGTTCTCATTCGAGGCTGCATGTTACTGCTTCTAATGCAATGGAACTGCAGACCGGTGTGAAAACAGAAGGATCCCAGTATTTTTTTTTCTGGTCGGAGAAGGGCGGATGCGCGCAGCCGGAGAAACTGGCAGTGTTTGGCGGCGCCTCAGAGACTATTGTGGTGGAGCCGCTGATCTCACTGGATGGCGCGTGCTGTACCACACATGCTAACGGTCTCGGTGGAACCGCATTCATGATGGCACAGGCGTGGGGCTTTTAAAGCACATTTATCTGATGCTTTACGTCTTTTAAAACATCTGGGCAAATAGATTTTATAAGAAGAGATACAATATTAGGGTTCGGAAATAAATAAGAACAATGTAAAATTTTCTTGGACATTATATTTTAAATACTAGAGAGAGGAAAAGGACACCAAATCTGAATTTGCATTGAAAAGAAATGCAAACACACTGCAAAGAATGAAATCTTATATTTTTATATATATATATTTGCCTCACACCTCCAGGGTCCATGGGGTGGGGTCGATTCCCATCTCGGCCATGTGTGGTGTGTGGAGTTTGCATGTTCTCCCTGTGAATCAGGGTTTTTTTCCCGGTCCAAAACATGCACGCTAGGTTGATTGGCACCTTGGAAAATTGTCTCTAGTGTATGAATGTGAGTGTGTGTGTGTGTGTGCCCTGCGATGGGTTGGCATTCCATCCAGGGTGTATCCTGCCTTAATGCCCATAGACGCCTGAGATAGGCACAGACTCCCCGTGACCCGATTGAAGATCGGATAAAGCGGTAGAAGCGGTAGAAGATGAATGAATGAAACTTGATCCTACAGTAACTTAGAAAGACAGTTTGATGTCCCCCCCCCCATTTTTATATAAACATAAGCAGTATCAAGAGCCAGCTGTTAAATGACAATAATATTATTATTATTATTATTAATATTGGTACTAGAAGATATCATGTTTATTTCGTACACACATGAATGTCTACCTCCAGTTGTCTTGGGAAAACAGCTCATGATAAACAGCCGATAATAAACACTATTACCTTACTGGTGCAGATTTCATCACGGATACCAAGTAGGAACAAAAGAGCAAACGTGAATGGAAATCCCCAAACCTGCCAAAGAGACGTTAGACATGACTTACAGCGCATGTCATGTCATACATATTCATTCATTCATTCATCTTCTACCGCTATATCCGATCTTCCCTCGGGTCACGGGGAGTCTGTGCCTATCTCAGGCGTCTATGGGCATTAAGGCAGGATACACCCTGGATGGAATGCCAACCCATCACAGGACACACACACACACACACACACTCACATTTACACACACATTCATACACTAGGGACAATTTTTCCAAGGTGCCAATCAACCTACCGTGCATGTTTTTGGACCGGGGAGGAAACCGGAGAACCCGGAGAAAAAAACCCCTGCACAAACTCCACACACACACATGGCCGAGACGGGAATCGAACCACCCGGACCCTGGCGGTGTGAGGCGAACGTGCTAACCACCAAGCCACCGCGCCCCTATGTCATACATATATGCAACATAAATAAAGATTTGGCGTTTTTATCTCCAGAAAGGTATAAAAATGTGACATTTTTATCTTATGCTACTCTCCACTGTTAAAATGTGGACGCCTGATTAAAACGTATATGATGGACATCATTCCTGTCATTCCCTTTTTGCTATTACACTAACCTCCACTCCTCTGGGAAGATGTCCCACAAGTGTTGCTCATTCAAACAAAACACAAATCAGGTAGTGATGTAGGTGAGGTGAGGCGCAATCAGTTATTCCTTTTCATCCCATAAGTGTTTAATAGGGTTGAGGTTAGAGCTCAATAGTCAAGATCCACCTTCTACCGCTTTATCCGAACCTGTGCCAGGTCGTCTTCAGGCAGGACACACCCTGTATGGAAAACCCATCGCAGGACACACACCACACACACACACACACACACACACACACACACACACACACACACACACACACACACACACTCACATTTATACACTAGGGACAATTTTCCAAGGTGCTAATCAACCTACCCTGGTGCATGTTTTTGGACCAGGGAGGAAACCAGAGAACCCCGAGAAAAACCCCCTGAGGCACGGGAAGAACATGCAAACTCTACACACACATGGCCGAGACGGGAATCGAACCCCTGACCCTGGTGGTGTGAGGCGAACGTACTAACCAATAATATTGTCAAACTACCACCCTTGGATCCTTGACAAACCAATAAATAAGGGCTATTCTAAAAGTCAAGGATGTACAATAGCCTTTATTTGTCATATATACATTACAGCACAGGGAAATTGTTTCTTCGCATATCCCAACTGGTTTGGAAGATGGGGTCAGAGCGCAGGGTCAGCCATGATACGGCGCCCCCTGGAGCACAGAGGGTTAAAGGCCTTGCTCAAGGACCCAAACGTGGCAGCTTGGCAATACCGGGGCTCGAACCCCACACCGTCCGATCAGTAGCCCAGCGTCTTAAACCACTGAGACACACCCCCTCCGACCAGTTTGTGGAAGATCTGCATGTGGCTGGAAAAAACCCCAGCCGTCTCAAAATGTTTGCAATACAAGATAAATTCACTTTTTTTTGTTATACAAATCCCTGCCGGACACTCGGTTACATGTGCATTGCTTTTATCCGTAGTTTTCCAGGCAAATGAAACCTGCCTGTAAAATCTTTCTGGATTACAAATCAATCAAAAGGTCCCGTCGTTCATTTGGTAGCGCTCCCAACTCCGCTTCATCCTCACATCAGGAGCAAAACATCTCCCAACCCCTACCCGTCCCCCCTCCTTCCAAACCAAATCCAGACTGCACGCTACAGGTGGGATGTTGCACATCATACTTTACTCCTTCATGACTCCTCGATTGTGGTTGCGAAGGTTGGTTGTTTTTCCATCTTGGCAGTGGCCCACGGTGCTCCAGCAGAGAGTAATTTGCTTTGTCTCGGCACGCCGGGACTTGTGGTGCTGCAGCTCATGGCCTTTTAAGCACTTCCACATGTGTTGGCACTCCGAGTCTGACGATGGGTGATGCCAGCGCCGGGCACGCCCCGCAACTTGGCCAACACTACCAGATGCTTAAGATCTCCAGCAACCGTGGACTTTTCACACAAAAAAGAGACCACCACTATAAAGGCCACTTTGCAGATAATACACATACATTCATGCATGTCATGATTCATTTCCTTTATTTATTTATTTATTTATTTATTTATTTTTATGGTACTTTAGAAAAGTTTCCATGTAAATCTTTTCTTTAAACCACTCTGGATTTTAAATACGTTTAACAGCCCCCGTGTCTAATTTTGTCATCGCGTGAAACGTGAGCCACATAACATGGTCTTGCCTCACACCATCGCCATTAAACAAGGCATGAAATATTGATTCTGTCCTTTGCTCTGGGCGGAGAGAATCCCAACACTGATCTTTGGCCAACAATCCAGGAACGAGCCCGCCCCTCTCTCTCTCTCTCTCTCTCTCTCTCTCTCTCGACCTCGCTCTCTCTCTCCATACTTCCCTCCTGTCTCATAAATACTCTACGGTCGGCTGCCAACAGGCGAGGGATTGAGATTTTATTTCAGCACACTGGATGATGCACATTCCTGACTGCCAGTACTAATTCACAGCATGGCCAAATCCACTACGATCTGCAACACTTCCACAGTGCAGATGTATTGATTTAGCCTTGGACAAGGCTATCGTGAAAAATGAAAAAAAAAAAATAACTGTTTACCAGATTTCTGGTCATTAGGATAATACAGGGCAAATATTAGCGTAAACGAGGGTCACACGGGTCCAAGCTGGAAGAAAGAGGTAAACTTGTAATAAAGAATAAAGTTACGTTAAAACCAAGCACACCATTGTTTTTCTTGTGAAATTCCCAATAAGTTTGATGTGTCACATGACCCTCTTCCTATTGAAAAAAAACAAAAGTTGGATCCAAGATGGCCGACTTCAAAATGGCCACCATGGTCACCACCCATCTTGAAAAGTTTGCCCCCTCACATATACTAATGTGCCACAAACAGGACGTTAATATCACCAACCATTCACATTTTATTAAGGTGTATCCATATAAATGGCCCACCCTGTAGAATAGACATTATTTGTCACATATATACATTAAAGCAGACAGACAGATTCTGTCTTCACATATCACAGCTAGTGAGGGGAGGACAGGGTTAGCCATGATACAGTATCCCCTGGACCACAGAGGGTTAAGAGCCTTGCTCAAGAACCCAAGGGCGGTAGCTTGGTGATACCGTGGACACTCATGGACCCGAGACGCAGTCATGGCCGGAGTTCGCCCGCTTCTCTTGCGTCTTCTCGGGTCAGCACTCCGACCTCTGGGCCCCCCGGAGTGACCCTCCAACCGGCACATCCGGATGCTTGTCAGCTTGCATCAACTGTCGCTCCGCTCCCTGCCTGGTGACTTTCTGTCTGTCCCCGAGACGATGTCTTTCGCCTCTTTATTGTCATTTATATACATTAGAGCATTGTTTTTTTGGGGAATTCTTTCTTCGGCAATTAAATTTTGTTTTTGGGGGGAAAAGGGGAGCACAGGGTCAGCCATGATACAGCGTCCCCTGGACCACAGAGGTCTAAGCGCCAAGAGTGCTCAAGGACCCAAGAAGAGCAGCATGGCGATACTGGGCTTGAACCTTCCCATCAATAGCCCACCACTGAGCTACAACCCTCCCAGCTACAACCCTCCTTCCTGGCGCTTTCCTTCCCATGTACTCATACAGGGACACACCCAGTCTCATGGAATGGGAGCCTTTCTCTGAGGTCCATCGACGCCCACTCATGGACAGGCATGCAGTCTTCGCCGGAGTCCACCTGCTTTTCTCGTGTCGTCTCGGGTCACTATAGGGATGGCATGGCAACCTCTGCGCCCCCCCGAGTGACCCTCCAAATTATTCTGGTTCCCGCCGTGCTTGGTAGCTTCCGCCTGTCGTTCCACTCCCTGCCCGGTGACTTCTCTCTCTCCCTAAGGTTGATGTCTCTCGCCTCTTTATCACCGTCGACAGACGGAAAGGGAGGGGGTAGCTCAGTGGTCTAAGGCGCTGGGCTGCTGATCGGAAGATCCGGTATGGCCAAGCTGCCACCCTTGGGTCCTTGAGAAAGACCCTTAACCCTCTGTGCTCCAGGGGCGCCGTATCATGGCTGATACCCTGCGCTCTGACCCACAGCTACCAACATCAAGCTGGGATATGCGAAGAAAAGAATTTCACTGTGCTGTAATGTCTATGTGACAAATAAAGGATTATTATTATTATTATTATTATTATGAAACGAGCACTCATCAGGCCCAGGTTTACCCTAGCGCTCGTTCCCTCCGGCTCCGCCCTCCACTCCCGACGTTCTGGAACAAACCAGTTTCCAACCAGGTTCATACAAACTTGGTCAGAAATGAGCCAAAAGCTCCGATCCAGTTTCCCCAAGTATCCAGTTCAACAGGTTGTTACTACAGTGACGGTGGATGCTAATGTTTCTGGGCAAATGCATTACAATCAGAATGGATTCGATGGTGTAGATGCACACATTTGGACTTTTCTGGTTTGCTGCCGTAAGATCTGGCACCAATGGCATTTTTGGGTGTCATTGCCTTGTTTAATGGCGATAATGTGAGGCAAGGTCCTAGACAAGGGCTGGTCATTTGATGGTCCGGGGGAACCCAAGGTAATGTGTTCCGGTCCAATAGCCGAGTGTGACGACGACATATCTTGAATAAAGTTTAGGTTAGTCGGAAAATGAAGTGCATTTATTGAATACGAGCGCGAGCTGCGGTTGTCAGAGTCACGTGACGTTAAGCGAGTGGCGCCCTCTCTGGTGAGATGATGGAGGAAATCTTTATCCACACATTTTTCCACAAAATATCCCCAAATTCGGTGTAAAAACATGAACCCTGTATAACAGCCTCGTTATTCAAAATGTCTCTTTCAACAAAAAAGACATTTTAAACATATATACATGCATGCCATCTACAATACACGTGTTGTTGTTTATGCAGGTTCAAAATACAACATATAAACATGTTTTAATGTAGAAAAAGCCGACTTGTGTGTCTTAAGGTGCAAAAATACAACATATGGGCTTTTACTGCTGTTGTGTCATTACTCATATTGCAAGCCCAGATCTTTCCCAGCCCTCATTTGGGATGCTTTTTATGAACTGACCCCCCCCATGACAAACTAATTGAATATCCCTGTCCTAGTTATGTGGATCATGTGGACAAAATGTTAAATTAGACATGGAACTGTTAAATATATTAAAAATGAGCTCTTTATGCTGTATAGAATGGTTCAATGAAACTCTTTCCAACATGATGCTCGAATTTGGGTATAAACTAGCACGTTCGCCTCACACCGCCAGGGTCAGGGTTCGATTCTCATCTCGACCATGTGTGTGTGGAGTTTGCATGTTCTCCCCGTGCCTCAGGGGGTTTTCTTCGGTTTCCTCCCGGTCCAAAAACATTCCCTAGTGTATGAATGTGTGTGTGTGTGTGTGTGTGTGTGTGTGTGTGTCATTCGATGGGTTGGCATTCCATCCAGCGTGTATCCTGCCTTAATGCCCATAGACGCCTGAGATAGGCACAGACTCCCCGTGACCCGAGGGAAGATCGGATATAGCGGATATATATATTCTCTGTGGCCGATTTTTCCAACCTTGTGCCGAATTACACGTTCGCTCTTTCTTCTAACTTGCTATCAAAGATGTCTCATTTAATCATAGTAACAAAAACCTCCGTTAATCTCCTGCACATCAACATGGGTTAGCATCATTCGCAGCCACAACACCACACATTCTACACAGACAATTTTCCAATGCCAATAAACCTACTGTCCCGCCGTGCTCAAACTTCACACACACATGGCCGAGACGTCGAAGACTGGCGTTATGAAAAAAAACATTTCCGACATCAACCCCAGCTTATTGCTTTGCGAAAACACAGTTGTATTCACAAAATATGCTAAAAATAGAAAGCGGATGAATATTTCCAGCATGATGAATGTCACTGGATTAATGGTGGCAGTTCACTACATGTGGTAAAGAAGTTACACATAAAAAAACGCAGCTGGACTTCAGTTTCCAGGTAACGCTAGACACGGCTTGTCCATCCTCAAACAGTGCTTATGGGTCGTAAAAATGGTGCCGAGCAGCAGAGTGACGAACGTCCCCGCTACGTCAAACGGCCTACACGAGAAGCGCTGTTCTTGGTATGGAAATCAATAGAAACTCTTGTTATTGACACAGTCTGCTGGCCCCGCTTTAGGGTAATGGACCTGAAAGTCTCCATCTGTCTGTTAAAAACATCTTCGTCCCTGCAGGATGTCTGGGCCTATAAGAGAAGGCTTGGTGGCACCAGGATGTCAACCTTCGCAGCTGCAGATGCATGTGACTAGATTTCAATTTTGGGACAAATGGATTCTTCATCTATGGGGAGATGTCATCGCTAATGTCACTCATTGTTTGGTTTGTATATCTACACAAATGGCTTCATCCAGCACTGGCACATCTCATTCGATTTCTTCATAAATGTTTATTTATTTATTTTTTTAACAGAATATATTTAACCACTATATTTATCCACTATAGCTACATTAACCACTGTCCATTTTATATATATATATATATATATATTTTTTTTTTTTTTGCTCCCAACTAGTTACAGAATTACGTAATTTAATTACAAAATAAAAGTAACAGTGATACAGTTAAAAAAATAAAACGTAAAAAATAAAAAAACTCAGAATATATAAAAAAAAATATATAGATATATATATATATTTGTGCATCTACAATACAGGTTTTGCTGTTTATACAGTTTCATACAAGTATGAACTTGATTGAATGTAAAATAGTCTCCTTGAGCAATGCACTGATTTTGGTTTTTTATTTTTTTATGCACTGATTTTATATATATATATATATATATATATATATATATATCTATATATATATATATATCTATACATATTCATTCATTCATTCATCTTCTAACCGCTATATCCGATCTTCACTCGGGTCACGGGGAGCCTGTGCCTATCTCAGGCGTCTATGGGCATTTTAGGCAGGATACACCCTGGATGGAATGCCAACCCATCGCAGGGCACACACACACACACACACACACACATTCATACACTAGGGACAATTTTCCAAGGTGCCAATCAACCTACCGTGCATGTTTTTGGACCGGGAGGAAAACCGGAGAACCCGGAGAAAAACCCCCTGAGGCACGGGGAGAACATGCAAAAACTCCACACACACACATGACCGAGACGGGAATCGAACCCGGACCCTGGCGGTGTGAGGCGAACATGCTAACCACTACGCCACCGTGCCCTACTATATATATATATATATATATATATATATATATATATATATATAATATATATATCTATATATATAATAATATATATATATATATATATTATATATATATATATATATATATATATAGAATATATATAGATAGATAGATAGATAGATAGATAGATAGATAGATAGATAGATAGATAGATACCCTCTGTGGTCTGTAAGATATTTGCTTTTATCCACATGTCAGGACACTTGAATGAAATCGAAGGTAACACTGACAGCTTAGGTGCACGGTTCTAACACTACCTCGAGTCTGAACTCGTGCACTTCACTTAATCACAGAGTCTCTGGTGGTCTCAGCTTCCCATTTCCCCTCTTTAACCTCTCATTTTCCCATCAGCTAACACTCCCTGCGCGAAAATGCGGTATGCTCGGGGCCTCCGCTGTATCACACCAGCGCGCCGGCTCCTGAACCGCACATGAAATATCACGCGATGGCCAAATTTGTGTCAGTGTCTGTACGAATCATCTCCTCGAGCCGGGCCTTCGAGCTCCTGGCGCTGCTTCAGTAATGGATGATTTATATCTTATCGGGGCTTGTAATGGAGAAGAAGCACTTTTGCAGCCGCTGGGCTATTTATCTAAATAGTTGTATCTTTTATTCTTGAGCCAGAAAAGGAGAGAAGGAGAGCAAAGCCAAACCTGGAAAGACATTTGTGGTCAAGTGAACAGCGAGAAGAAGATCGGGGGTGGGGGGGGGGGGGGGGGATAATGATAACATGATTCATTCATTTATTCATCTTTTACCTCTTTATCCGATCTTCCCTCGGGTCACGGGGAGTCTGTGCCTATCTCAGGCGTCTATGGGCATTAAGGCAGGATACACCCTGGATGGAATGCCAACCCAATGGAGGACACAAACACACTCACATTTACACACACATTCACACACTAGGGACAATTTTCCAAGGTGCCAATCAACCGACCGTGCATGCTTTCGGACCAGGGAGGAAACCGGAGAACCCAGAGAAAAAACCCCCCTGAGACACGGGGAGAACATGCACAAACTCCACACACACACACACACACACACACACACACACACACACACATATGGCCGAGACGGGAATCGAACCCGGACCCTGGTGGTGTGAGGCGAATGTGCCACCGTGCCCCTATGATAACATGATGCTACCTGCAAAACAAACCCCAAACCCTTTTCATTCAAACTTTCAAAATGCTGCCCATCCTTTTTTTTTTTTTATTATATTTTTTATTTTCTTTACCACAAGATAGCAACCTGACAAAACTCAATATTAAAGTCGACATATTCAAATTAAAAGTAAACATATTTACTTGAAAGCACAAGATAGGCTCAGAGCACAAGAGCACAGGATCAGCCATGATACCGTGGAACCCCTGGAGCACAGAGGGTTAAGGGCCTTGCTCAAGGGCCCCAAGAGTGTCAAATGGTTGATATTGGGACTCCAAACATCTTGATCAGAAACCCATTAATAATGGCATTAATAATAAAATCAAAAAATCAAAATCGCATGCCTCTTTCATCACATGTCAAGTGATTTCAACTTAATATCACATATTAAAATAACATATCGTTATTTGAATTTAAATTGACTGTATTTATATTATTCCTTATTTACTATAAAAAGCACAAAATACATTCATAGTTTTAAAGAAAAAGAAGAATTATTGTAATCATTAAATATTATTATGTCTATTGGGGACCTTTTTTTTTTTTAATTACGCTACATTATAATAGACCGTCTAGGGAAATGGTTCTCAAATAGTAGGGCCCCATGGTGAATAGAATAGAATAGCCTTTATTTGTCACATATACATTACAGCACAGTGAAACTCCTTTCTTCACAGTATATAAATATTAATAATAATAATAATAATAATAATAATAATAATATCCTTTATTGGTCACATAGACATTACAGCACAGTGAAATTCTTTTCTTCGCATATCCCAGCTTGTTGTTGGGGTCAGAGCGCAGGGTATCAGCCATGATACGGCGCCCCTGGAGCACAGAAAGTTAAGGGTCTTGCTCGAGGACCCAAGGGGGTGGCAGCTTGGCCATACCGGGGTTCGAACCCGGATCTTCCGATCAGCAGCCCAGCGCCTTAGACCGCTGAGATACACCCTCCCTCGATTAGGGCTGTCAATCGATTAAAATATTTCATCCCAATTAATCTCACTGTAACTAACTGTAACAGATGTTATAATTATATACGTTTCTCTCAAAATCTCTCCCTTTAATAAAATTTTATTCTGGAAATTATTCTTTAAATTTTTATTTCTTGTTAATTAATAAATTTCTTGTTCATTTCAATGTTATTTTGTTTAGTGGTTGTTTGAAGTGTAAAATATGGGACGTGGCTCCTTTAAGAATTGTGTTCCGGTTGCTTTTCCATATAAACTGGTGATACAGTGTTTAGGTTATAAGCGCTTTATTGCGTTCGGTAAAAATGCGTTTTATTGCGTAATACGGATTTGGGAATGCGATGCGCTTGCATAAGATTCCGCATAGTAATGCACACTGCGTTGATAACATTATTGCCGTTAATAAGGCGTTAACTTTGACAGCCCTAATCATTATAAAGATATATTATGTAAATATTATATCTAGGGTCGCTACCTTTCTGTTCCAGGGTGTTCGCTTTCGAAACCCGGCAGGGTCGTCTGGATTCGTCCAACGGTAAAAAAAAGGTGGTTTGGCAACATTCGAGCTTGTCATCCGTCTCTAGGTGTGAACGTGTACGTGGTGGTTTTTGGTTTGTGCATTCCGTCTAGTGTATATTAACATCGCACAGCAAGTGTAGATTTTGGAGCATCTAGTGATGATGAATGAATGGTGGAAAAAGTGCAGAAATAAAGCATAAAGACATAAATCTTACACTGTTGCCTCAAGTCAAAGTAAATATTAGGGTAAAAACTCATGATGGAGCATTCGGAGGGAAATTCGATTTTCTTTCCTAATTCGTTGACAGGCGAACCTTTCCTTGCTAGAGAAAGCCATGCTTTAGGATTCGACCATAAAACTTAAAGTTCACATCCCTGACCCTTTATAGACTCCTATTAGAGCCAATCCATTTGTCAAAGAAGGTAGGAATATCAATTGGAAACTTGCTTTTTTTTTTAATGATGACATCAGTCATGCGGGGCACGGTGGCTTAGTGGTTAGCACGTTCGCCTCACACCGCCAGGATCCGTGTTCGATTCCCGTCTCGGTAATGTGTGTGTGGAGTTTGCATGTTCTCCCCGTGCCTCAGGGGGGTTTTCCCCAGGTTCTCCGGTTTCCCCCGGTCCAAAAACATGCACGGTAGGTTGATTGGCACCTTGGAAAATTGTCCTTAGTGTATGAATGTGTGCGTGAATGTGTGTGTGTGTGCCCTGCGATGGGTTGGCATTCCATCCAGGGTGTATCCTGCCTTAATGCCCATAGACGCCTGAGATAGGCACAGGCTCCCCGTGACCCGAGGAAGATCGGATAAAAGCGGTAGAAGATGAATGAATGAATGAATGAATGACATCAGTCATGACTCCACAGTTAACCCTTGGGAAGTTCACAAGTTCTTTTCTTTCTTTTCTTTTTTTTTTACCACCAAGGCCCCAATGACTGTAAAACAGATCCCACA
>JACRUU010000015.1:20894344-20901844 GCA_030449085.1 Kryptopterus vitreolus
GAGGCGAATGTGTTAACCACTAAACCACCGTGCCCCTACGTAAAGAAATTTGTCCTTTGACCAACGTCTAAATTAGTATAAAAAGACTAATATCAATATCGCATCACATGACACTCATTTGCAACAAATCCAGAGTTTTACGTGTCGAGAGTTCAGGCCCGTTGCAGGTAATACGATCGCTTAAGCGGCAATAAATTGGCTTCGCACGCACGGCTTTACAGCGGCGGACTCGCATCAAAGGCGTCAGATGCGCTGCCGGGTTTGAGTGCGAGACCGGAGATTCCGAGGCGAGCAGCCGGCTACATTGGGCCTGATTCATTCTACTCTAAATATTTCTCTTCGCTGCGGCGCATTGTGTGCGCTCAAGGTCAAGCGCGGAGCTGCGAATAAATCTACCAATCAGAACATGAAATAAAACCGAGCCTGAGAAAATGTTTCTACAGCTGTTTCCAAGATGTGTCCAAAGCCTGCGTCGAGCTGCTTATAGGACCGTGAGCTGAGATAACCAGGCCTTCATTTATGGTGCCTTATATCTTTAAAAAAAAAAAAAATAAACACTGATTGGTGTATTGTTATTATTTAGTGGGGCACGGTGGGCTTTAGTGGTTAGCACGTTCGCCTCACACCGCCAGGATCCGGGTTCGATTCCCGTCTCGGTCATGTGTGTGTGGAGTTTGCATGTTCTCCCTGTGCCTCAGGGGGTTTTTCTCCGGGTTCTCCGGTTTCCTCCCGGTCCAAAAACATGCACGGTAGGTTGATTGGCACCTTGGAAAAATTGTCCCTAGTGTATGAATGTGTGTGTGTGTGTGTGTGTGTGTGTGTGTGTGTGTGTCCTGCGATGGGTTGGCATTCCATCCAGGGTGTATCCTGCCTTAATGCCCATAGACGCCTGAGATAGGCACAGGCTCCCCGTGACCCGAGGGAAGATCGGATAAAGCGGTAGAAAATGAATGAATGAATGAATGGTGTATTATTTAGTAACGAGAAAATATCATGTAGCTATTGAAGTAAATGACAAAATATGATTTTGAAATACATTAATAGATATGTATGGTGTATGGTATAAGGGCCTTGCTCAGGGGCCCAGGATTGTGGAACGTAGTGTGGCTGGGAACTCACAACAAAATCTAATGCTTTAACCAATAAGATCTCACCTTCCCGAGCACACAATGCACAGCAAGATCATTTCTTTAAGAAGCCACAATGTGTCTTTCTTTCTTTCTTTCTTTCTTTCTTTCTTTCTCATAAAGCATGTCATACACGCTCAGTATTTGGGAAGGTTACTTTGGAAATGTAATAGATTAAAGATTATAATTGACTCTATTCAAAACTTTATTATTCATTTATAAAAGTAAAGTGACTGTTTTGCATTTGATTACTCTCATTTGTCCACTAGGTGGCACTTGATGAAAAAAAACAACATTCATTCATTCATCTTCTACCGCTTTATCCGATCTTCCCTCGGGTCACGGGGAGTCTGTACCTATCTCAGGCGTCTATGGGCATTAAGGCAGGATACACCCTGGATGGAATGCCAACCCATCACAGGACACACACACACACACACACACACACATTCATACACTAGGGACAATTTTCCAAGGTGCCAATCAACCTACCGTGCATGTTTTTGTACCGGGGAGGAAACCGGAGAACACGGAGAGAAAACCCACAGAGGCACGGGGAGAACATGCAAACTCCACACACACAGACGGGAATCGAACCCGAACCCTGCAGGTGTTAGGTGGGGGGTGGGGGTGTTGTGGGAGTTGTTCTTTGGGATTTGTAACCCTTAACATTTTCAAAAGTAACTGTAATGTAAATCAGACATTTTGTTTTGTTCAGTAACTGTAACGAATTACTGCTGCTTTTATTTTGTAATTAAATTACGTAACGCCGTTACATGTAACTAGTTACTCTACAACACTGTATTCATTTATATAGACTCTTTATACCACACATGCTCATAAACAATTGCCTACAATTTCAGATATTATGTAATATTCGTAATATACGTTTATTATATACACATAGCCTATTCAAAAGTAATAGAACACTACTATAAGGACAATTTAAATGAACCTGGCGTCCAATCAGAATCAAGAACTAGGAGGTGGGAGTTCAGTGGTTAAGGTAACGGGCCTCTGGAGCTGGAAAATCGCAGGTTGAAATACCACCACCACTAACCAACCTGCCACTAGTGGGCCCTTGATCAAGGCCCTTAACTCTCAACCTCAATTGTAAGTTGTAAGTCGCTCTGGATAAGGGCGTCTGCCAAACATCGTACAGATGTTGGCGTTAAATATCAGAAGACGTGATGCCCCACGAGGTTCCTGTCACTTGGCAAAATGACGCTCCACCTGTCTCTCAGTATTTCTGCTTCGCACAGCTTTTCACACAGCGGGGAGGAAATCGCTGTTTTTCTGCGAGTCAGCGTCTTTTTGTTGTTTTTTATAGTTCAAAACAATCAATCACTTCTTTCATCCATCTATTCATTCTTTTATTCGTCATTCGCCAATGCATGTGTTTATTTATTTATTTATTTATTTGTCTATTCACCAGTTCATCCAATCTGTATGATCACTCATTTACCAATTCATCATCTATCTGTCCATCCATCGTTTTGTCTGCGTATCCATCAATCTATCCTGGCATCTATTTATCCATCCATCAATCATCATCCATCCATCCATCCATCTATCCTCGCATCTTTTTATTCAAACATCCATCTATTCATTAATCAATCCAGCCATCCTCTCATCTTTTTATTTCAACATCTCTGGATCCATCCATCCATCGTCTCGTCTTTTTATTCATCTTCGTATTTTAATCCATCCATCCATCCATCCATCCACCCATCCACCCATCCATTATTTCATCTTTTTATTTAAACATCCATCCATCCATCCATCCATCCATCCATCCATCCATCCATCCATCATCTTTTTCCATTTAAACATCCATCCATCCATCCATTGTCTCATCTTTTTATTTAAACATCCATCGTCTCGTCTTTTTATTTAAACATCCATCCACCCATCCATTATTTCATCTTTTTATTTAAACATCCATCCATCCATCCATCCATCCATCCATCCATCCATCCATTGTCACATCTTTTTATTTAAACATCCATCCACCAATCCATCCATCCATTCATCCATCCATTGTCTCGTCTTTTCATTTAAACATCCACCCATCCATCCGTCCATCCATCCATGCTCATCAATTTATTTAAACATCCACCCATCCATCCATTGTCTCATCTTTTTATTTAAACATCCATCTGTTCATTAATCAATCCATCCATCCTCTCATCTTTTTATTTAAACATATATCCATCCATCCATCCATCCATCTATCCATTGTCTCATCTTTTTACTTAAACATCCATCAGTCCATCTATCCATCCATCCTCTCATCTTTTTTTATTAAATCTTTTTTTATTCAATATCAAAGCATTGATTCAATTCCAAATCACTCATTAAAAAAACTTATATAAAGTAATATTTTGAATATATGTAGTGTGCATTATTTATAAATATATTAAGTATATTGTATAATCCTGCCCTGATGGTGACCCCTCGCTGTGTGGCAGCTCCGAAGCGGCTCTTTTATCATTTCGGCACTGAAAAGTTTCTCCTGATCTTTATTACATTGAAGCCCCACATGTGTACATCCCTGACGTGCTTCTGGTGGATTCCACAGGCTTTTAAAGCTCCTTTGGTTCTCACGATCAAAGGCAGTGGAATGGATTGGCAGATCTTAGACTACAAGCATTTAAACGCCGCTCTGTTGCTTTTTCCCCGCGAAGGTACGTAAGGGTGTCGATTTCATGCCTTCAATGACTGGAACATCCCGTGAGAGTGGGGATTAGGGGAACAAATCCACTGGAATTGATGGGGTTAATGGCAGAGCCGAAGACCTCCGCAGTCTCACGGATGCAGCATGTTTAGCTACAGAATGTCACCTGTAACTAAACTCAACACATGCAGTACAATACACATACAGTACACACAGTACACTACACATGCAGTACACTATACATACAGTACACTACACATGTAGTACAATACACATACAGTACACTACACATGCAGTACAATACACATATGCAGTACACTACACATGCAGTACACTACACATACAGTACACTACACATGCAGTACACTACACATGCAGTACACTACACATGTAGTACACTATACATGCAGTACACTACACATGCAGTACACTACACATGCAGTACATACAGTACACTACACATGCAGTACACTACACATGCAGTACACTACACATGTAGTACAATGCACATGCAGTACACTACACATGTAGTACACTATACATACAGTACAATACACATACAGTACACTACACATGCAGTACACTACACATGCAGTACACACAGTACAGTACTACACATGCAGTACACTACACTATACACATGCAGTACACTACACATGCAGTACACTATATACAGTACATACAGTACATACATGCAGTACACTATACACATGCAGTACATGCAGTACACAGTACACTATATACAGTACACTACACATGCAGTACACTATACATGCAGTACACTACACATGCAGTACACTATACATGCAGTACACTACACATGCAGTACACTACATATATGCAGTACACTACACATGCAGTACAATACACAACACATGTAGTACACTATACATACAGTACACTACACATGCAGTACACAATACACATACAGTACACTACACATGCAGTACACTATACATGCAGTACACTACACATGCAGTACACTATACATACAGTACACCACACATGTGCAGTACACTATACATGCAGTACACTACACATGCAGTACACTACACAGTACACTACATATACATGCAGTACACTACACATGCAGTACACTATATACATGCAGTACACTACACATGTACACTATACATACAGTACATTATACATGTAGTACACAACACATGTAGTACACTATACATGCAGTACACTACACATACACACAGTACACTACAGTACATACACATGCAGTACACTACACATGCAGTACACTACACATACACATACAGTACACTACACATACAGTACAATATACATACAGTACACTATACATACAGTACACTATGCATGCAGTTTTTTATTTACAACTTATAAACTAAAAAATTATACGTGGAAATTTCCTGTTCCTACCCTAAAATGCCATTGTACAATAATAATTACACACATTTTTAACTGAATAAGAAATACAATTAAAAAAATTAGATTTTTATATATATATATATATATATATATATATTTTTTTTGTTTTTTTTTTTTTTATTTATTGATTTTTATTTGTGGTTTATTTCTATTTAAATTCGATGATGCATTTAATCAAATAATCAAGGGTGCACACAGCAAACAGCATAAAGTAGTAACAACAGAACACAGAACAACACAAATAAATAAATAATAAAAACAATCAAACAAAACAATTAGTGCAAGGTGGTGCATAGAAAGACAAGAAAAAACAAACAATTATCAGTAGTGCTGACCAGTACACATGTGGTGCAAAAATAGATTTTTTTCAATTGAAGATAAATAATATTTTAGTGTAAACAATGGACACACAGTATTTCACATTATTCTACAATGTGTTATACAATATTGTGCAAACCAGCAGTTTATCCAGAGCTGAATCTCTATATAAAATAAATATCAAATATATTGATATATAAAATATATATTTTATATAAAAGACACTATTAGTGAGATCACTATTAGTGAGACACTATTAGTGAGATCACAGTGTTCAGACACCACACAATACCACAATACCAGACTGTACAGAGTATACTATATATATATATATATATATATATATATATATATATATATATATATATATATATATATATATATATATATATATATATATTATATATTATATACACACACACACACACACACACACACACACACACACACAATTATTGTGCAAAAATAACTGATGCCAAATCCTTATCAAATGTTTCCATGTACAGTATAAGTAATTTTTGTGCTTTATTTAATTTATTTCATGGTTGGCGCTGCTTTATTTCCATGTTTTTGTGTTGTGTGTGTGTGTGTGTGTGTGTGTGTGTATGTGTTTCAGCACCGTGCTGTTTTGTTTGTGTCCTTTTACTACGTAAAAGAGTTTCACTACAAGTGATAAAGTGTTTATGTAGTTTATGGACGTTTCTCTTTTTTTACGAAACTTTTCTTTCTTTTTTTTTCTCCCAACGCAAAACGATGTGCTTTTGTGGTTCCTGAAAGTCAGGTGGAGTCATTTTCACATGTGCAGCAAAGCGGCTACGGCAACCTGTTTAAAGGCCGTCGACAGATGGGACTCATTGTGAGCCTGCTGGAAAACAAGCGTACCTCATTTAAGTTTTACTCTCCGAACGTCTGCTGCTCAAATGCTTCAGGAAGCTCTTTCTTTATTCTCTCTTTTTTTTTTTTTTGATTTCCTCTCCCTTCAGGCATCTGTTGCTGAGGACTGTTGGGCATATGTTTTCAAGGGCGAGCCTTTTATACAAACTACAATGATTGGGGGGGGGGGGGTCATGTGTCAGACATTGGAATAATAGCTAATGATAGGCTCAGGAGAAATCATTTTATAAATAAAAGTCACGAAACTCGAGGAATATTTCGCGTCAATGAAGTGGATCGTCCCTGTACATGAGTAAAAACAGAAAAACACTGATTCAGGGCTTTAACGTTACTAAAGTAAAGCGTCCGCTTCAACTTTGCGGAAATAAAAAAGGACAAAAATACTTCCTTTAAAAATAATCGTATGAAAAGCCAAAGAAAAGATGTGTGACAAAGCAAAGGTCTATCTAAGCAAAAGTATTTGGACACCTAATGTACACGGGTCGTTCAGAAAAAAAAAAAAAAAAAAAAAAAATATATATATATATATATATATATATATATATATATATATATAAATATATATATTCATTCATTCATCTTCTACCGCTTTATCCGATCTTCCTCTCGGGTCACAGGGAACCTGTGCCTATCTCAGGCGTCTATGGGCATTAAGGCAGGATACACCCTGGATGGAATGCCAACCCATCGCAGGGCACACACACACACACACACACACACACACACACACACACACACACACACACACACACACACATAAGGGACAATTTTCCAAGGTAGGTGCCAATCAACCTACCGTGCATGTTTTTGGACCGGGAGGAAACCGGAGAACCCGGAGAAAAAAAAAAACCCCCTGAGGCACGGGGAGAACATGCACAAACTCCACACACACATGGCCGAGACGGGAATTCGAACCCGGATCCTGGCGGGTGTGTGTGAGGTGAACGTGCTAACCACTAAGCCACACCGTGCCCCCTTATATATATATATATATATATATATATATATATATATATATATATATATATATATATATATATATATATATATATTATATATATATATATATATATATATATATAT
>JACRUU010000015.1:20906844-20911844 GCA_030449085.1 Kryptopterus vitreolus
TTCATACAGACAGGCAGACAGATAGATGGACAGACAGACCGACAGACAGACAGACAGACAGACAGATAGATAGTTAGATGGATGGATGGACAGACAGGCAGACAGATAGATAGATAGACAGACAGACAGATAGATAGATGATAGACAGATAGATAGATAGATAGATAGATAGATAGATAGATAGATAGATAGATAGATAGATAGATAGATAGATAGATAGATAGATAGATAGATAGATAGATAGATAGATAGATAGATAGATAGATAGATAGATAGATAGATAGACATACAGACAGACAAATATAGAGATAGATAGATCGACAGACCTACAGACAGACAGATAGTTAGATATATAGATATATAGACAGACAGATAGATAGATAGATAGATAGATAGATAGATAGATAGATAGATAGATAGATAGATAGATAGATAGATAGATAGATAGATAGATAGATAGATAGATAGACAGAGAGAGAGAGATACAGGTAAACATCAGTGTAAACCAGAAGTATTTATATCTTCATTTTCCTTTGAACCCCCCCGTGTGTGTGTTTGTACTTTGAGATGTGTTTGCAGGATATAAGGCGAATGCAGGAGTTCATACAGGAGTCGAGGGGAAACGACCATTCAAAGGCAGGAGCGGCGAAAAGGTTAAAAGCTCCTGAGCCTCACAGACACATTCTTCAAGGCGCACGTAATAGGATCAGCGCTTCCATAACTCTAGTGAAGAGCCAATCGTGATCCTCTCCTGCCGCTCCTGCCTCAAAGGGACGCCTGCGTGGCACTGCACACTGCTCTGGGCTTTTAAAAGCAGAGGGAGAGGGGCTTTTCTTTTTTTTTTTTTTTTTTTTTTTTTGGCTCCAAACTCAATTTCCATGGTGTGTTGGAGAGGACACACTTTAAATCCAGGATATAAGGCTATTATAATTCAGGCCACATAACCTGCTCTTTCGATGGAAAGCTTCAGTCATGATTTAAGTGGCTTAAATGGACTTGTGCCGGGGAAGGATTCATAAAAACAGCCCTTAACAAACTTTCCCAAGGCCGGGTCCAGCTCCGCATCCACCGACTCATCCCCTTCTTTTGACGTATCGGACCCGGCGTCTCTCTCGCGTGATGATTCATAGGCCTTATTTGCTTCCTTCGCCGCATTCCGAATCCACCCGAGTGACTCACTGTAATCGTTCTTATCGACTCTCCGAACCAAGCCAGATTTTAAGGAGCTTTCATTTTTCCCCTGTTGGAACCCGGAGCGGCACCAGGTGGGGGGGAGGGGGTGTACAGGGGGTCACCTGACTACTGTAGGAATTAAGGGAAGGGTAAAACCGGGACCTCTTTGAACCTGTTGAGAGATTTGAGGGTTAAAGGCCTTGTGCAACTTGCTGGTGGTGGGATTCGAACCTGCGATCTTCCGATCCAGAGCCTAATGCCTTAACCACTGAGCTCCCACCTCCCTATACACTGGTTTTCCATGGTGAGGTCTAGACCATGCACTGGTTTGGAGGTGAGAGAGTCTGCGAGGTCCAGTGGTTTGCACCTGGTTCGCATGTTCAAGTTCCAGCCCAGTTTAAACGTATACATTTACAACTGGCGCCCTTACCGAGAACGACTTACAAATGAGGGTTAAGGGCCTTGCTCAAGGGCCAGAAGTGGTTGCATGGTGGTGGTGGGATTTGAACCTGTGCTCTTCCAGTCCAGAGGGAAAAACGTTAGCCACTCATATCACTACACTCCCATACACACTTCCCGAAAGATTTTCTTCTTGTCCATATTTGTGTTAATCAGCCACTAGGGACTGATCCGGGGTGACCAGTAGGGGTGAGGTTCAGATTTGGATTTTCCGTTGGGAATTTGGCGTCGGTTAACGTGGTTATCTTCAGTATCCGTATAGATAGTATAGATAGATAGATAGATAGATAGATAGATAGATAGATAGATAGATAGATAGATAGATAGATAGATAGATCGATGGGCGGGCAGGCGGACGGACGGACGGACGGACAAACGAATGGACAGACAGACAGACAGACAGACAGACAGATAGACAGATAGATAGATAGATAGATAGACATAGACAGACAGACAGACAGATAGATGACACAGACAGATAGATAGATAGATAGATAGATAGATAGATAGAGATAGATAGATAGATAGATAGATAGATAGATAGATAGATAGATAGATAGATAGATAGATAGATAGATAGATAGACAGATAGACAGACAGACAGACAGATAGATAGATAGATAGATAGATAGATAGATAGATAGATAGATAGATAGATAGATGGACAGACAGACAGACAGACAGACAGATAGACAGATGGATGGATGGGGACAGACAGACAGACAGACACATAGACAGATAGCAGATAGATAGATAGATAGATAGATAGATAGATAGATAGATAGATAGATAGATAGATAGACAGACAGACAGACAGACAGACAGACAAATAGATAGATAGATAGATGGATGGATGGACAGACAGACAGACAGATAGACAGACAGACATACAGACGATAGATAGATAGATAGATAGATAGATAGATAGATGGGCGGGCAGGCGGACGGACGGACGGACGACGAATGGACAGAGAGACAGACAGACAGACAGACAGATAGATAGATAGATAGATAGATAGATGGACAGACAGACAGACAGACAGATAGATAGATAGATAGATAGATAGATAGATAGATAGATAGATAGATAGATAGATAGATAGATAGATAGATACGGACAGACAGACAGACAGACAGACAGACAGACAGACAGATAGACAGATAGATAGATAGATAGATAGATAGATAGATAGATAGATAGATAGATAGATAGATAGATAGATGGACAGACAGACAGACAGACAGACAGACAGATAGACAGATGGATGGATGGACAGACAGACAGACAGACATACAGACAGATCGATAGATAGATAGATAGATAGATAGATAGATAGATAGATAGATAGATAGATAGATAGATAGACAGACAGACAGACAAATAGACAGATAGATAGATGGATGGATGGACAGACAGACAGACAGATAGACAGACAGACATACAGACAGATAGATAGATAGATAGATAGATAGATAGATAGATAGATAGATAGATAGATAGATAGATAGAAGACAGACAGACAGATATATAGAGATAGGCAGGCAGGCAGATAGATCGGTGGACGGACGGATGGACGAACGGACAGACAAACAGACCAATAGACAGGCAGACAGACAGACAGATAGATAGATAGATAGATAGATAGATAGATAGATAGATAGATAGATAGATAGATAGATAGATAGATCCAAACCATATAACCCACACGGATCAACCTCAAGGCCCCGCAGGTCAAATGCGGCCCCAATGCGGCCCCTCCCCTCCATTTTACCTAGCCCACAAGAGGTGTACGATTGTATTTAAATAAGTGTGCACTGATAATAAACTACATCTCCCAAAACGACTCGCACGTTCAAACCTTGAAGGCAGATCCCTTTACAGCATCACGCAGGAGTAAAGCGCCGCTTAGACTAAAACGAGCTGCCTGCCAGGACGAACTCTATAGCCGTCTTCTAACGTTGCAGACGAGGACGGCGGGGCTGGGATGAATAGCGGGATACTGTAGACTCGTGGAATGCGGGTCGCGATTCACCTTCACACACAATATCATTTGATAAGATGTGAAGCAGCTGACAGCGTCTGTAAAGCCCTGCAGGCAGTGTACTGTAGAACGGAGCAGGAATAATCCCCTACCTTTTAGCTTTAGCTCTGGAGCGAATCTGCTCCTTGCCACTAATTAAAAGAGGTTCTTTGTGTCTGGTTAATTCGCGGCCCTGGGATCGCATTACGGCGCGAGGACAAAAAAAGAGAGAGAGAGAGAGAGAGAGGGAAGGTTCTGCGGCTCGGAAAGGATGACCTGAGGGTGCCCCGGGTTCACCACCTGGGATCGGTTACCTGAGAACTTCCACACGCTGGCGTAAACACACCTGGGCCTCGTAGAAAGCTCGAATAAAAAGCCCAGGCTGTTCCTAATCTAGGTAAACAGGTAAACAACAACAACAACAACAACTTTGGAGGAGAATTGATGTTTCTTTAACCCACATTTCTACTTGTAATCCCGAAGAGCATTCTACCTTTTTATCTAATAAATACTCAGTGTGAGGAAAATCTGCCTCGAGCGAGACGCTAATACACCAGGTGTCTTTTAGGCGTCCTAGATAGATAGATAGACAGACAGACAGACAGACAGACAGACAGACAGACAGATAGACAGATAGATAGATAGATAGATAGATAGATAGATAGATAGATAGATAGATAGATAGATAGATAGATAGATAGATAGATAGATAGATAGATAGATAGATAGATAGACAGACAGACAGACAGATAGACAGACAGACAGGCAGACAGAGAGATAGATAGATAGATAGATAGATAGATAGATAGATAGATAGTAGATAGATAGATAGATAGACAGACAGACAGACAGCAGATAGATAGATAGATAGATAGATAGATAGATAGATAGATAGATAGATAGATAGATAGATAGATAGATAGATAGATAGAAAGGCTGGATCCTTTGGGGGGAGGGGAAATGACATTCAATATCCTACCTGTCAATCACAGACAAAACAGCCAATCAGGTGCATCCATTGACTCGGGTAAGCAGGAGATGATAGGCAGAGGATGTTGTTATCACTTTGTACTTTTTGCTGCCCTGTAACATTAGAAAAGGTGCAGCTCCTAAAGCTGTTATTACACATTACGACAGGGTTATTACATCACCTGCATTCCTATAAACCTGTGATTAGCAGCTGAACGACTGCTAAAGCTGCTAACACGCCCTTCTGGCCAATCAGATTGCAGAAGAGAACCGTGCTATAATTATTATTACCTCAGAGATGAAGACTATAATCTGTACACACATTAATCACATGACACACGCGCTACACATAGACATGCTGCAGGCGCACGCCGTATG
>JACRUU010000015.1:20919344-20923773 GCA_030449085.1 Kryptopterus vitreolus
ATATTAACAATTTATAACCCTCATATCCACCAATTAGAACATGGCAACAATTTGAAAGCACCAAGTACAGAATGCACGCCTCAATTATTCATCCCAT
The DNA here is from genome assembly GCA_030449085.1 of Kryptopterus vitreolus. NCBI lineage: Eukaryota > Metazoa > Chordata > Actinopteri > Siluriformes > Siluridae > Kryptopterus > Kryptopterus vitreolus. The sequence goes on from JACRUU010000015.1 coordinate 20,919,442, forward strand.
TCCACTCAGCATGGGCTTTTGATGACCCCCCCCTCACACACACACACACACACATCCTTTACTCCCTGTAGCAAGTGTGGAAGCCACAAATGCATTATTGACTCAAGGTCAGAGGTTTCATCGAAGGCACTCGGGTCTAGGTATAATAAAAAATAACATTGGACATGCGTATGCCGTGTTTAGATAGTGTGTGTGTGTGTGTGTGTGTGTGTGTGTGTGTGTGTGTGTGTGCACTGACTTTGGAAGTTTTGGGAGTGTGACAGCGAGTGTTTATCTGCCGCACAGCTGGGATGGTAAACGGTTGCGCTCGGTTGAACACACAAGCTGTTGGAATGAGGCGGCAGCGCCGCAAAATCCCGACTCGACGGAGGGCGAGAGAAGGTGTTTCTGTTCCGCGAGCTTCCGAACCAGCCAGGCTTTTTAGAGGACTGCGCTAATGTGACACACAGCGAACGCTCTTTCCACCATCTGTCCCAATCATAAATAAGACAACAACTTCCACGAGCTGCCGATGAGCTTTTTTAAAGTTCCGGGTTCTGTTTAAAAACAAGTTCTAACAAAAATATAAGTGTTTATTATTTACTTTAATGCAGTGAATGAAGAAAAGAGAAATGGAAATCAAATCAATATTTGTTGTGAACACGCTTTACCTTCAAAAACAAAAGTAATAACTTCTAGTTTACACTTACACACAGTGTTTATGAAGGAACTCGGCTGGTTGTTTGTTCCATCTTGGAGAAGTAAACACAGATCTTCTGTGGATGGAGACGTTCTCACATCCTTCTGTCTCTTCATGTAAATCCCACACACACTCCATGATGGTGAGATCAGGACTCTGTGGGGGTGCCATCACTTCCACTACTTCTACTTCTTCAAAACGTTACACACAACAAATATTGATTTTATTATTTTATTAGATAGGATGATAGATAGATAGATAGATATATAGATAGATAGATAGATAGATAGATAGAAAAAATAGATAGAAACAGATAGATAGATAGATAGATAGAGAAAAAAGAGAAGATACAGAAGAATAAAGACAACAGACAGACAGACAGACAGACAGACAGACAGACAGATAGATAGATAGATAGATAGATAGATAGATAGATAGATAGATAGACAGATAGATAGATAGATAGATAGATAGATAGATAGATAAAAGAGAAACAAACAAAGATAGATAGACAGACAGACAGACATAGACAGACAGACACACAGACAGACATATAGAGATAGATAGATAGATAGATATAGATAGATAGTAGATAGATAGATAGATAGATAGATAGTATAGATAGATAGATAGACAGAAGGATAGGACAGACAGACAGACAGACAGACAGACAGACAGATAGATAGATAGATAGATAGATAGATAGATAGATAGATAGATAGATAGATAGATAGATAGATAGATAGATAGATAGATATAGATAGATATAGATAGATAGATAAAAAAGAGAAACAAACCAGACAGACAGACAGACCGAAGACAGATAGAGATATCTTAGATAGATAGATGCTAATAGATAGATAGATAGATAGATAGATAGAAGATAGATAGACATGACAAATAGATAGGGATATATAGAAGATATAGATAGACAGACAGACAGACAGACAGACAGACAGAGACGACAGACGGACAGATAGACAGACAGACAGACAGACAGATAGATAGACAGACAGACAGACAGACAGACAGACAGACAGACAGATAGATAGATAGATAGATAGATAGCAGACAGACAGACAGACCCGACAGACGACAGACAGATCAGACAGATAGATAGATAGATAGATAGATAGATAGATAGATAGATAGAAGACAGACAGACAGACAGACAGACAGACAGACAGACAGACAGACAGACAGATAGATAGATTAGATAGATAGATAGATAGATAGATAGATAGATAGATAGATAGATAGATAGATTCTTTGTTCTTTGTTTATAGCAATTGTTTTTCACACAAGTTTTGAAACACTACAAATATTTGACCTATAATCACAGGAAAGGTGGAACAGAAACGTGGGTTTAAACAGTCTGCAGATACTTTATTAGCCAAATAATCTCACACGCAACAAGAAAAAAAAGCAAATCTGTCAAGGGAGAGAAATAAAATGGCAAAAGAGACAGAAGCGTGTATGATGGACAGTCATGAAGTGATGTAACACATGAAGGCTTCCAAGCGCTACAACTTTTTTCCAGCGAATCCATTCCATCCTCCTGTACTCTTTCAGACTCTCAGTGCAAGCCTCTGCGTTCGAACCAGGAACCCGGGCCCAGGATGAGGTCTGAGATATACTGCAGCGAGTTAAACTTGGGAAAACCCTTTACCAAGCCGGACTGGTACGATTCCGCTCATCATACACAACTGAAAACCTGACTAAGCAAGTTTCTCCCACATCTCTGCTGGCTTTTTCCTATTTGACTTGGACTTTGCGTCGATGGATCCTTAAGGATTCGTGTAGTGGCTTATTTAGACTTTCAGACCACTTTTAATATGTCCAGGATAAGATTATTTGCTAAAAAAATACAAATAGACCGAAAGATGCAACTTTATTGTCATTGCATCGTAAAATTACCCAGCAAGGAAATGTAGATCTAGCATAAGTACAAATTAACCATATAAATACGCAGCAATGATATAATAAGGCTATTGACTAGTGAAAGATGTGCAAACTGTAGGAAAAGTACAATGATAAGTGTGCATACACTGTGGTAAGTACACTATTAAGGGTATTAATGTGACAAATGTGTAATGCTTTTAATCATGGCACTATAAAATGATCTGTAGCATATAATTACGGTGGTTTAGTGGTTGCACGTTCGCCTCACACCGCCGGGTCCGGGTTCGATGCCGTCTCGGCCAGTGTGTGTGTGTGTGCATTTTTCCCGTGCCTCAGGGGGTTTTTCTCCGGGTTCTCTGGTTTCCTCCCGGTCCAAAAAATATGCACGTAGGTTGATTGGTCCTTGGAAATTGTCCCTACTGTATGAATGGAGGTGTGTGTGTGTGTGTGTGTGGTCCTGTGATGGGTTGCATTCCATCCAGGGTGTATCCTGCATTTAATGCCCATAGACGCCTGAGATAGACACAGACTCCCCGAGACCTGAGGGAAGATCGGATATAGCGATGTGACACGACGCATATTTGACGTACGGCGGCGCTATAAGGAGTCGTTCGAGCGACAAGCGCTTCAAGAACATCGCTGGAGGATGATGATAGACAGGAATACAATACATTCATTCATTCATTCATTCATCTTCTACCACTTTATCCGATCTTCCCTCGGGTCACGGGGAGTCTGTGCCTATCTCAACAATCTATGGGCATTAAGGCAGGATCCAACCTGGATGGAATGCCAACCCATCAAAAGACACACACACACACACACACATTCCACACTAGGGACAATTTTCCAAGGTGCCAATCAGCCTTACCGTGCATGTTTTTGACCGGGAGGAAACCGGATAACCCGGAGAAAACCCCCTGAGACACGGGGAGAACATGCAACTCCACACCCATGACCGAGACGGGAATCGACCGGGACCCTGGAGGCGTGAGGAGAACGTGCCAACCACTACGCCCTGCAGCATGCCCCTGCAGCAAGTGAGTCACCACAGGGAAACAATGCATACTTGGTTCGCCTAAACCAGGAGGTCTCGAGGGTTTTGTGCACCATGGACCGGCTTCTTTGCAAGCTAAGCAGCCCAAGGCAATCTAATCCGGAATGAGGGTCTGCACTAATCATCGACATATCAGATAATTGCCTTACAGGTTTGATTTAAGAACTTCAAAAAAAAAAAGCTCATTTTTGACCTACGGCTCCGATACGATATATTAAAAACGAGTGTAAAGCGCAGGGTAAGAGACATGCACTTCATCTTGGCGCTAATCACAAAAGGCAAAGGGTTCATCAAAGCTGTCGGACCTAATCCGTTTTTTTTTTTTTTTTCTTTGCTAGAGCGCTAAGTTGGGCATGAATATCTCCTGCTGCACTTCACTGGCATTCAGTGCACATTACAGTCCGGTAATTGGCGGGATATTTATTTGTGTGGCTTTATCCTGCTGTTTTACTTTGCTCAAAGCCCTAGCTGCTTTTTCCACGTCCATTTTCCAGGTCGGCGAACTCCGGCGGAGGTCAGCGTGACTGTGATTTACTGGAACGGCATCGCAGCGTGTGGACAAACCCGGGTTTGATCAGGCGTGCTGTTTACTTGCCTTCCCCACCCAGGACCAAAGCTTTTCCTGCCCTGCTATGCACTTATTCTGAGTGTAGTGGCGATAAAGACGCTAAAAACAAGTTGCGTTGGCTTAGTG
>JACRUU010000015.1:20924519-20944519 GCA_030449085.1 Kryptopterus vitreolus
GATTCGTTCATTCTGATTCAAAGAAGCGAATCACTAAAATGATCCAAACTTCCCATTAGCAAGATTTTAGCTTCGGATCTAGTTTAGCTTTGGATCTAGGGATCAGAGCCTCAGGGTGTGGATCAGGGTTAAAGTGTGGGTTTGAGTTTGTAACTGGATTAAGATATTGGGTACTTGGTGTTAAGGATTAGTGATAGGGTGTGAGTTTGGGGTTAGAGTTTAGGATTAGGAACTTGGGTTAAGGGTTTAAAGGTGAAAAAAAATTGTGGTTGATTTCGATTATGATTTAGGACTAAGGGTTAGAGTTTATTGTTAGGGTTTAGGAAAAGATTGGGATTAGAGTCAGGGTTTAAGCTTTAGAGTTCATTTATTTCTGATCAAAAGAACGAAAATGACTCAAGAAAAAAAGATTCGTTCATTCTGATTCAAAGAAGCGAGTCAGTAAAATGATCCAAACGTCCCATTCGCAAATTCTCAAAAAAAAAATTGTCTTCAAATTCCTCTGCTTATTATTTTGTCATCCAGCGACTCGGGATGAGTGCGAGGCGGATGAAGGAGGGATGAGAACGAGTGCCAACATGGTGTCTGCATGACTTTTTAATATCGCTCTGACCCACTTGTTCCTGAAAGTCTTCAAACCGGAGAAGTCGCACAGCGCGAGGACACAAAGGGAGATCTCGCTCTCGTCTTCCTTTTCTCTCTCTCTCTTTCTCTCTATCTCCTCTTATACTCTTCTACTTATTTCTGCCAAGTCAGTCTTCAGGGTCTCAAGAGTTTCCCAGAGATAAGACCGAAACTTGGAGCTTAACACCGATCCTAAATTGTTGCATTTTTTTTCCCTCCCCCTTTTCCTGGTGCCTTCCGTTCCAAATCCCACCCGGAGAAAAGAAAAGAAAAGCGAAGGATGACTCTTGTTGTTTCCTCCGAATGCTTGATAGTCGTGCATCGTCTTAGATTTGTATCATCTCCCTTCCGGCTCCCTTTTAAAGGTCATGGGAGTCATTCCGAAGTGCCTCGGATGGAAGCGTTACTGCTCCGTGTGAGTTTGTTTGTGTGGTTGTGCGTAGACGAGGACGCTCTAATCCGCTGGAGTATTAATATTAGGGTTGGGTAGCAGATTAGACGTCCGTCCCTTCGACGGCGTATTAAAAACTGACCAAACGACTCGCAGAAATCCGTCAGAGCGCAGGCTTCAGCGCAAAATAATCCGGCGCCCCCGAGGCAATCCAACTCTGTTTCAGTGTCTAAGCGAATTTCGGAGTAATGCATGGAAGTTTCGATCCCAATAAATGCAATAAAAAAATAAATAAATAAAGAGATTTGGTTCTGGAATCTGATTGGCTGGAAGATAATCTTTCCCCAAATCATTCATTCATTCATTCATTCATCTTCTACCGCTTTATCCGATCTTCCCTCGGGTCACGGGGAGTCTGTGCCTATCTCAGGCGTCTATGGGCATTAAGGCAGGATACACCAACCCATGGACCCATCGCAGGACACACACACACTCACATTCATACACACAGTCATACACTAGGGACAATTTTCACGGTGCCAATCAACCTACCGTGCATGTTTTTGGACCGGGGGAGGAAACCGGAGAACCCGGAGAAAACCCCCGAGGCACGGGGAGAACAGCAAACTCCACACACACATGGCCGAGACGGGAATCGAACCCTGGCGGTGTGAAGCGAAAAGTTTAGGGTTTAAGGCGTAAGAAATAGGTGGTTGATTTTAGGATTTAGATTATGGTTTAGGATTAAGGGTTAGAGTTAATTGTTAAAGTATAGGAAAAGATTGTGGTTAGGACTAAACATTTGGGTTAGGATTAAAGGTTCGGGAGTCTATCTTTGAGTCTATATGTGGATTCTAAATCAGTGTGTCAGGGTTGGATTCATGGTGTGGATGGGGGTTAAGATGTGGGTTTGAGATTGAAACTGGATTAAGATCTTGAGTTTAAGTACTTGGTGTTAAGGATTAGGGATAGGGTGTGAGTTTGGGGTTAGAGTTTAAGTGTTTAGGTTAGAGTTTGGGTTTAGGGTTTAAGGGTTAAGAAATCACTGGTTGATTTTAAGATTTAGATTATGGTTTAGGACTAAGGTTTATATTTAATTTTTAGGGTTTAGGAAAAGATTGGGATTAGGGATTCAGGGTTTAGGGTTATACATTTTGGTCAGAGAAAGGGTTTAGGATTAGGATGTGGATTTGGCGTTCTGAGAAAAAATAGGTTAGAGTTGAAGGGTTTGGGATTAGGGTTTAAGGGTTAAGAAATAGGTGGTTGATTTTAAGATTTAGATTATAGTTTAGGACTAAGGTTTATATTTAATTTTTAGGGTTTAGGAAAAGATTGGGATTAGGGATTCAGGGTTTAGGGTTATACATTTTGGTCAGAGAAAGGGTTTAGGATTAGGATGTGGATTTGGCGTTCTGAGAAAAAATAGGTTAGAGTTGAAGGGTTTGGGATTAGGGTTTAAGGGTTAAGAAATCACTGGTTGATTTTAGGATTTAGATTATGTTTAGGACTAAGGTTATATTTATTTTAGGGTTTAGGAAAAGATTGGGATTAGGGATTCAGGGTTTAGGTTATACATTTTGGTCAGAGATAAGGGTTTAGGATTAGGATGTGGATTTGGCGTTCTGAGAAAAAATAGGTTAGAGTTGAAGGGTTTGGGATTAGGGTTTAAGGGTTAAGAAATAGGTGGTTGATTTTAAGATTTAGATTATGGTTTAGGACTAAGGTTTATATTTAATTTTTAGGGTTTAGGAAAAGATTGGGATTAGGGATTCAGGGTTTAGGGTTATACATTTTGGTCAGAGATAAGGGTTTAGGATTAGGATGTGGATTTGGCGTTCTGAGAAAAAATAGGTTAGAGTTGAAGGGTTTGGGATTAGGGTTTAAGGGTTAAGAAATAGGTGGTTGATTTTAGGATTTAGATTATGGTTTAGGACTAAGGGTTAGAGTTAATTGTTAGGGTTTAGGGTCAACGCTTGGGGTTCAAAATGTGGGTCAGAGATAAGGGTTTAGGATTAGGGTGTGAGTTTAGGGTTAGGATTTAAGTGTTTAGGTTAGAGTTTAGGATTAGGAGTTTGGGGTTTAAGGCGTAAGAAATTAGTGGTTGATTTTAGGATTTAGATTATGTTTTAGGACTAAATTCAAGTTCAAGTTAAGAGTTGTTGTTGTTAGTTTTTAAGAAAAGATTGGGTTTAGGGTCAGGGGTTAAGATTAAAAGTTTGGATTAGGGATTAAAGGTCTGGGATTTTTGGATTTAGAGGTCATAGTCTGAACTATGCAACTGGATTAAGATCTTGGATTTATGTACTTGGTGTTAGGATAGGGTGTGAGTTTGGGGTTAGGATTTAAGAGATTAGGTTAGAGTTTGGGATTAGGGTTTGGGTTTGGGATTAGGGTTTGGGATTAGGGTTTAAGGTTTAACAAATGATTTTAGGATTTAGATTATGGTTTAGGACTTGATGGCTGCGTCTTTTCACTGTGAGAGTAAAGAGAAAGAAGGATAGAGTACGGAGGGACAGTGTGTCTTTGTCATCCTCACCCTGGGTGATTTACTTCAGCTGTGTGTGTGTGTGTGTGTGTGTGTGTGTGTGATGGATTAAAGATGACAGAGACCTTTACAGCGCCGTCTCCTGTAGCCATTATCACGCTAATGTAGAAGCCCCAGGTAAAGGCGCAGAAGAAACTGCTACAATGGATTAAAAAAGAAACGGAGTGCGTCGAGACATTAAACTCTGCTTCCTCGTGCTTTGGCGCGTGCTGTCGTACACACAGTGTGCACATGATGTTACTGTCGGACTCCATTCAGTCAAATGGACACGTTCTGTTTGTTGTTTGACCTCTTAAAACTCATGCTGTGACATGTATACGGGATTTAAACAGGGTTTAAGTACATGACTCCCTCCAATACGTACAAGCAGTAGTATAGGAATACTCAAGTTATAGATTAGGACGAGGTGAGAGATTAGGGAGAGATGAGGGATTAGGGTGAGATTAAGGATTAGGGCAAGGTGAGGGATTAGGGTGAGGTTAAGGATTAGTTCGAGGTTATAGATTAGCACGAGGTTAAGGATTAGGGTGAGGTTAAGGATTATGGCAAGGTGAGGGATTAGGGTGAGGTTAAGGATTAGAGTGATGTGAGGAATTCGGGTGAGGGATTTGGTCGAGGTGAGGGATTATGGTGAGGTTAATTATTAGGGTGAGGTTAAGTATTAGGGTGAGGTTAAGTATTAGGGCGAGGTGAGGGATTAGGGTGAGGTTAAGGATTAGGGTGAGGTGAGGGATTAGAGCGAGGTGAGGGATTAGGGTGAGGTTAAGGATTAGGGTGAGGTGAAGGATTAGGGTGAGGTGAGGAATTAGGGTGAGGGATTTGGTCGAGGTGAGGGATTAGGATGAGGTGAGGAATTAGGGTGAGGGATTTGGTCGAGGTGAGGGATTAGGATGAGGTTAAGTATTAGGGTGGGGTGAGGGATTAGAGCGAGGTGAGGGATTAGGGTGAGGTTAAGTATTAGGGTGAGGTTAGGGATTAGGGTGAGGATTAGGGTGGGTATTAGGGTGAGGTTAAATTAGGGTGAGTTAAGTTAAGTATTAGGGTGAGGGATTAGGGTGAGGTTAAGTATTAGGGTGAGGTTAAGGATTAGGGTGAGGTTAAGTATTAGGGTGAGGTTAAGGATTAGGGTGAGGTTAAGTATTAGGGTAGGTGAGGGATTAGAGCCAGGTGAGGGATTAGGGTGAGGTTAAGTATTAGGGTGAGGTGATTAGGGATTAGTATTAGTATTAGGGCGAGGTGAGGGATTAGGGTGAGGTTAAGGATTAGGGTGAGGTTAAGTATTAGGGTGAGGTGAGGGATTAGGGTGAGGGATTAGAGCCAGGTGAGGGATTAGGGTGAGGTTAAGTATTAGGGTGGGTGATTAGGTGAGGGATTTGGTCGAGGTAGATTATGGTGAGGTTAAGTATTAGGTATTGAGGGTGAGGGATTAGGTGAGGTGGGATTAGGGTGAGGGATTAGAGCCAGGTGAGGGATTAGGGTGAGGTTAAGTATGTTAAGTTTTCTAGTCACTCAAAGCGCCTTATATTATGTGATGTGACGGCAGCCATAGTGTCGCCAGAACGTCCACCACACATCCGCTTACTGGTAGAGAGGAGACGGAATGATAAAGCCAATCAGTAGATATGGTGGTCCAATGGGTGAATTTGGCCGAGGACACGCCTCTATTCTTTTTCCGAAGACATCCAGGGACGTCTCATCCGAAAGACAGTGCTTTTGTGACAATATAGTGTCCCCCGTCACAGGCCACAGGGTAAGCGCCCCCTGCTGGTTCGCACTAAAACCCTCTTAAAGCAGCAACATAGTCCCCATGACTATATATCTATATATATATTATATATATCTATATATATATCTATATATCTATATCTATATATAATGTATATATCTATATATATATATATATATATATATATATATATATATATATATATATATATATATATATATATATATATATATATATATATATATATATATATATATATATATATATATACTACACGCTCTAGTGGGAGGGGCTTTTTTCCCCCATATTCCCTGGTATTAGGTGTTCCTGAGTAGTAAGAGCGTGTTGATTGATAGCCTAATAAGGCAATCACACACTCACACACACTCACACACACACACACACACACACACACACACACACACACACACACACACACAATAGGGGAAATCCCTCCTCATTCCTGGTCCTGCATCTCTGATTCCGGTCCCAGCTGGGATTCTCCTCTGTAGCACATGTATCAAAGTTTGTACTGTTCTCAACTGTCCAGGTGGACTACAGCCAGAGGAGAAGAAAAGAATGTGTGTGTGTGTGTGTGTGTGTGTGTGTGTGTGTGTGTGTGTGTGTGTGTGTGTGTGTGTGGCAGTAAATAGCAAGCTCAGGTTCATTCCTGAGTCTTTCACTATACAGTCATTTCTAATAATATGTAAAAGAGTATAAATAGTACTCAGGTAAAATCAACATAAGATAAGTACAAGTGTGAAAGTGTACTAATTCATTCTTCATTCATTCATTCATTCATTCATTCGTTCATCTTCTACCTCTTTATCCAATCTTCCCTCGGGTCACGGGGAGTCTGTGCCTATCTCAGGCGTCTATGGGCATTAAGGCAGGATACACCCTGGATGGAATGCCAACCCATCACAGGACACACACACACACACACACACACACACATTCACACACACATTCATACACTAGGGACAATTTTCCAAGGTGCCAATCAACCTACCGTGCATGTTTTTGGACCGAGGGGAGGAAACTGGAGAACCCGGGAGGAGAAACCCCCCTGAGGCACGGGGAGAACACTGCACAAACTCCACACACACATGGCATGGAGCGGGAATCGAACCCGGACCCTGGCGGTGTGAGGCGAACGTGCTAACCGCTAAGCACAAATCACATTTAAGTACAAGCAAAATTACGGATTTTAAAAAGTAAAAAAAATAATAAATAATAATAATATATGGATTTAGAAATACTGAGAGTCTGTACAGTTCTATGAGTGTGTATTTGCATTGTTGGGGAGGACACTCCATTTTTCTTTTTATCTTTCTTTTCATAGTGTCTAAAAAAAGAACAGCAGGGAAAGAAAGAAATGTAAAGTGCTACGATGATCATTGGTCCGTTCCTTTGTTTCCTTCTGTCTCCACTCATCTCTCGCTTCCTTCCATTCCCTTTCCTGTCTCTTCCCATTCTATCCGTCATTCCTCGCCTTCCTTTTTCTCCCTAATGCGTGTTCTTCTGAAATGCACTCTCTAGTCTAGTTTAAGGTTTAGTCTCACACACACACACACACACACACACACACACACACACTGGCTTTCCCCCCCTAAAACACGCCTGTACCCTCCCCATCCCATCGTGCAGGCCTACAGACACGTTAAATATTGAACAGGAAATCCCTGCCTGCTGTCACATCCAGGGCAGAACAAATAATGAGAGTGTAATGATGAGTTAGAGCGGTGATTTATCCAGGTGGCGCGAGAGGCAGGTCTGAGCACCGGGCAGGGACAGAGGCGTAATGATACGGACGACGGCGCCACCCCCCCCCCTCGTCCACGCGCCTGTTTTGCATTAGCCATTAAGTAAATAGTCGGCGAGAGGAATGGAACGCCGCACACCTCTCGCACAGCCTCACCGTGGAGGGTGAGGGTGATGTGAGGGTGATGTGAGGGTGATGGGAGGGTTGGGTTCGGGGGTGGGGTTGAGAGACTGCGTTTACGGCAGTCTGAAAAGTCAGTCCGAAGTGATATTCCGTTTGTGTTTTATTTCGTATTTACATTTACGCCATTTAGCAGATGCACTTATCCAGAATGACTTCCGACTGAGCAATTGAGGGTTAAGGGCCGTGCTCAAGGGCCCACTATTGAAAAATTGAAAAACTAACTAAACAAAGTGCACCAAAAAAAAACAGTGAAGACGAGACAATAAACAATTAACAGTAGTGCCGACCGGATTTATTTGTCCCAATGCGAAGCAAATATTGTAATAATATTTTAATGTAAACACTCATTGAGTTGTTTTTGTTTGTTTGTTTTTTTTTATTATATTTACTTTATTGTGAGGGAAATACTTTTGTTCGCATATCCCAGCTTGTTTGAAAGTTGGTTTCAGAGTGCAAAGCCAGCCATGATAAAGCACTCCCTGGAACACAGAGGGTTAAAGGCCTTACTCAAGGGCCCAAGGGTGGTAGCTTGGTGATCCTTGAGGGGGGGGCTCGAACACTCCGATCTTCCGATCAGTATCCCAGCACTGAGCTACACCCCTCCTTTTGTTGTTGTTTGTCCATTAAGTGTATGTCGTAATAGAATAAAATAGCCTTTATTTGTCACACATACATTACAGCACATATACATTACATCATATATACCCTAGCTGGGGTCAGAGCGCAGGGTATCAGCCATGATACGGTGCCCCTGGAGCACAGAGGGTTAAGGGTCTTGCTCACGGACCCAAGGGCGGCAGCTTGGCCATACCGGGGTGCGAACCCGGATCTTCCGATCAGCAGCCCAGCGAAATTAGACCACTGAGCTATACCCTTCCATTTTCGCATATCCCAGGAGTCTGGAGTCAGAGCGAAGGGTCAAGCCATCGTACGGCACCCCTGGAGCAAACAGGGTTAAGGGCCTTGCTCACGGGCTCAACAGTGGCAGTTGCTTAGTGGTGTTGGGGTTCGAACCATGACTTAACCACTGGACCACCACCGCCCTAATGGCTTGTGTTGCATTTGTAACTGGGAGATCAGAGCGTCTCCAAAACTGAAGTATCATTATTTTGATCAGTATCTATCAAAAAATAGTCCAAGGAAGGAACAGCTGTGAACGTCTGAGCGTCCTCACATTTTCCTCCTCCTCAGGGGAGGAAACGTCGAGCATGTCTAGTTCGGCGAGGTCATGGGCGGCCAAGGCTCGCTAATGTTAATGCACGGTCCGATCCAACAGACCGTTAAATGATGCAACGCTCCTCCAGGACCCCGGTGCTAAATAAACGACATACAGCTCCATCACACGGAGGTAAGGACTTAAAAAGTAAGTAAGTGCAAAATGTGCAAAGGAGAAAGCAAAACAGTCAGTATACATTCTGCACAATAAATGCACTCTCATTGGCTAGTGAGATTTGATGGACGGCTCCCGAAGACCTCCCACTAGAGCATATATATTATATATATATGGGGAGACTAGTGAGGCACGGTGGCGTAGTGGTTTAGCACATTCGCCTCACACCGCCAGGATCCGGGTTCGATTCCCGTCTCGGTCATGTGTGTGTGGGTTGAGTTTGCATGTTCTCCCCGTGCCTCAAGGAGGTTTTTCTCCGGGTTCCTCCGGTTTCCTCCCCGCGGTCCAAAAAAACATGCACGGTAGGTTGATTGGCACCGTTGGAAAATTGTCCCTAGTGTATGAATGTGTGTGTGAAGTTTGTGTGTGTGTGTGCCCTGCGATGGGTTGGCATTCCATCCAGGGTGTATCCTGCCTTAAAATGCCCATAGACACCTGAGATAGGACACAGGACTCCCCGTGAACCCGAGGGGGGAAGATCGGATAAAGCGGTAGAAGATGAATGAATGAATGAATATGGGGACTAGGTTGCTGCTTTAAGAGGTTTTAGTGCGAACCAGCAGGGGGCGCTTATTCGAATGAGACGTCCCCGGATGTCTTTCGAAAAAGAATAGAGTTCAATAGAGTGAATAGAGCGTTTTGAGTGACTAGAAAAAGTTGCTATATAAATTATAATAATAATAATAATAATAATAATTATTATATTATTATTATTATTATTATATATTATTAGAGAACTGATTGTTAATATTCCCCTGCATCGTTTTTCTTTTACTCTTCCAAAAGGCTAAGATGAGAAACAATTGCTATCTATATCTGATACAGAGAAGCTAGTCCGGCACTCATGACCTCCATTGGATTATTCATTCATTCATTCATTCATTTATCTTCTACCGCTATATCTTCCCTCGGGTCATGGGGAGTCTGTGTCTATCTCAGGCGTCTATGGGCATTAAGGCAGGATACACCCTGGATGGAAAATACCAACCCATCGCAGGGCACACACACACACACACAACACACACACACACACACACTTCATACACTAGGGACAATTTTCCAAGGTGACAATCAACCTACCGTGCATGTTTTTGGACCGGGGGAGGAAACCGGAGAACCCGGAGAAAAACCCCCTGAGGCACTGGGAGAACATGCAAACTCCACACACACATGGCCGAGACTGGGAATCGAACCCGGACCCTGGCGGTGTGAGGCGAACGTGCTAACCACTAAACCACCATGAACCCCCTCCATTGGATTATTATAATGCATTATATCATTAAGCATAAAAGAATACACACAATTATTTATATTAAAATTCTGTTCGACAATTCCGTAAAGCTGCTTTATCCAAAGCTCTATTGAAATAAACTTGAACTTTGTTCTTGTTGTATATTTTTATCCATTTGTACAACGTTTCATTCGATACCTTTGGCACAAATGTGATCCCCAAGTCTGGCCAAAAGAACCATAACAATAATAGTTTTACACCCCCCCCCCCCCCCCACACACACACACACAATAGTACAGTGTTAAAATTCTTTCTGCCTGTAATATTATTGTAATATTATAATCTTATTTAAATTAAAAATACTAAACTATTTAGATTTGAAATCTAATCCGAAAGACCCTCGCTTTTTCTACAATAGTCATTGTTGTGTTTTCTTAAACGATATAAGGTGTTTGACAAAATCGGATACGGGGAAACTGCCGTCTTGAACCCATGGAGAAGTGACCCCCTGCCCGCCACCCCCCCATACAATCCCCCCCGCCCCTCCCCCCACCCCCCCCCCCATACAAAAGGCCTCGCATTACACTACATTACATGTCTCTTTTCATTTTCATTCATTCATTCATCTTCTACCGCTTTATATCCGATCTTCCCTCGGGTCACGGGGAGTCTGTGCCTATCTCAGGCGTCTATGGGCATTAGGCAGGATACACCCTGGATGGAATGCCAACCCATCGCAGGACACACACACACACACACACACACAATCACACACACATTCATACACTAGGGACAATTTTCCAAGGTGCCAATCAACCTACGTGCATGTTTTTTTGGACCGGGGAGGAAACCGGAGAACCCGGAGAAAAAACCCCTGAGGCACGGGGAGAACATGCAAACTCCACACACACATGGCCGAGACGGGAATCGAACCCGGACCCTGGCGGTGTGAGGCGAACATGCCCCTCTTTACATTCATTCATTCATTCATTCATCTTCTACCGCTTTATCCGATCTTCCCTCGGGTCACGGGGAGTCTGTGTCTATCTCAGGCGTCTATGGGCATTAAGGCAGGATACACCCTGGATGGAATGTCAACCCATCACAGGACACACACACACACACATTCACACACACTCACACACACACATTCACACACTAGGGACAGTTTTCCAAGGTGCCAATAAACCTACCGTGCATGTTTTTGGACCGGGAGGAAACCGGAGAACCCGGAGAAAAACCCCCTGAGGCACGGGGAGAACATGCAAACTCCACACACACATGGCCGAGATGGGAATCGAACCCGGACCCTGGCGGTGTGAGGCGAACGTGCCCCTCTTTTCATTTTTATTATTTTTATTTAATAATTTTTTTTTATTATTTTTTTTTATTTGTTAAACAACTTGCAATGAACACTGAGAGCTCCATAAAACTACATTATCATTTAAATTAAAGATGATGTACAGCGTTATTGTGAAATCCATCATTTATTCATTAAAAGCAAAAAAAAAAAAATTGCTGTAAAATTGCTATATGCAAATGATGCGTCATGAATATTGATGTATTATTACTCCTGGGGTGGGTAGAAATAAAATTAGACCCGTCGCAGGTCATTATTGTGTCTTTTCTGTCGGACCAGAAGTGATTAAAATATTACTTTTTTTTTGCCATGTGACCGCCTCGAATCCACAGTGGCGTTAAAAAAAAACCGATGATATGAAAACGGATTTGTGGAAAGGAAAAGTCCAAATGGTATGGATATAAATGAAACAGAGGTGGATTTGGTGGGTTGGGCTTGTGGTGGGGGGGTGAAGGTGAAGGGTTGATGATAGGAGAGATGGACAAGGTGTTGAAGAAAGCCTGTGTGTCGTTACTGTTGTCTGAGGCGATACAAATGGCAGCGGTCGGCCTGGCTCCAGCCCAGACTCGACAGAACGAGGGGAGAGGAGGAGGGAGGAGGAGGAGGAGGAGGAGGTGCTGGGGAGGAAGACGAATCTGTCCATGGAGAGTTCAAAAGAGCAGAAACACCTCCTTCCAGAGAGCCAGCACTCATAACCCAGCTCCGGCTGATAGAGTCTGCACCGTCTGCAGGTATTTAAATAGGAGGTTGCGGAAAACGGGGTCTTGTGAGGACTTTTTGTGTCTGGCAAAAAATAACACTCACGTTTCTGTACGATAATGCCAGCGCAACATGTACAATAGGGGCCATTTCTATTTTTATTTATTTATTTATTTATTTTTCTGTCAGCGGCACGGTGGTTTAGTGGTTTAGCACGTTCGCCTCACACCAACAGGGTCCGGGTTCGATTCCCGCCTCGGCCATGTGTTTGTGGAGTTTGTGCATGTTCTCCCCGTGCCTCAGGGGGTTTTTCTCCGGGTTCTCCGGTTTCCCCCGGTCCAAAAACATGCACGGTAGGTTGATTGGCACCTTGGAAAATTGTCCCTAGTGTATGAATGTGTGTGTGTGTGATTGTGAGTGTGTGTGTGTGTCCTGTGATGGTGTTGGCATTCCATCCAGGGTGTATCCTGCCTTAATGCCCATAGACGCCTGAGATAGACACAGACTTCCCGTGACCCGAGGGAAGATCGGATAAAGCGGTAGAAGATGAATGAATGATATATATATATAATATATATATATATATATATATATATATATATATATATATATATATAGATATATAGATATATATTGTGGAAGTGCAGGTCTTTACATCCAGGCTGCTGTAACATCGAAATTTCCCCACTGTGGGATGAATAAAGGTTTATTTTCTCCTATCTTATCTTAAAAGCTGCTTTCAGCGGACGAATGCTTGCTTCTTGATCTCTCAGCGGTTTGAAGAGACGGGTTAAATCCTGCTCGATGTTTAGAAATCCATCTGTTCGGGTTCCTTCAAGCTTTAACACACGTGAAACACAACATGAAAAGCTTACGATGAAACTTTTGCCCTGAGCTACTTTCAGTATATGTATATCAAATCTTCCTCCATCTCATTCGTTCATCTTCTACCTGCTTTATCCGATCTTCCCTCTGGTCTCGGGTCGCTGTGCCTATTTATGGCGTTTTCAGGCATCAGGTCCCGACCCATCGCACGGCACACACACACACACACACACACACACACACACTCACATTCACACACTAGGGACAATTTTCCAAGGTGCCAATCAACCTAACCGTGCATGTTTATGGACCGGGGAGGAAACCGGAGAACCCGGAGAGAAAACCCCCTGAGGCACGGGGAGAACATGCAAACTCCACACACACATGGCCGAGGACGGGAATTCGAACCCTGATCTGGAGGTGTGAGGCGAACGTGCTATCTGCTAATCCACCGTGCCCCACCCCCCCTCTCCTCATCCTTATTGTCAGTAGACACAAATGTCTAGTGTCTAGTGTAAAAATGTTATTGTCCTGTGTATTGCACACAAATATCACTATTTTTGCTCGTCCAGACCAATGTATATCCAGAAGAAAATATCAGCGTGAAGGATCGTCCTATGCCTCCATTATTCACCATGTGTGTGTGTGTGTGTGTGTGTGTGTGTGTGTGTGTGTGTGTTTATGTATAGTCCTCTCATGATGCCATGACAGTGTGTATATGTCATGTGTTGTATTTTCTGTGAAATGACTGATCCTGCGTGCGAAAGTCACTGACTATCTGTCTCATGTGGCGATGTAATATAATAAAAAATGGTGAAAGTATGTGTGTGTGGTGTGTGTGTGTGTGTGTGTGTGTGTGTGTGTGTGTATGGGTGGGCCGAGACGACTACCTACTGACGAGTCACATAATCCATCAGCGAGTCCGTATTCAATTCTTCACTGCGATATAATCGCTCGGCAGAACGCATTAACGCCGTCGGAACGATAATGAGGATGAATGATATATATATATATATATATATATATATATATATATATATATATATATGTATGGTGTGTGTGTGTGTGTGTGTGTGTGTGTTGTAGATGGAGGGAGGGTATGATGAATAACCCCATACATGCTGAACAGACTCCTGGAAAAAAATACGTTCGTGAAAAATGAAAAAAAGTGAGATTAGACAAATAAATAGAGTGTGAAGAATGGAATGGAATGTGGGGGTTGGCATTATTTGAGCGTGAAATGCGTATGTGGATTGGTGGTGATTTAAGAGTTAATATGGTCATTTTTAGAATGATATTACATTTGAGTTTTATACAAAATATAAACATTTCCGATAGGGCACGGTGGTTTAGTGGTTAGTACGTTCGCCTCACACCTTCAGGGTCCGGGTTCGATTCCCGCCTCGGCCATGTGTGTGCGGAGTTTGCATGTTCTCCCCGTGCCTCAGGGGGTTTTTTTTTTTTCTCCGGGTTCTCCGGTTTCCTCCCCTCCCCGGTCCAAAAAAACATGCACGGTAGGTTGATTGGCACCTTGGAAAATTGTCCCTAGTGTATGAATGTGTGTGTGAGTGTGTGTGTGTGTCCTGCGATGGGTTGTCATTCCATCCAGGGTGTATCCTGCATTAATGCCCATAGACGCCTGAGATAGGCACAGACTCCCTGTGACCCGAGGGAAGATCGGATAAAGCGGTAGAAGATGAATGAATGAAGTTCAGTTGAATGGAAAATTCAACTATAATACATGATATATTTGGGGAAGAGTCACATATGGCGGGAGATGCCAGGTGTCCCAATACTTTTGTCCATATAATGTACCACTTCCAAAGTGTACATGACCGTGCTGCATGGTGTAAAGGGATTTATCCCAAATAAAGGAATTACGCAATTGTTGGTGCTTGTATTCCACGCCTTTCCGTGATTTTACGGTCTTGAAATGTCATATAAGAATATTTATGGACCCACACAATATATTCTTACAATAAATAAATACATAAAAATCCCAGCATCTTGCTATATGGTCTCTCGCTTGACCCCGAAATAGAGCTTTTGTTTATGATTTTCTTCGCCTGATTGTTTTCATAGACACATTTCCAGGTTGATCCTAACAATCATCCTAGCTTGGACCAGATTAAAAAAATAAATAAATAAATAATATAAAATGAAAAAATAGCATGGCTCGGGCTCATCTCTCTGAGCTCCCCGTCGGAAAACGGCGCCTCCTCTCGCAGGAGAGCCGCGCAATCAAAATCTTATTAGCAAATTAGGTTTGAAAAATTCCAAAACGTAACGGCGAAATAATTGAATCGGGGATTCCTCCCCTTCTGAAAACAAATGTTTCGTATCGACTTAAGAAAAACGGCTTTGACCTTTACAGACATGGTTTTCATTTATTGCTGTAATGAAAGCTTGATATTAATGATACGGTGCGGGTGTTTCAGATGTCGTTCTGCTAAAACAAATACCGCATCCAGAGATCTTGCAGGGGATTTCCAAGTGTCTATTGCTGCTAGCATGATGGTAGGTGCCATTATAGATAATGTACCATAGAGTGTATATGATCAGATATTTAGCATATGAAATCCAGATATATGTGATACAACTTTTGAAGTGACATCGGAATAGTTTTAGATAATAATCCAAAGCATATGTATAGTATGATAGGTAAATATAGTAGTGGCCCTTTGAGCAAGGCCCTTAATCCTCAGCTGCTCAGTTGTAAGTCTGAGTATATATATATATTATATATATATATATATATATATATATATATATATGTATATATATATATATATATATATATATATATATATATATATATATATATATATATATATATATATGTATATGTATATGTATATACTTCTTCCAAACATCCCTCAAGTCTTGGGGCATCAAGGCAGAATACACCAGTATGTAACACTAGGGACAATTTTCCTAGGTACCAATCAAACCTACCGTGCTTGTTTTCTGGACCTAGAGGGAAACCGGAGAACCCGGAGAAAAAAACCCCCAGAGGCACGGAGAGAACATGCAAACACATGGCCGAGACGGGAATTGAACCCGGACCCTGGAGGTGTGAGGCGAACGTGCTAAACAGTAAACCACAGTTTTCATATATATAGTATATATATATATATATATATATATATATATATATATATATATATATATATATATATATATACATGATCCTACTCTTATATAAAGTGAATTATTATTTATATATATTGTTACAGTATATATCCCATTACTTTCTTCTGCACTGTTAGCTCTTGTCACCCAGTGAAATTCCTTGTGTGTGTGTGTGTGTGTGTGTGTGTGTGTGTGTAAGCATACTTGGTAATAAAGACATTTCTGATTGTAAAACTGGAAACACAACTACAACTATGTTGATGGTCTCAATATAAGAGGAACAACAATACAGGGTTCACATTACAGTGCCTTGTTGCCCCGCCTTCTCCGCTAAGCCACACCCGTTCCTTCCTCTCGTTTACTTCCTGCCCTTCCGTGGAAGGCGTGCCGGCCACAGCAGGACGTATAAAGACGCGGGGAAATGAGTCTAACCGGGAATAATTACATTTCCGTCTGTCCATCCCGATAGTGCTGGTTATTAATGATGTGGCAGGTTGGGACCAACACGGACGAGGGACGAGTGCGCCGGGGCGATCTCCGTCGGCGTGGGAAGGGGGCGCCGTGCCTCTGGACTCCCATTTGTGCTAATAAAACTTGTTTGCTCAACAACATTAGGGAGCCACTGCCCCCCCTCGACGTCAATTATGCCGATAAGCAAATGAAAACAAATCGCAGGCCCTCCAGCTAATACCCCCACCCCCCACCATTCCCGTTCACCCGCCTGCCGGGCATCCAGTAAACAGCAGGAGGAAACAGGAAGTGATTGGAATGAGAGATTTGATAAAGGGTTGTGACACTGTATAAGCACAAAAGGAACGATTAACAACTTCCTACGATTTGAAGGGAGCTGGAAGAGATGATATCGCGGCCCATCGGGGTTAAATATAACCGCAAAAAGATCGCTGGGAGTGTTTGGGAAAAGGAAGCTCGTCAAACAGGGGGTACGCTTTACACAGCTGCACGATAGAACAAATATCATTCATTCATTCATTCATTCATCTTCTACCGCTTTATCCGATCTTCCCCCGTCGGGTCACGGGGAGCCTGTGCCTATCTCAGGCGTCTATGGGCATTAAGGCAGGATACACCCTGGATGGAATGCCAACCCATCGCAGGACACACACACACACACACACATTCATACACTAGGGACAATTTTAAAAGGTGCCAATCAACCTACCGTGCATGTTTTTGGACCGGGGAAAGGAAACCGGAGAAAAACCCCCTGAGGCACGGGGAGAACATGCAAAAGTCCACACACACATGGCCGAGACGGGAATCGAACCCGGACCCTGGCGGTGTGAGGCGAAGGTGCTAACCACTAAACCACCGTGCCCACTTATTTATATCTTTTAGTGAGTCATTATTTAAAGATTTACTGTACGTCGAATAATAATAATAAGAGTCTGAGACTAAACGGACGTGGTGATGGAGCTGGTAAATGATGCAGGAGGGTTAATTGGAAATATTAAACATTGATGATGAAATGGGGGGGGTGTGGATTGGGGGAGGTCCAACAGATGGAAGGAGAGTGATAAATACTAATCATCACTCAATTAAATGAAACTCGAAGGTACTGCAATTTGAACGTTACTTGAGTATTTGACTGCTATTGAACGAGGGTTCAAAACAGCGCTAGTGCTCAAGATAAAGACTGTTTGTGAGGTTGATTTCGTAAACAACAAATGGGACTGTACACCACAACAATAAACACAACACTGAGAAGCCTCACTACAGAGCACAGATCTGCCATGTGCTAGAAATGATGCATGACAGGAAACATAATGCAAGTCAGAGAGTGTAAATACAACCTGCATAATACTGCAATGATCTGGTAAAGTGTAAAATATATCTATCTATCTAATCTATCTATCTATCTATCTATCTATCTATCTATCTATCTATCTATATATATATATATATATATATATATATATATATATATATTGTAAATATAATTTAATATCAATAACATCAATGATTTTTATCGATTTTCGATTAGCAAGCCCTAATATATAAAAAAAACATATATATATATATATATATATATATATATAATATATATATATATATATATATATATATATATATTATATATATATATTAGGAGGGACATGGTGGCTTAGTGGTTAGGACGTTCGCCTCACACCGCCAGGGTTCGGGTTCGATTCCCGTTTCGGCCATGTGTGTGTGGAGTTTGCAGGTTGTTGCATGTTCTCCCCGTGCCTCAGGGGGTTTTTTTTCTCCGGGTTCTCCGGTTTTCCTCCTCCCCCGGTCCAAAAACATGCACGGTAGTTTGATTGGCACCTTGGAAAATTGTCCCTAGTGTATGAATGTGTGTGTTGGTATTCCATCCAGGGTGTATCCTGCCTTAATGCCCATAGACGCCTGAGATAGGCACAGGACTCCCCGTGACCCGAGGGAAGATCGGATAAAGCGGTAGAAGATGAATGAATGAATGAATGAATATATATTAGGGCTGCTAATTGATTAAAATATTTAATCTTGATTAATCGCAGGATTGCCAAGCGTTAACTCGATTAATCACACATTTATCACATGTTTTTCTCCATAAATTAATATTTTTTATACTTTTTCTACATTTCCTATACATAACAGATGTCACAATTATATACATTTCTCTCAGAATCGCTACCTTTAATACAATTATTGCACATTTATTTTACTCTGGAAATTATTCTTTTACTTTTAATTTCTTCTTAATGAATTCATTTCCTGTTCATATCAATGTTACTTTGTTTAGTGGTTGGTTTTAAGTGTAAAATATGGGACGTGGCTCCTTTAAGAATTGTGTTCCGGTTGCTTTTTCCAATATATATATATATATATATATATATATATATATATATATATATATATATATATATATATATATATATATATGCAGTTTGGATATGATCCTGTCCTCTATCACTTTGATGCGTTTGTCCTATTCAGACCCGACTCGAAGCCGAGCGAGGAATCGTGACTGGCTACATTAGCAATTATAAAGGTTCAGGTTCAGATGAATCGAGTTAAAGGGCACGCCCCTCCTCCTACACTATTCCTGCTGTATTAATCACACACACACACACACACACACACACACACACACACACACACACACACACACTCAGGCGCCGTCGTGCGCCCTGGATCCTGCGTCCCGTTCTAATCCGCGCTCCGACCGCCCATAAACCCGCGGCTAACTGGTTTCCGGTGATGGATCTGTGTCAGGCTCGCTCCTGCTATGTGAGGTCACGACTCGTTCCCTCGTTCTCCTCATGAGGAAATGATAAGACGGAGAAACGTGGAGATGTGCTCAGCCTATACGGCACATCCATCAACAGCACGTGGAATAAAAATCATTTCGTCGCATGAATACGAGAAAAAAGGAAAAAAAAAAATCTGTTTCTAATTCGAAATTCTTTCTGCTTATATTAAATAAATACTGGTGTCCGGGCCTCTTCCTGGTGGCAGGTGTGTATACACAGGTGTCTGGGAGCTACTAAGAGACTTTGGGAATGTGTAAGATGTGTGTCCCTGATGAACAAAAGGGGCAAAAAAAAAAAAGCCTTCATGTGGTTAGAATTTGCCTTTTTTTTTTTCTTTTTTTTTTTGCTGAATACTTTGCAGATGAAATCTGGAGTTTTTTCCTGATTCAGATTCCTTCTCTTTGCTGGAAAAAAGAACCAGAAAAAGAAAAAAAAAAGAGAAATCTGCATTTTTTATTATTCCTTCGTTTTTAGTTTCGTTTGCGCTGCTTTGAGTCATTTTTGAAAATGTAAATACGCATAAAACATGGAGTTTTACCTCAAAATGTAAATGTAAATGTAAAATGAACCCTCGACCTTCTGTCCCAGGTAACATCCGCGACTCAGACTCATTCATTCATTCATTCATTCATTCATCTTCTACCGCTTTATCCGATCTTCCCTCGGGTCACGGGGAGTCTGTGTCTATCTCAGGCGTCTATGGGCATTAAGGCAGGATACACCCTGGATGCAATGCCAATCCATTACAGGACACACACACACACACATTCATACACTAGGGACAATTTTCCAAGGTGCCAATCAAAACCTACCGGTGCATGTTTTTGGACCGGGAGGAAACCGGAGAACCCGGA
>JACRUU010000015.1:20949519-20952019 GCA_030449085.1 Kryptopterus vitreolus
CATGCAAACTCCACACACACATGGCCGAGACGGGAATCGAACCCGGACCCTGGCGGTGTGAATGGGAACGTGCTAACCACTAAGCCACCGTGCCCACGTTATTTCTTGCTCTGGAAATTATTCTTCTACTATTCATTTCTTGTTAATTAATTATTTTCTTGTTCATTTTGATGTTACTTTGTTTACTGTTGGTTTGAAGTGTAAAATATGGGACGTGGCTCCTTTAAGAATTGTGTTCCGGTTGCTTTTTCCATATAAACTGGTGATACGGTGTTTAGGTTATACGGAAGCGCTTTATTGTGTTCAGTAAAAATGCGCTTTATTGCGTAATACGGATTTGGGAATGCGATGCGCTTGCGTAAGGTTCCGTACGGTAATATACGCTAATATAGTGAGGAGATCGTACCTGTTGTGAATGCGCAGATAGTAGGTGTAATTGGGGGGGGGGAATTTAGGAAGTGTGAGTGGATGCACTGAACGTATATTTATTTATTTGTTGTTTTGTTGTTCAGGTTTCGTTCATTCACGAACACAACACAGAGCGAAGGAGCCGATCAATCACATAGTAACGCACACTGCGTTAATAACATTAGTGCTGTTAAAGTGAATTTGGGTTAACACGTTAATAACATGGTAACTTTGACAGCCTTCGTGTACGTCGCCATGGATAAGGGCGTCTGCTAAATACCGCAAATGTAATGTAAATGTAAATGTAATAAATACCCCAAATTCCTGCTTAAGTAAGATATTTGTACTTTGTTACATGAGACCTCTCAGTACATTTGGAATTATATAGATCAAATCAATTAAAACAGATTACTATTATAATAATAATAATATGAAGAAGAAGAAGAAGAAGAAGAAGAAGAAGAAGAAGAAGAATAGGAATAAGAAAAAGAATAATAATAATGGGGACACGGTGGTTTAGTGGTTAGCACGTTCGCCTCACACCGCCAGGGTCCGGGTTCGATTCCCGTCTCGGCCATGTGTGTGTGGAGTTTGCATGTTCTTCCCGTGTCTCAGGGGGTTTTTCTCCGGGTTCTTCCGGTTTCCTCCCCCGGTCCAAAAAACATGCACGGTAGGTTGATTGGCACCTTGGAAAATTGTCCCTAGTGTATGAATGTGTGTGTGAGTGTGTGTGTGTGTGCCCTGTAATGGGTAGCCATTCCATCCAGGGTGTATCCTGCCTTAATGCCCATAGACGCCTGAGATAGGCACAGGCTCCCCGTGACCCGAGAAGATTGGATATAGCGGTAGAAGATGAATGAATGAATGAATAATAATAATAATAATAATAATAATAATAATAATAATAATAATAATAATAATAATAATAATAATAATAATAATCCTACCAGGTCCTAAGCGAAGAACCACGAAACAAGCGGCTCTACCAAAGCGGCAACCTGAAGAAGCGATCCGCATAGAGGGATTTGTGTGGGTGAAGGAACGCTTTATTCCAAAAATACTTCCGGCCCGGAATTTTGTAATGGACCTTAATGGGGCCCAAATGGCGGCGCTCTATTCGTACGCGTTCCTGAAATCCACACGAGAGAGAAAGAGAGCGAGAGGGCTTGTTACCGCAGAACCGCAGAGTTGCTGAGGGCGAGAGGAAATGAGGAACACATGAGGCACACACACACACACACACACACACACACACACTTTCTTCCTCTCTAAATCAGAAATTTGCCCCATTCTCTGGGGTTCTATAAAACCCCTGTATTTGTCATTAACTCCACTCGCTGTGCTATTAGTGAATTTCCTCTTTGACACACGGCTGCCTCTACAAACACTGTTACCCCTGATTTAGCGCAATAAAACCTCGTCTTTAACGAGAAATAGGACGGTGGGAGGAGTCACGAGAAAGGAGACGACACGATACGACGTCAGGAATATTTTGAGGGATTCGACGTTCCCGGGATTCACAGATGCTTACAGGAAACACATCATGCGGTAGCTCTGGAAGCTGGAGGTCACATTAGATCTGGGCGATACGTCATATAAATTGAATCGCCGATATTTTAGTGGGGGTTTTGGGGTTTGCCGATGTCATGTGTATCCAGCAGCGCCACACACACACACACACACACACCTCTCCATTCAACAACGTGGCAGCTGAAATAGCAAAATCTTTTAGCAAAATTGGATTAAAGTGTACACACACACACACACACACACACACACGGTACTGTATAAAGTACCCAAATCTCTGGTATACAGTAGTGTATATACGGTGTTGGGAAGGTTATATTGGAAATGTAATAGAATACAAATGAACCTATTCAAAATGTAATAAGTAGTGTAACTTTTCAATGACTTTATAAAAGTAACTTTTTGATTAGTTTCATTTGGCCTCTAGGTGGCGCTTTAATTTAACGTTAATAAAACAAAACAACATTTTTCAGCATTAGCATTTCAACAAGTACAAGAAAATCTAAACATGACATGTGTGTGTGTGTGTGTGTGTGTGGTGTGTGTGTGTGTGTGTGTGATGTGC
>JACRUU010000015.1:20957019-20974519 GCA_030449085.1 Kryptopterus vitreolus
CCGTCTGTTCCCGATTCCAGTCTGTTCCTGTTTCCTGTCTGTTCCCGTTTCCAGTCTGTTCCCGTCTGTCTTTCGTTCCAGTTCCCCCTGTTCCCGCCTGTTCCCGATTCCAGCCTGTTCCCGATTCCAAGTCTGTTCCCGATTCCATTCCAGTTCCCTGTTCCCGTCTGTTCCCAGTCTGTTCCCGATTCCAGTCTGTTCCCGAGCCTGTTCGATTCAGCCTGTTCCCGATTCCAGCCTGTTCCCGATTCCAGCCTGTTCCCGATTCCAGCCTGTTCCCGATTCCAGCCTGTTCCCGATTCAAGCCTGTTCCCGATTCCAGCCTGTTCCCGATTCAAGCCTGTTCCCGATTCAAGCCTGTTCCCGATTCCAGCCTGTTCCCGTTTCCAGTCTGTTCCCGTTCCCGTCTGTTCCCAGTGCCTGTTCCCGATTCCAGTCTGTTCCCGATTCCAGTCTGTTCCCGATTCAGTCTGTTCCCGATTCAAGCCTGTTCCCGATTCAAGCCTGTTCCCGATTCAAGTCTGTTCCCGATTCCTGGACTTCCAAGTCCGCACCCGCTCCTGCTCTCCGGTACACCCGAGACCACGGCGCGCAGCGCGCAAGGCTCCCTAGCCTGTCTGGCCGCTCCTTTGAGCGGCGTCTCCTCTGTTGTTCCTTATAATAAATCCCTTTTGTTTGTATTCCGGTATCCTCCGTGTCTCTGTGCAGCGACCCACCGTTACAACATGTGGGGGCGAAAGAGAAAAGGAATTCTGCGTGTTAATCTTTCATCATCCCTTCTTTGGAAAACGTTAGCGTGCAGATTTCCGACACGTCCCCTCGGTCTCTCGGACGAGGCCGCACCCCGGACACGATGTTACTTCTGTACAAGTGAACAAGAACAGTTCACATCTGCTCCCAGAGTGTGTCCCATTAGCATGAGAAAAGACGTCGAGCCGCTACAACGCTGCCGACGTAAAGCTCAATCGCCACTTGCTTTATGCCAGATGTCTCCGTGCTGTCACACAATGCAGCATTTAACAAACCATTGTGAGTGAAAACGGGGGCCCGGATCCGTGAGGTCAAACCGTGTACCATTGTTATCCGCCGGTTTTATAATGGAGGAATGCAGGGGGATTCTGGGTGCGTTGTCAGTGAAATGACTTTATCTCTTTTTTGGGATTTGGGAACACCTTCTCTTTAACAGGCCTCGTCTCAGTTCTGGCACCGCCGTGGTGGAATCAACTTCCCCCGGAAACAAAAAACATTAAAAAATGTAAGGTTGCTTAAGTTTGAGACTTTGTTTGTACGTAAAGTCATTCTGTACAACCATATACTGCGATCGTGAAGCGGCTGCCTCGTGTCACAGTGCCAGCTCTGTGCTGTTGTCTTAGAATAGCTGTTTATCATATATATGTAATATATATATATATATATATATATATATATATATATATATATATATATATATATATATATATACATTCATCATTCATTCATCTTCTACCGCTATATCCGATCTTCCCTCGGGTCACGGGGAGTTCTGTGCCTATCTCAGGCGTCTATGGGCATTAAGGCAGGATACACCCTGGATGGAATGCCAACCAATCGCAGGACACACACACACACACTCATACACACATTCACACACTAGGGACAATTTTCCAAGATGGCCGACCATGGACCGGGAAAGAAACCTATGTTTTTGGACCGGGGAGGAAACCGGAGAACCCGGAGAAAAAGCCTCCTGAGGCACGGGTGAGAACATGCAACACTCCACACACACATGGCCGAGACGGGAATCGAACCTGGACCCTGGACGGTGTGAGGTGAACGTGCTAACCAATAAACCACCATGCCAACGAGTAACTAGTTGCTCCCCAACACTATATATATATATATATATATATATATTATATATATATATATATATATATATATATATATAATTTAATTACTAAATAAAAGTAACAGTAATTCTTTACAGTTACTACGAAAAAGTTACTTTCAGTTAAATACAGTTAAAGATTACAAATCCCAAAGAATCCCCAAACAATATATATATATATATATATATATATATATATATATATATATATATATATATATATATATATATATATATCACATTTCTCTTCACCCACCGATAGAATGAAGGAAAGTTTATTTCCGGAATGCTCTTCTATTCCCATAAGGACAACTCCAAACAGTCAGGATGTAAACATAGAACGTCGTCGGGTCGTTGCTCCGAGCCCTGTGCGATGTCCGCCGACAGGTTTATGCGTGGCTCAGGGACGTCTTAGCATGGAAGAGACATCTTTACTGCCAGCGTCCAGGCCAAGAAACACGCATGAGCCAGAACGCTGAATCCCCGTACAGGAAAGGAAAGCTAGGGGTTGATTGAGTCCGAAGTGCTCAGGAAAACAATAGGAAATGTTAAATTAGCATAGAATGTTTATTTTTTTTGGTCCTGGTGAATGTCTGACCATTTTAACACACAAACACACTCACACAGCGAGCCAGGGATGGCTGTTATTATGATCTGATTCGGTGGGAATGTGGGAAATGTGTTACTGTGAAGTGAAAGGGGGAAAAAATGAAGTGCTCTGGAAAAACAATAACATGGAAGTCTATAAATACTTGGCCACTCCCACTCAAATGACTACTGACCATGGGTCAGTGGGTTTTGTTGTTTCATGGGGAATATGTGAGTGTGTAGATATACAGTGGGGGTAAAATGTGTCCTCTATTGTTTACCCTGTTTGGAGGCAGTGTTTTGGTGTTTGCCGCTGTCATGTTTATCCCGCAGCGCACCACACACACACACACACACACACACACACACACACACACACACACACCTCTCCATTCAACAACGTGGTTGTGTTTGAGGTGCTGGAATAAATTAGTCGTGTTGCTTCCTTTACAAACTTTATATAAATGTTATAGCGGGCATTTGGTTTGTTAAATGTCTGAAGTTCCCATACGACTGATGAAACCCCGCCCCCCTTTTGGAAACGAGCTATAATATATATATATATATATATATATATATATATATATATATATATATATATATATATATATATATATATTTATATATTATATTATATCATCATCATTCTATCTTCTACCGCTTTATATCCGATCTTCCCTCGGTTCACGGGGAGCCTCTGTGCCTATCTCAGGTGTCTATGGGCATTAAGGCAGGATGATACACCTGGATGGAATGCCAAACCATCGCAGGACCACACACACTTACACACACACTCACACATTCACACACATTCTCACACTAGGTATAATTTTCCAAGGTGCCAATCAACCTACCGTGCATGTTTTTAGACCGGGAGGAAACCTGGAGAACCCGGAAAAAAACCCTGAGGCACGGGGGGAGAACATGCAAACTCCACACACACATGGCCGAGAAGGGAATCGAACCCGGACCTGGACCCTGGTGGTGTGAGGCGAACAGGCTAACCACTAAGCCACCGTTCCCCATATATAATATATATATATATATATGATATATGATATCAAATGATAAAATGACTCAATTTTGTTTCGAGTATCTGACCTTGTGAGGTCGCTTGAACAAATCACTCATTGAGTCAAACATGACATCTTCTGAGTCATATAAAAGACTCGTTCAACCTGACTCATCACTAGACTTTGATCCGAAAGCATTCCGTTTGCATAAACAGTTTCTTTGGGACTGTTTAGGAAAACGTCTTGATTTCTGTAGCGAACTTTTTCCATCGAAAATTAACCAGGAGTTTGAACTGAATAGCGATAAAAGGTCTTATCAGTGAACGAATGTGCAGAAAGTCACTGATTTGCTTTTTTAATGAAGGCAGCGTTGGACTTGGACGGATGTGATCGACAATACAAAGTAAATCTGAATAAAGAAAATCGTGGCTTTTATATGAAAGTTTATTTATAATATATATTATATATATATATATATATATATATATATATATATATATATAGTATATCTTTTTTTTTATATCCTATGTGCTTTTAGATACCTTATAAATACAAGAACTCTGAATGGAACTGTTTATCAGTAGAGAACCAGATGACTCTCGAACCCCCAAACAGTATCTCTTATGAGTGCTGGTATTTTTTATTACTGTAGTAATATACACACAGCTGGAGCGAGCGATGACGTCAGGCTTTTTTACTGCTCTCTTCCGGCTCGGATAAGAGGAAGAGCTTTGGGTGTGTATTTTTATTATTTATTTTTTATTTATTTATTTATTTATTTTAAAGTATGTAAATTTGTACTTTTGATCAAACCAGGACAGGGTACTGACGCCCCAAGTGGTCAGATGGGGATTAATTGTCTGGCATCATGAATCTTTAAACATCATTTATGCTTTATAAACAGACCCAGACCAAGCATGATGAACTGAAGTGTGTGTGTTGTGTGTGTGTGTGTGTGTGTGTGTGTGTGTCTGTTGTTTACAGCATAAACGATTAATTTCCCTATGAAACAACAAGACCCAACCCGACCTATGGTCAGCTGTCATTTGAGTGGGAGGGGCTTAATCATAGGGGCGGGGATTATGCAAAGGGGGGTGGGAGCTCAGTGATTAAAGGCATTTGGTTCTGGACCCAAAGGTCGTCGGTTCAAATCCCACCACCACCAAGCTGCCACTAGTGGGCCCTCGACTACTCAGTACTATGTGGCCCTGGATAAGGGTATCTGCCAAATGCTGTAAATGTAATGGAGGTCTTTTCTATACTCATTATAAATAAGATTCAAATATTTAATTGCAATTAATCACATGTTAATCACGTTACACACATTTTCATTATATCATAAATGAATGCTTTTCCTGTTTCTAATACTGTAAATAACTGTAACAGATATATACATTTATCTCAAAATCTCTCTCTTTAATATAATTTGTGATTATTTAATATTTATTTTACTCTGGAAATTATTCTTTTAATATGAATTTCTTGTTAATTACAATGTTATTTGTTTAGTGTTGGTTTGAAGTGTAAAATATGGGACGTGGCTCCTTTAAGAATTGTGTTCCGGTTGCTTTTTCCATATAAACTGGTGATACGGTGTTTAGGTTATACGGAAGCGCTTTATTGCGTTCAGTAAAAATGTGCTTTATTGCAGTAATACGGATTTGGTGAATGCGATGCGCTTGCGTAAGGTTCCGTACGGTAATATACGCTAATATAGTGAGGAGATCGTACCTGTTGTGAATGCGCAGGTTCGTGGTCAGGGGCTCTGTAGCACGAGATCTTCCACTCCAACCCAAGTTAAGCTTCCTGGAGCTGGCTTTGTGCACGGGTGTATTGTCGTGCTGGAACAGGTTTGGGTCTCGTAGTTCAAGCGAATGGAAAATAACCAACGCCGTTATATACGAATGCGTGTTATCTGTGTGTTCCAATACTTTTGGCTAGATAGTGTATATAATACACCATCACTTATAGTGTGGTTTGGAGGAGTGTTTCTGAAACAGTGCACACGACTGGGTAAGGACTGGGAATTAACCTCACTACATCTTTCGTGTAACATGAGATGTTTTTCAAACACACACACACACACACACACACACACACACACACACACACACACACCGCTGAACACATATGTTTTCTGTCAGGTGTCAGATCCCATGACCTGCCAGTCGTCCTTTTCTGACTCCAATGCGTGTTTATATATCTTTATATAAATATAGATTATATATATATATATATATATATATATATAGTAAGGCTGAGCGAGGGGCAAGAGGGAACCGTGTCACACACACACACTCACACATGGATACACACACACACACACACACACACACACACACACACACACACCACACACACACACACACACACACACATACATATATATATATATATATATATATATATATATATATATATATATATGTATATTCATTCATTCATTCATTCATTCATTCTACCGCTTTTATCCGATCTTCACTCGGGTCACGGGGAGTCTGTGTCTATCTCAGGCGTCTATGGGCATTATAAGGCAGGATACACCCTGGTCTATTGGAATGCCAACCCATCGCATGGACACACACACACACACACACACACTCACAACACACACACATTCATACACTAGGGACAATTTTCCAAGGTGCCAATCAATCTACCGTGCATGTTTTTGGACCGGGGAGGAAACCGGAGAACCCGGAGAAAAACCTCCTTGAGGCACGAACCTCAGGCCCTGGCGGTGTGAGGCGAAGCCGTGCTAACCACTAAGCCACCATGCCCCTTATACATTCATTCATTCATTCATTTCATTCTATATCTCTACCGCTTTATCCGATCTTCCCTCGGGTCACGGGGAGTCTTGTGTCTATCTCAGGCGTCTATGGGCATTAAGGCAGGATACACCCTGGATGGAATGCCAACCCATCGCAGGACACACACACACACACACACACACACACACACACACACACACATTCATACACTAGGGACAATTTTCCAAGGTGCCAATCAACCTACTGTGCATTTTTGCATTTTTGGATCGGGGGGGAAACCGGAGAACCCGGAAACCCGGAGAAAAACCCCCCATTGATCGGCTGGCGTGTGAGGCGAATGGGGCCCCCCCCCTTATACCAATATATATATAGAACATGGCCCTCTTGTCTGCAAACTCCCCCCCCCCCCCCCAACAAAGGGCCTACTACTAAAACCCCTCTGTAAAGTGTATGGAAAATGAGATCAGTGAGTTATATCATTAAGTCCTTAGCGCTTACAGGAGTCAATCTCACCTTTCAAAAAAGAACGCCCCTGATCCGATCGGAGTGTTGGTTTTGGCCCGCGCTCGCGCTCTCGCAGGTCTGAGAAGGGTGTAGACTGTTTCCATCTGCACTTATTCCAAAACACCTGGCTGCGGCTGGACGGGGAACGAGTGAGAACCCTTCAGACTGCAGTAGCACTTCTCAGGATTTATGTTATTAAAGCGAGGCCCTGACAGCCGGCGTGTTTTACTTCCAGCGGTGATATTTTGAAATTCATGAGGATTTGAAGAATTTGGAGCAATGTAGACGCGTTTTAATAATGAATTCAAAATCGGATTCAGGACGATTGTTATTGTTATGTTATTTACGCTTCCTAAATTTCCCCCCGAATTACACCCTTCATGTCATTCATTCATTCATTCATCTTCTACCGCTTTATATCCGATCTTCCCTCGGGTCACGGGGAGTCTGTGCCTATCTCAGGCGTCTATGGGCATTAAGGCAGGATACACCCCCTGGACCCTTGGATGGAATGTGCCAACCCATCGCAGGGCACACAACACACACACATTCACACACACACACACACACACACACACACACACACATTCACACACTAGGGACAATTTTTCCAAGGGGACAATCAACCTACCGTGCATGTTTTTGGAACCAGGGATGAAACCGGAGAACCCGGAGAAAAACCCCCTGAGGCACGGGGAGAACATGCAAACTCCACACACACATGACCGAGACGGGAATCGAACCCGGATCCTGGCGGTGTGAGGCGAACGTGCTAACCACTACGCCACCGTGCCTCCTACCTTCATGTCATTTTGCAAAATTTAAGTTTAAATTCAATTCCAATTCCAGAAAGAAAGGGGCACGGTAGTTTAGTGGTCAGCACGTTCGCCTCACACCGTCAGGGTCCGGATTCGAATCCCGTCTCGGCCATGTGTGTGTGGAGTTTTTGCATGTTCTCCCCGTGCCTCAGGGGGTTTTTTCTCCGGGTTCTCCGGTTTCCTCCCGGTCAAAAACAAAAACATGCACGGTAGGTTGATTGGCACCTTGGAAAATTGTCCCTAGTGTGTGAACGTGTGTGGGTGTGTTGTGTGTGTGTGTGTGTGTGTGTGTGTGTGTGTGTGTGTGTGTGTGTGCCCTGCGATGGGTTGGCATTCCATCCAGGGTGTATCCTGCCTTAATGCCCATAGACGCCTGAGATAGGCACAGACTCCCCGTGACCTAGCGAGGCCTAAGAAAAGATCGGCAAAAACACACATGTATCGCCAAAGCAGTTGTTACTCTCAAGAGGTGTTTTATTAAAATGAATGAATGTTGTTGTTTGCTTCCATTGACACACTAGCCTTGGGCGTATTCCTAAAAAAGCCCTATGAACTGCACAGCTCAAAAAAAAGTGGACGTGTTCATCCGGAAATTCTGAATCCACAGGTCCTATTAGCTCCCAGAACAAGCGCATACGTGTCCTCGCCCAAGTATAGGGGGCTCGCTTCGCCATTAACGCTTGTATAACTCGCCTACGTCTCAGATTACAAATAAATATGGCTAATGCGTTGTCTGCGATATAAGTAAATATATAAATAAATAAGTAAATAAGGGGGCACGGTGGCTTAGTGGTTAGCACGTTCGCCTCACACCGCCAGGGTCGGGGTTCGATTCCCGTCTCGGCCATGTGTGTGTGGAGTTTGCATGTTCTCCCCGTGCCTCAGGGGGTTTTTCCTCCGGGTTCTCCGGTTTCCTCCCCCGGTCCAAAAACATGCACGGTAGGTTGATTGGCACTTTGGAAAATTGTCCCTAGTGTATGAATGTGTGTATGAGTGTGTCCTGCGATTGGTTGGCAGTCCATCCAGGGTGTATCCTGCCTTAATGCCCATAGATGCCTGAGATAGGCACAGACTCCCCGTGACGCGAGGAATGAATGAATGAATGAATGTGCAAACACTGTCATTTCGCAACAGTTTTTTTTAACGACGTTTAGAAAATATCGCTAAAGTTTTGAGAATAGTCGTACAGTAACAATACGAGACACCAACAACATGGCGGACGCAATCAGAAATCATATCTCCGTCATTATTCTCAAGCACGCCTGCTTTCCCGACGCCCCGATGTTCCTCTCGGCGGGATGTATTTATGTATTTATTTATTTATTTTACCCTTTAGAGCACTCTGAAGGATTAAGACGAGAAAAAGACGTCACGTGCGAAGATTCCATTTTCAAAGCGAAGTGTTTACACCAGATAGCTGCCGGCTGAGCTAACGTCTGCCCCAAATCCTTAAATAGCAGTACTTAGCGTCGGAAAGAGGTGCGGCGGTGCGAGAGGAGTGTCTTTTGTCACTGCGCGCCGTCGTTACGCGCAAACTGTTGCTGATGTGTGTTCGCTCTCTCGGCAAGATCAGACGAGGCTGCGAGCTGAAGCGACGAAGCAGCCGGTGCTCGTCACGGCGCATTCATCGTTCGCATTTAAACCTTCTTATACAGAACACCTTCCAAACGGAGCAACTCAGGAATAAGGGCCTTGCTCAAGGGCCCACTAGTGCCAACTTAGTGATGCTGGGATTCGAACCTGTGACCTTCTGGTTTTCACAGAGCAAAGCCTTAAGCATACATTATTTTTAGGTCATTTTAGGAATCAGTGTATTTAGTATTCACTTCAATTAGCGGCCCACGGGCCCCTTGTTCCGGCCCTCCAAATATCCCCGTGTGATAAAGATATATCTAGAATAGAGTTTAGTTTAGTCGGAAAACGGCTGCACAGAGTCATGTGACGAGTGGCGCCCTCTCTGGTGAGATGACAAAATAATTACTTTTGTTCATTTCTTCTGTTTATGTCATTCATAAATTCATTCATTCATCTTCTATCGCTTTATCCGATCTTCCCTTGGGTCACGGGGAGTCTGTGTCTATCTCAGGCGTCTATGGGCATTAAGGCAGGATACACCCTGGATGGAATGCCAAACCCATCACTGGGCAGGGCACACACACACACACACAACACACACACCACAACACACACACACACACACACACATCTCACACATCACACACATTAACACATTCACACACTAGGGACAATTTTCCAAGGTGCCAATCAACCTACCGTGCATGTTTTTGGACCGGGGAAGGAAACCAGAGATCCCGGAGAAAAACCCCCTGAGGCACGGGGGAGGGGGGAGGACATGCAAACTCCACACACACATGGCCGAGGAGGGGAATCGAACCCGGACCCTGGAGGTGTGAGGCGAACGTGCATCTATAATACACATGTTGTTGTTTACGCAGTTGCAAATTATAACTATAAAATAGTCTCCTTGTGCTGATTATGGTTATGCTTCAAAATACATTTGAATAACAAAAAAAGGACAATTGTATAATATACATTGTATAATATACAACATGTAAACATGTTTTAATGTAGAAAAATAAACAACTTGCATGTTTTAAGGTGTAATAATACAACATACGGGCTCTTATTGCTGTTGCGTCATCGCTCATATCGCAAGCCTGTATCTCTCATATGACTCCTCATTGTTGATGGGTTTCATGAACTGGACCCCCCCCCCATGAAATAGACTGATTGAATATCCCTGTTATAACTTGTATAACTCGCCTACGTCTCAGATTACAAATAAATATGGCTAATGCGTTGTCTGCGATATAAGTAAATATATAAATAAATAAGTAAATAAGGGGGCACGGTGGCTTAGTGGTTAGCACGTTCGCCTCACACCACCAGGGTCGGGGTTCGATTCCCGTCTCGGCCATGTGTGTGTGGAGTTTGCATGTTCTCCCCGTGCCTCAGGGGTTTTTTTCTCCGGAGTTCTTCCGGTTTCCTCCCCCGGTCCAACAAAAAAAAAACATGCACGGTAGGTTGATTGGCACCTTGGAAAATTGTCCCTAGTGTATGAATGTGTTTGTGAATGTGAGTGTGTGTGTGTGTGTCCTGTGATGGGTTGGCATTTCATCCAGGGTGTATCCTGCCTTAATGCCCATAGACGCCTGAGATAGGCACAGACTCCCCGTGACCCGAGGAATGAATGAATGAATGAATGAATGAATGTGCAAACACTGTCATTTCGCAACAGTTTTTTTTTAACGACGTTTAGAAAATATCGCTAAAGTTTTGAGAATAAGTCGTACAGTAACAATACGAGACACCAATAACATGGCGGACGCAATCAGAAATCATATCTCCGTGATTATTCTCAAGCACGCCTGCTTTCCCGACGCCCCGATGTTCCTCTTATTTATTTATTTATTTATTTATTTATTTATTTTACCCTTTAGAGCACTTTGAAGGATTAAGACGAGAAAAAGACGTCACGTGCGAAGATTCCATTTTCAAAGCGAAGTGTTTACACCAGATAGCTGCCGGCTGAGCTAACGTCTGTTATAAAGCATCCGTCATTTTATTTACCTTTTTATTTACATTTACTTACATCATCCAACAGGACGATTCCAAAACTCAAAACACTGTGTTTTTTGTTCCTTTTTGGTCGATACACACTTTATATATGTGATAAACATAACGGGATACACAGATTTTGCAAAACGTAATCCTTTCTTTGAAAGAATTCGAATACACAAACAACGTGTGTAAAGCATTCCTTGTTTATTGTTTGTTTGAGTTGAATTTATAGGGGAATAATCCTGAAAGTATCAGGAGAGATTTTTTTCCCCTGTTAAGAAAAAATGAAGCAAATCGAATCCGCTAACATAAGCAGGAATTTCGCATTGAAGCACAATTGCACACACACACACACATTGCACACACACACAATTACACACACACACACACACACACACACACACACACACACACACACACACACACTTCTGGTTAGCCCAGGCTCCATGGGTGACGGGTCTAAGACAAGGACCGATGTGTTCCCTTTGCAACTGCACATCTGGCTGAGCAGTTAGGTAAGCTGACATTTCTCAGGCCCTCTGTACATCACACACACACACACACACACACACACACACACACACACACCACACATGTTCGACTCTTATATAATGATTTTTTTTTTAACATTATTGTACGTCTGGGTGTTCAGCGTTCAACCTCTTCTGCAGCTGAGAGGATGGGAAGGACGTCGGCAGGAGAAGGAATAAGGAACTAAACATGCTTTACATGTGAATGTTTATAACAGGGTTATTCAATGGGTTTGTCGATTCGATTGGGCTCGGCCAATAGCAGCACGGCATCTTTCGTTCCTCTCAGAACAGTCTGATTCTCGTTACTGGGTTGCAAAGGGTGAGTCAAAACCTCGATTCCCGTCTCGGCCATGTGTGTGTGGAGTTTTGTGCATGTTCTCCCCGTGCCTCAGGGGGTTTTTTCTCCGGGTTCTCGGGTTTCCTCCCCCGGTCCAAAAACATGCACGGTAGGTTGAATTGGCACCTTGGAAAATTGTCCCTAGTGTATGAGTGAGTGTGTGTGTGAGTGTGATGGGTTGGCGTTCCATCCAGTGTGTATCCTGCTTTGATTCCCGAAAAAGTGGTAGAAGATGAATGAATGAATGAATGAATGAATGAATGAATGATTGATTGCAAATGGCGACTAAATTATTATTTATTTTTTTTTTACATATTTTATTGATCCCAGGAGGGAAATTATTCTTATTCTTCGCAGCGTGTTTTGGAAGTCGGAGCACAGGATTTTTCAGTCATGATACAGCGCCCCCTGGAGCACAAAGGGATAAGGGCGTTGATCAAGGACCCAACGGTGGCAGCTTGGCGATACCCGGGACTCGAACCTTCTGATCAGCAGTGTCAGGCAGCAACTAGTTACATGTAACATTCATTCGTTCATCTTCTACATTCTATATCCGATCTTCCCTCGGGTCACGGGGAGTCTGTGCCTATCTCAGACGTCTATGGGCATTAAGGCAGAATACACCCTGGATGGAATGCCAACCCATCACAGGACACACACACACACACACATTCACACACACACATTCATACACTAGGGACAATTTTCCAAGGTGCCAATCAACCTACCGTGCATGTTTTTGGACCGGGAGGACGGGGGAGGAAACCGGAGAACCCGGAGAAAAACCCCCTGAGGACACGGGGAGAACATGCAAACTCCACACACACACACATGGCCGAGAAGGGAATCGAACCCGGACCCTGGCGGTGTGAGGCGAACATGCTAACCACTAAGCCACCGTGCCCGTACCTCCTTATTACATGTT
Source organism: Kryptopterus vitreolus (assembly GCA_030449085.1). Taxonomy (NCBI): domain Eukaryota; kingdom Metazoa; phylum Chordata; class Actinopteri; order Siluriformes; family Siluridae; genus Kryptopterus; species Kryptopterus vitreolus. Next base: position 20,969,961 of record JACRUU010000015.1, read on the forward strand.
CATTTATAATCTATTACATTTCCAAAGTAACCTTCCCTACACTGTTTATCAGTAGCCTAGTAAAGCGCTAATCCACCACCCCCACTCCCACTACATTTTACATTTACGGCATTTGGCAGACGCCCTTATCCAGAGCGACTTACAATTGAGGGTCAAGGGTCTTACTCAAGGGCCCCCTATTGGCAGCTTGGTGGTAATGGGATTTGAACCCATGATGGTCCAGAGGCCGACACCTTCCCACTATGTGGAATGCGACGGTCAGGTGTCCACCCATAAAACCTTTTACCCCTAAAGTGTCTCAGACAGACAGCCGGGATACGAGCAGCAGCCCGTGATTTGTGCTCGCGATGATGAAAAGCGTCTGCCAGCGAGCCGAACAATTACGGATGCGAACGCTGAAGACGGAACATTCCTCTCGCACTTTTCACCGCAGCCATCCATCCATCCAAACACAGAGATAGTGCGTCGCTCCCCGTCAAGCTGTTAGATGATAAAGTGCATCTCCAGTCATTCCTCCTATCTGTTAATGAGAAAAGCAGGGAGAGCTCGCGTTCTCTCTCTCACACACACACACACACACACACACACACACACACACACATTTACATTCTCTTTGAAACAGATGCTTGGGACTTCAGAATCAGCAAATCGGGACGTTCATTTGCGTTCAATCGTTTATTCTTGCGTCCTCGAAAAACACACATTTTGTTCTTTTTTTCCCCCTCGCTCCGTACATCCTCCTCTTCAATCGATCCACGGAGCGCCGCAGCGAGCACGGCTAAGTTAGACGCGGTATTTTACGAGGAGCTCCCTCACCGAAAATATTACCACACACACACACACACACACACGCACACACACACAGACGTCATAATAACCCAGCCGCATCAATCAAACAGGGGCGCTCTGGCATGCGTTTATGCCGTAGAGCTTATCTCAGGCTGCCACAGTGTGCATGCGTGTGTGTGTGTGTGTGTGTGTGTGTGTGTGTGTGTGTGTGTGTGCTTGACAATGCGCCTCACAGTTAGCACGGCATAAATATGCAGTTTAGGGTCACTGACGTTTTTAATATGTCTCAGGACTGGAAGCAAAAAAATAGCGAGTTTGTTCAAGCTTGGAAAATGTGGGTGGGTTTTGTTGGCTATTGCGCAACACTTACCTGTGTGTATCCAACACACACACACACACACACACACACACACACACACACACACAAGGGAGCACATATAATGCATGCAAAACCTGTCTCGGAAACTGTCATGGCAGTGACTTGAATGTGCTCATGTGTTTTTTCAGGGCCCGACTGGACGCAGCTGCTTTTTCTCGGGAAGGGGCTGGAAAATATAGCGCGATATTTGTCATGTGACATCGCGCCATGTGTGGAAGCAGGTACACGGAATTCTGAAGAGATTCCCGAAACACGAAGGTGTTTGTGGCGTCATGTCATGTCATGTCATGTTCGTGAGACGGAGTGAGGAGAATGAAGTGGAAATGACAAATCTAAAGGCAAAATATTCGAAGAGAAATTCATAGAAATGAAAAGAAAATGTAAATAAAAGATGATTTAAAAATCAAAGTGATGATATTTTGAGACAATTTTCAAGAAAATCAAAAAAAAAAAAAAAAAAAAAAAAAAAATATATATATATATACACTTATTAAGTGTAGTTATATAGCTATTTTTGCTGTTATATTAGTTTGTTTATTTCTTTCTGTTTTTGCATATATTCATTCATTCATTCATCTTCTACCGCTTTATCCGATCTTCCCTCGGGTCACGGGGAATCTGTGCCTATCTCAGGCGTCTATGGGCATTGAGGCAGGATACACCCTGGATGGAATGCCAACCCATCGCAGGACACACACACACACACACACATTCACGCACACATTCATACACTAGGGACAATATTCCAAGGTGCCAATCAAACTACCGTGCATGTTTTTGGACCGGGGGGAGGAAACCGGAGAACCCGGAGAAAAACCCCCTGAGGCACGGGGAGAACATGCAAACTCCACACACACATTCCCGAGACGGGAATCGAACCCGGATCCTGGCGGTGTGAGGCGAACGTGCTAACCACTAAGCCACCGTGCCCCCTTTTTGCATATATTATACATCCATATTTGTTATGAACGTTGCATTTTTCTTATATAAGATGCAAATCAATATATAAACAACAATATCTATAGAACCAGAAAACAAATTTTACTTCTTGCCCATGAAATTAAAGTGTGTTTGTACGTACTGCACTTTTGAACCCCGGTCCAGTGTATGAAGTCACACTCCGGTCTCTCTGCGTTTCGTCCAGAGAGACCTCGCAAAAGAGTCTGCGTTTTTTCCCGGAGCGTAGACGCGGGAACGCCGTTGTCATCTCGCTCTCTCCGAGTGGAAAACGAGCGCATGGAGCCGGCTGATGTCATGGCTGACGAAACGCCCGAGAGCCCCTTTTTAAAAACCGCTACACGGCTTCAGGAAACAGGGAGCTGAGGATGATGAATACTGGCCTCTATTTAGAGTAAATATTATCTAGTGGCTCTTAAATCTGCTTACAAAAGCGAAAGAGGGTCTCGGGATGAGTTTATCACTCGTCTACTTAAAACGTCTGCAATTCCGGCATGCGGTGGTTTAGTGGTTAGCACGTTCGCCTCACGATTCCGGGGTCCGGGTTCGATTCCCGTCTCGGCCATGTGTGTGTGGAGTTTGTGCATGTTCTCCCCGTGCCTCAGGGGGTTTTTTTTTCTCCGGGTTCTCCGGTTTCCTCCCCGGTCCAAAAACATGCACGGTAGGTTGATTGACACCTTGGAAAATTGTCCCTAGTGTGTGAATGTGTGTGGGAATGTGAGTGTGTGTGTACCCTGTCCATAGACGCCTGAGATAGGCCCGAGGGAAGATCGGATAAAGCGGTAGAAGATGAATGAATGAATGAATGAATGAATAAATTTGCTGGAAAAAACTGCTGGGAAATGACTGTGTTTCTATTAACATGCGATAAGTCATTGTAAAAAATATATATATTTATTTATATATTTACTTATATCGCAGCCAACGCATTAGGCGTATTTATTTGTAAACATAGACGTAGACGAGTTATACAAGCATTAATAATGAGGCGATCCCCTATACTTGGGCGTGACCACATACACGCTTGTTGTGGGAGGTAATAGTGCGCGATTTCACGCAGGACCTGTGGATTCACAATTTCCGGATGGACACGCCCCCTTTTTTGGAGCTGTGCAGTTCAATAGGGCGTCTTGTAGCACCTGCAGCGTCACTCCCAAGGCAAGGCGAAGTAGATCATGTGACCTGGAAATGTGGAAAAAAAAACGTTTCCATTACATTTTTACGAATTATCTCGTTTTCGCATTATCTAAAAAAAAAAACACTTCATGTGAGCGTAAAAGCATTGTTTGCGATACGTTTGTTTTAGCGAATTTTTGTGCATTTTGAATGGAAACGCGCTTAGCGTTCATTAAATACTGAAATATATACGCTGACTTCGTGTGGCCGATGTTTTTTTACGTATCTACTCCAAAAACAGGTCTCGTTTATTTATTATAGTGCTATATAGCGCTTTTAACGCTATATAAATAGGACACACCGAAAGCGTTTTGGTGTAGTTTGTGTGCACTATGGGAGGTGGTATAACCCAGTGGTTAAGGTGTTGGCCTCTGGACCAAGCCTCTGGTTCAAACCCCACCACAACCAAACTGCCACTAGGGGGCCCTTGAGCAAGGCCCTTAACCCTCAATTGCTCAGTTGTAAGTCGTTCTGGATAAGGGCGTCGGCCAAATGCCGTATATGTAAATGTAAATGTGTGCAATTTTTTCGCTTGGAATTATGTGCCCCCCAAATGAGCAAGCCATAAGCGACGACGGCAAGGGACAAAATCTCCATCAGTGGCACAAACGGAGGGGGACCAAAAAAAAAAACCCTTGACCTCGGAATAACAAAGGGAAACAATAATATTAGCGTAGATGCCATACGAGGTGTTATGGAAAGTGTTCTCCGGGAATTCCTAAGGAATTTCATTGTTGATATCCTAATTTAGTGGCTTCATAAGTAAATAAATAAAGGTATTTTCCTATACAAATATTTGGACAACTACTGATGTTATTGATTCAGACCTTCAGGGTCCTGATGTCAGTCAGTTTAATGGTTGCTCTGACAGGGTCACGGACCTTCCCAGGATTCCCGGGCTCATACTGGGCTGGAACAACATTATCACCATTCCTTCACAAGCTTCGCACGAGGACGACGGGTTTTCACCAAACAATCTGGAGAGAGTAAGAGGATACTCGGAGAACCTGCTGGTTAAAGATCGCAGGTTCCACCACCAAGCGTCCACTAGTGGGCCCTTGAGCAAGGCCCTTAACCTTCACTTGCCTTGGTTGATAATTGCATTCCTGATATCAGGATATCTCAGAAAACGTGACCAAGCATTGTTACCATTCCGGTTACAATCGTGTTACTGGGAATGTCCATGTGAAACACGACACCATAGAAATGCTGGTATATTTGACCAAGAGCAATAATAGGATGGAGGGGTGGGGGGTGT
>JACRUU010000015.1:20984519-21019519 GCA_030449085.1 Kryptopterus vitreolus
TTAATTGTTGTTTTTCTGTAGCTATAATCCACATTTATTTTAATCAACTAATAGCAGTGCTGTTTTGGTGGGAAGGGGAGGGGGGGGGCGGCACAGGGGGGTGGGGGGTGGTCATTGAGGTTGCATTGCATGTACATGATAAAAAAAAAAATATTCGTTTTCCCACCAAGAGACTAGTCATGAACTTTTTGCCATTATCAGCCATACAAGGTATTATTTACATGTATGGCATTTGGTCGACGCTCTTATCCAGAGTGAATTACAATTGAGGGTTAAGGGCCTTACTCAAGGGCCCACTAGTGGCAGCTTGGTGGTAGTGGTGATGATGTTGGATTTAGAACCTGTAATCTTCTGGTCCAGAGGCCAATACCTTAATCTATCACCTGGAGGGAGGTGGTAGCCCAGTGGTTAAGGTGTTGGACTCTGGACCGGAAGATCATGGGTTCAAATCTCACCACCACCATCACCACCAAGCTGCCACTAGTCGGCCCTTGAGCAAGACCCTCAACCCTCAATTGATCAATTGTAATTCGCCCTGGATAAGGGCGTCTGCCAAATGCTGTAAATGTAAATCCGGCGCATTATAAAGATGGTGGTAGTGGGATTAGAACTTGCAATCTTGTGGTGCATGCCTTAACCACTGATTTTCCAACTCCCCCACATTAGTAAAGACTAACATCATACTTATTATTGCATTAGCTGCTCTCTCAAACCCATTGACTCTAGTGGGAGTGCTAACAGTCAGTGGTAAAGACATCACCCAAGAGTGGGCCCTTGAGCAAGGCCCTTAACTGGCAATTTCTTGGTATTAAGTCGCTCTCTTAACCAGGGCGCCAATGCATTGCCAGTGCATGATTGTGCATTGATTGTGATTTATCACACTTGTACACTCTTATACAGAACAACTAACAAGGATACAATTACAGTTGCACAAGCTATAACCAGTGGGCCCTCGAGAAAGGCCCTTAGCCCTCAAATGTTCAGTTGTAAGTCGCTCTGGATCTGCTAAATACCATCAATGCAAATGTAACCACTTTTCAATCTGACCAATCACAACTTCCACCCCATCAACCATCACCACTAAACACTAATCACAGATCACTATTGTTTTCACAGATCACTACTGTCGCTGACGACCGAGTGTACCCTCGAGTGTACCCTCGACCGAGAATACCCTCGTTCTCGGTCATCTTGGGAATACCAGGGCTTGAAACCTGGTATTCCTTTGGAGACTTAACCCCTGAGCCACCATTTCCGCATATCACCATTATAGCTCAGGACCAATCACTGCGTACTTTATAATAGTGATCGTTTGTGGTGCTGTGATCAATGGCTGGCATGATGATGAGTCAATTACTATGCAAACCAGCAATGACATCATCCATTCTTTCTTCGCATATCCCGGCTTGTTTGGAGTCAGAGCGCAGGGTTGGCCATGATACAGCGCCCCCTACAGCACGGGGGGGGGACGTTGTTAAGAGCCTTGCTCATGGATCCAAGGGCGACACCTTGGTGATACCCAGACTCGAACCCCGGACCTTCCGATCCCAAGTGCCTTAAACCACTGAGCTACAACCTCTCCCTCTCCCCATTTGGTGTCGCTGCGATCAATGACTGATATTTAATGATTCGAAAATAACCGTGACGAGTCAATTGATATGCAAATGAGCTATGACATCATCTTTTGCCTTAGACACTCTTGTTTGTGTGTTTGTGTCTCTCCATCTCCACTACACTTCACAAATCACCTTATACGTTGCAGGAACACTCATATCTGCTCTCTCTCTCTCTCTCTCTCTCTCTCTCTCTCTCTCTCTCTCTCTCTCTCTCTCTCTCTCTCTCTCTCTCTCACATACAAAATGAGAGTAAATTACTATAAGTACTTATCATCATGCCAAATTGATCTTGCCAGCGTTCTCTGTTTTTGTTTCCATCTATTTTCGGAACAATTTGGTGGTAACCACTCGACTATAATCCCACTAACTCTACACCCAACCCCGCCCCTCCCCGTGATGGACGGATCCTTATGTAATGTGTATTAAGAAAAAGTCTCCACTCCATCCCTAATCCTTATTTCTAGGCTTATACTGACCCTAAAACTGACCCTAGTCATTGCCTGTACCGGTAGTCCTAATGACAATATGTCTATTCAACCATCGTCTTTAATATACGCTTCATAACCTGTGAGTAGGGGCACGGTGGCTTAGTGTTAGCACGTTCGCCTCCTCACACCGCCAGGGTCCGGGTTTGATTCCCGTCTCGGCCATGTGTGTGTGGAGTTTGCATGTTTCTCCCTCTCCCCGTGCCTCAGGGGGTTTTTCTCCGGGTTTTCCAGTTTCCTCCCGGTCCAAAAACATGCACGGTAGGTTGATTGACACCTTGGAAAATTGTCCCTTGTGTATGAATGTGTGTGTGTGTGTGTGTGTGTGTGTGTGCCCTTGCGATGGGTTGGCATTCCATCCAGGGTGTATCCTGCCTTAATGCCCATAGACGCCTGAGACAGACACAGACTCCCCGTGACCCGAGGGAAGATCGGATAAAGCGGTAGAAGATGAATGAATGAATGAACCTGTGAGTAAACCCACGTCTCGATGCACCATCACGCCTTAACGCTTTAAAGCACAGCACTCAGAGTGATGATGCCGCGGTTGCCGCTAACACCACGTCGCAGCGCATACTTCTTTAATCACGGTAAAAACCCATAAATGCCTTTACCCGACTCTTTCTTCTTCGCTTACATATCTGCAAACTCATACCCCCCCCCCCCCCCCCCCCACACACACACACACACACACACTGTCTGTGTCCTTGACTGTCGGGTTCGTTGTGTAAACAGCAAGGCAGGAATCGCATCTTGACATTCCGGAAAAAAAAAAAACTCAGGATTTGCTTTTACAACCCAATTAAAGTTGGGTCATAAATCAGCAGGGCTTTTTTTTTACCAACCCCCCTTTTCCTCCTCCTCCTCCTCCTCTTCCTCCTCTTCCTCCTCCTCCTCCTCCTCCTCCTCCTCCGTCAGATTGTAGGCTGCAATCCAATATTTCCAGAGCGGCTTCACAGGAGGGTCAGTCTGATGCCATTGCTTACAGGCGGGGATGTGCGAATAGTTCATGTTTACAGCGCTGGGATTTATCATCTTCTTATAAAACAAGTTTATGATAAATACTCAAGAGAAATAGAGAAATATATATAATTATAAATATAATAAATAAATAATAAATAAAATTAATAAATTAATAAATAATAAAGAAATATATAAATTATATATATAATTTTTTTTTTTTATATAATGAAAAAATTTTATTTTTTTATATATTATAATATTTATAATATATTTTAATAATATTTTTTTACATATTTATATAATTAATTTTATTTATTTATTTATTTAATTTATTTTTTTTTTTCTACAATTTATCTCTATAATACATCCACAAGTAAATGTTTGCTTTTAATTTTTTTATGCACATTATGCATAATATATTGTATAGTTTTTGAGTCCTTTGTTGTTTTTTTCTGACATCAAATCTAAATCTATCTTTTTTTTAAGTTTTTTTTTAAACGGGACTTTAAAAGACTTTAATAATACTCTAATAAACTGTAACAGATGTTATCATTTTATAAATCTCTCTTAAAATCTGTCCCTTTAATAAAATTACTGATTATTTCCTATTTATTTTAATCTGGAAATTATTCTTTTAATCTATTAATTTAATTTCTTGTTAATTCATTAATTTCTTGTTCATTTCAATGTTACTTTGTTTAGTGTTGTTTTGAAGTGTAAAATATGGGACGTGGCTCCTTTAAGAATTGTGTTCCGGTTGCTTTTCCATATAAACTGGTGATACGGTGTTTAGGTTATACGGAAGCGCTTTATTGCGTTCAGTAAAAATGCGCTTTATTGCAGTAATACGGATTTGGGAATGCGATGCGCTTGCGTAAGGTTCCATACGGTAATATACGCTAATATAGTGAGGAGATCGTACCTGTTGTGAATGCGCAGATAGTAGGTGTAATTCATGGATCAGGGGAAATTTAGGAAGTGTGAGTGGATGCACTGAACGTTTATTTATTCGTTTGTTCTTTGTTGTTCTTTATTGTCCGGGTTTCGTTCATTCACCATTAAAGTGACTGTGCATTAACTCGTTAATAGCTTGTGTATGTGAGGAGGCCTGGATGTGTCGTTCCAGTTCATCCCAAGGAGTGTTTGTATAGGGTTGTGAGGTCAGAGCTGTGTAGCAGGAGACGTTCGTACATAATGAAACGAAGACACTGCAGTCAAATCACGACTATTTATTTGTTTGCATTTCTTTTTATTTAACAGAAATGAGAATCAAATTAATTATTAATTATTTATTTAATTATTTATTTATTTAATTTAATTTAATTTAATTTAATTTAATTTAATTTAATTTAATTTAATTTAATTGTTTTTTAATTTGTAATTTAATTCATTTGTTTTAAGTTAATTTTCTTTGTTTTAATTTAATTTAACTTTAATGCCAAAAACATGCACGGTAGGTTGATTGGCACCTTGGAAAATTGTCCCTAGTGTATGAATGTGTGTGTGTGTGTGTGTGTGTGTGTGTGTGTGTGCCCTGCGATGGGTTGGCATTCCATCCAGGGTGTATCCTGCCTTAATGCCCATAGACGCCTGAGATAGGCACAGGCTCCCCCCGTGACCCGACCCGGTGAAGATCGGATAAAGCGGTAGAAGATGAATGAATGAATGAATTTAATTTAATTTAATTTAATTTAATTTAATTTAATTTAATTTTATTGTTTGTTTGTTTGTTTGTTTGTTTATTTATTTGTTACCAGACTTTAAAACAGTTCACTCATGCACTTTTCAACCCCTACTGTAAAGCGAGAAAAACGCCACTCGTGCCGGCGTGATCTAGTCCTGACAGCTCATTCATCTCGACGCCACACTTTTTTCGCGCCGCCGCGGCTCGACAGACGCGACTCGCGCGCCGCAATCCATCAGAGGCCGCGCGGACGATTGTCATTTTTCATTAGCACGGGGACACGTTCCTGCAGCCTGTCAGCCATTAGCCAAAAAAAAGCGTTCGCTAATGACATATCAATAACCCCCTCCCGCGTAGCCTGAACGCGGCGGTGGACGGATAATGCTCGCAATGCCCTGCTTGCTTTCCTCGCTGGATTTGTGACGGTTGGAATTTCGCAGCCAGGCACGCACTTAATTGCAGAGTTTATACGAGCGTCACAGTGACGGCGGATGGCATTTAAATCGCTTAAAGGCTGTTTGGGTGTGCGCTCGTCTCTCAGACCGCGGAGGGAAGGGAAAAAAAAGAAAGGGAAAAAAAAGAAAGGGGAAAAAAAGCACCCAAATTAAAACATTTAAAGCAAAACAATGAGGCGCATTCTTTTATAACTGTTATTTCAAGACAGTCATTACTCTTTTTTTTTTCTTCATCCTACACATTGGAAACACACACACACACACACACACACACACACACACAGGTTTCAAACAGATGGTGTGACAAACTCGAGTCGGCCGTCGTGTTAAAGAACATGCAAGCGCTCTATAACTGTTTATCTGTCAAGACCCTTTATAACACAAGACAGTGTTCCAGACAGTGACCCTGGTTGATATTTATTTTCATTCATTCATTCATTCATTCGTTCATCTTCTACCGCTTTATATCCGATCTTCTAAGTTCTCCGATCATCGATTCGGACTCACTGTGGGTCACGGTGGAGCCTGTGCCTATCTCTATGGGCATTAAGGCAGGATACACCCTGGATGGAATGCCAAACCATCGCAGGACACACACACACACACACACATTCATACACTAGGGACAATTTTCCAAGGTGCCAATCAACCTACCGTGCATGTTTTTGGACCGGGAGGAAACCGGAGAACCCGGAGAAAAACCCCCTGAGGCACTGGGGAGAACATGCACAAACTCCACACACACATGGACCGAGACGGGAATCGAACCCTGGATCCTGGGCGGTGTGAGGCGAACGTGCTAACCACTAAACCACCGCGCCCCTCGTTGATATTCATTTTCTAATATTCTTAATTCGTTTTCTAAATTCGTCCCAGGTCTAAAAAAACGTATTCGCCCCGAATATCCTGTGGTTTTTCGGACCGAGTGTCATATCAGTACAATGTCCTTGCCGCCCCGGATGAGTGGATACGTCGATACAGCCTAACAAAATTTTCCCAATTCTTCTGTATGGACCAGAACGACGCAGAATTCCTGGGGTTCGAACGTGACCGACTCCATCTCACCTACGAGTGGATATATCAAATATGCACATCGGGCGAACATGCTACATGGGGCCGAACAGCGGAGCGCCAAATTTCCCTATTCATTCTCTATGGGGCCGGAATGTCGCGAAATTCCGAACGGGTGTGAGATTCGTGAGGTATATGATCGTGATCCACTCCGGACCCCCTACGAGCGGATATGCCATGGATATGTGCATGTCGGACGCTCACAGGCCGAACTGTGGGGCACGAAATTTCAACCCCATTCATTTTCTATGGGATAAAATCCCTTACTTTTTGGCCCCGGGTTCGGAATTCCGCAGGGCGATTCCTTAAAAATAAACTTATAAAAGAAAAATAACAAAAAAAAACAGCACACACACACCTCACACCATCGGGCCGCATGATATAAGGTACGATTCATGAGGATGGGACAAAAACTGCCAGAGCCAGAGAGAGAAGCCAGAGAGAGATTCTAATAGTGATGCACACGTCACTAATAATGGCACCCATGGGTGGAGCCTCCACACCAGATCTCCGCTCTTTATATCCTGGAACTAATCTTCTCGTGTGATTTAGCGGGTGTGTGCAAGTTCCAAACTGTTTGTTTGGATGTATTTGTGTATTTTCATTTCTAACCTCTGGACAGCAGTGGTGGAATGCTTTGGAAGTATGTTGGCATGACCCCGGGTGCAGCATGGGAATGCGTCGTGGTTGACACCGTTGCCTTGAAGTAATTATCCCTCTCGTGAATCACTGTCTGGCTGTCGTGACTTGAAGGCTCGTTTCCCCTAATTAAACCCCGGGACCGGCTCACTCTGCCTCCGGCTCTCACTCACAGCATAATTGTAGCAAAAGCCCGAAATTTTGGCAAAATGCGATTCTTCATAATTCTTGTCGAGGAGACAGGGCCTGTTTGGATTCCCTCAGGACTTGGGAGGAATAACAGTCCTGTGTTTTTTACGCCGACCAGGGAACAATTTCCACTTGGCACCCGAAAGCCGAGCTCGTTTCGCACAGTAAACCCGAGTGTCTCGGCGCCAAAACGGGGTCCGAAAGCGCCCTGACACCCGGCCGTCTGAAAAACGTCGACACACCTCTGCATGTTGTCTCGTAAAATATTTGGGCACCAAGAGAAATATTCGTCCGAGAAGCCGACGGCTGGCTGTTTGCGCAGCTGTGGACCTGCTGGAACAATCTGGATGGCAGAGGCTTCAGAATTAGCTCACGTTGGGAGTATGGGCTTGCAAATGGAAAGATCTTGGACATGAGTATTATGGGGGACGTCAGAGACGGACAAAGTGCACTGTGAACCCTAATAAGTTCATTTTCAGTTAATAAATGAATAACGTTTAACGTGCACTTTCTCACTTTTAGAACTTTCTATATATAAATAAATAAATAAATAAGGTGGTTTAGTGGTTAGCACGTTCACCTCATACCGTCAGGGTCCGGGTTCGATTCCCGTCTCGGCCATGTGTGTGTGGAGTTTGCATGTTCTCCCCGTGCCTCAGGGGGTTTTTCTCCGGGTTCTCCGGTTTTCTCTACAAAAACATGCACGGTAGGTTGATTGGCACCTTGGAAAATTGTCCCTAGTGTATGAATGTGTGTGTGTGTGTGTGTGTGTGTGTGTCCTGCGATGGGTTGGCATTCCATCCAGGGTGTATCCTGCCTTAATGCCCATAGACGCCTGAGATAGACACAGGCTCCCCGTGACCCGAGGGAAGATCGGATAAAGCGGTAGAAGATGAATGGATATATATATATATATATATATATATATATATATATATATATATATATATATATATATATATATCAGGATTCAGGAACACCCTGGATGGAATGCCAACCATCACAGGGACACACACACACACACACTCACACACACATTCATACACTAGGACAATTTTCCAAGGTGCCAATCAACCTACCGTGCATGTTTTTGGACCAGGAGGAGGAAACCGGAGAAAAACCCCCTGAGGCACGGAGGAGAACATGCAAAACTCCACACACACATGGCCGAGACGGGAATCGAACCCGGACCCTGGAGGTGTGTGAGGCGAACGCGCTAACCACTAAAACCACCGTGCCCCCAGAGTCAACACAAACTTTACTAATTCACTCATATGTGAATAAACGATATAATAAAGGATTTACATGCAAATAAACGTTTATTAGCGACTTAATAAACGACTTTATTTATAATCTTGCGCATTATAAATCAACATAAAGTGTCATCAGTGGTAACGGAGTCGAGCTACGGACATAGGGGGAGGGAACGAGGCCTGCCTATTGCATGTCACGGTGGGTAAAAGACTCGGGCCGATGCCGTAGAGGCTTTTTCCCGAGCGCCGTGAGTCGCTGCACCGCACGGGGATCGTACAGAAGGCTGTTCAGCGTTCATCAAACGTCCCTCCTTTACAGTCGGCGCGATGTTACGTCAGCTTGTGAACGCACGCCGCTCGTCGGTCTCCGGGGTGCCGTTCTTCCACAAGATGGCCGCGCTATAGACGTTCCTGAAGTGAGAAAGTGAAGCTGTTAGAAGACACAATAAGGGCAACATCTGTTCGGGGGAACATTTACAACCCAGCAGTTTGACGGCTCTCCGCGGCACAATGGAGGCATTTATCTTCTGCGTCAATAATGCAAATTCGCCTTTTTACGTCCTAATTGCTTTATAATGTGACGTGCGAATGCCACTCTGAGGGGTTTTTTGTCCCCCACCCCCCTGCAGTCCCAAAAAAGAAGGAGAGTGCTGTTGTTTTTTATAACCTCTGGTCATTTACGAAACAATGGAGTGTCCAAGTGCGATTGTTAAAATGCCACCCCCCCCCGTTTTCTTAGTTATTAGCGATATATTTGGAAAAATAAAATGTCGTTATAATGAGAGTATTACTGCTAAACAAGTAGGAGAGTTTTTTTACCTTTATACGAGATAACGGACGCCTGTTATACATTCGTTTATAAGGTCAGAGAAAGAATAAAGATGCTATAATGTTAAGAATTAGGGAAAAATATTAATTCATTCATTCATTCATTCATTTCATTCATCTTCTACCCCTTTATTTATCCGATCTTCCCTCGGGTCACGGGGAGTCTGTGTCTATCTCGGGCGTCTATGAGCATTAAGGCATGGAATGCCAACCCATCACAGGACACACACACACACATTCAGTCACACACACACACATTCATACACTAGGGACAATTTTCCAAGGTGCCAATCAACCTACTGTGCATGTTTTTGGACCGGGAGGAAACCGGAGAACCCGGAGGAAAACCCCCTGAGGCACGGGGAGAACATGCACAAACTCCACACACACATGGCCGAGACGGGAATCGAACCCCGACCCTGACAGGTGTGAGGTGAACGTGCTAACCACTAGACCACCGTGCCCCCGGGAAAAATATTCAAATGTAAAAATATTAGATCCTTTTTTTTTTATATTATTAATAAATAACATGCCACTCAGGGGCACGGTCGCTTAGTGGTTAGCACGTTCGCCTCACACCGCCATGATCCGGGTTCGATTCCTGTCTCGGCCATGTGTGTGTGGAGTTTGCATGTTCTCCCCGTGCCTCAGGGGTTTTTTCTCCGGGTTCTCCGGTTTCCCCCCGGTCCAAAAACATGCACGGTAGGTTGATTGGCACCTTGGAAAATTGTCCCTAGTGTATGAATGTGTGTGTGAATGTGTGTGTGTGTGGTGTGTGTGTGTGCCCTACTACGATGTGTTGGCATTCCATCCAGGGTGTATCCTGCCTTAATGCCCATAGACGCCTGAGATAGGCACAGGCTCCCCGTGACCCGAGGGAAGACCGGATAAAGCGGTAGAAGATGAATGAATGAATGAATGAACATGCCACTCTTTTCCAATGGGTTCCTGCATTATCAGCATTTAACAGATCCGTTTATTAAGACTGAATTACATGTATGTCATTTATACACATGCATTAAGGGCCTAAGGTTATATGGTTTAATAGGAAAACAATGAAGTTTAAGTGTGTGTGTGTGTGTTGTTTTGTGTGTGTGTGTGTGTGTGTGTGTGTGTGTGTGGTGTGTGTGTGTGTTCACCCTGCACAGCGTAATTACCCTTTGCCCGAGTCTGGATGCCTTCTGTTTGGGCTTCAACCACAGATGCTACCACAGTGGCATGAGAGACAGGACATTTTCGACAAAAATGACAAGCATGCGTGGGAAGCCGAGCTGTCCGGACGGTGTGTTTTTCCAAAACAACAAAAACAACAAAATAAAGAAAGGGGTGTAACCACGCAAACAGAGAATGCACTTGGCTGCGAAAACTGATATTGTAACTATTGCTTTCATGCATCTCCTTACAATACCTTTCCTAAAGGCTATTCCCCCTTCAAGGGGAGGTGTTTTAACGTAAGCACCTGTATAGAAGGCCTGAGATACACAAGTGTGTGTGTGTGTGTGTGTGTGTGTGTGTGTATGTGTGTGTGTGTGTGTTTGTGTTTAACATGTTGTGTATTACATGTTAAGCGCCACTATGATAGGCCTGAGATACACAAGTGTGTGTGTGTGGGTGTATGTGTGTGTGTGTGCGTGTGTGTGTGTATCTGTGTTTAACATGTTAAGTGCCAATAAGAAAGGCTTGAGATACACAAGTGTGTGTGTGGTGGTGTGTGTGTGTGTGTTTAACATGTTAAGCGCCACTACGATAGGCTTGAGATACACAAGTGTGTGTGTGTGTGTGTATCTGTGTTTAAGATGTTAAGTGCCAATAAGAAAGGCTTAAGATACCCAAGTGTGTGTGTGTGTGTATCTGTGTTTAATATGTTAAGTGCCAATAAGAAAGGCTTAAGATACACAAGTGTGTGTGTGTGTGTGTGTGTGTGTGTGTGTGTGTGTGTGTGTGTGTGTGTGTGTGTGTGTGTGTGTTTAACATGTTAAGTGCCACTACGATAGGCTTGAGATGCACAAGTGTGTGTGTGTGTGTATCTGTGTTTAAGATGTTAAGTGCCAATAAGAAAGGCTTAAGATACACAAGTGTGTGTGTGTGTGTGTGTGTGTGTGTGTG
Source organism: Kryptopterus vitreolus (assembly GCA_030449085.1). Lineage (NCBI taxonomy): Eukaryota > Metazoa > Chordata > Actinopteri > Siluriformes > Siluridae > Kryptopterus > Kryptopterus vitreolus. The sequence goes on from JACRUU010000015.1 coordinate 20,995,809, forward strand.
TGTGTGTGTGTGTGTTTAACATGTTAAGTGCCACTACGATAGGCTTGAGATGCACAAGTGTGTGTGTGTGTGTGTGTATCTGTGTTTAATATGTTAAGTGCCAATAAGAAAGGCTTAAGATACACAGTGTGTGTGTTGTGTGTGTGTGTGTGTGTATTTTGTGTGTGTGTGTGTGTGTGTGTGTATGTGTGTGTGTGTGTGTGTGTGTGGTGTGTGTGTTTGTGTTCAGCATATTAAGCCATCACTATGATAGACTTGAGATACACAAGTGTGTGTGTGTGTGTGGTGTGTGTGTGTGTGTGTGTTTGTTTGTGTTTAGCATATTAAGCATCACTATGATAGGCTTGAGATACACAATGTGGTGGGGTGTGTGTGTGTGTGTGTGTGTGTGTGTATCTGTGTTTAACATGTTAAGTGCCAATAAGAAAGGCTTGAGATACACAAGTGTGTGTGTGTGTGTGTGTGTGTGTGTGTGTGTGTGTGTGTTTGTGTGTATTGCATGTTAAGCACTACCGATGATAGGCTTGAGATACACAAGTGTTGTGTGTGGTGTGTGTGTAGTGTGTGTGTGTGTTGTGTGTGTGGTGTTTGTGTGTGTTGTTTGTTTTGCATGTTAAGCCAATCACTAGAATAGGCTTGAGTGACCTGGTTTAAGTGTGTTGTGTGTGTGTGTGGTGTGTGTGTGTGTGTTTGTGTTTAAGCATATTAAGCATCACTATGATAGGCCTTTTTGAGATACCATACACAAGTGTGTGTGTGTGTGTGTGTGTGTGTGTGTGTGTGTGTGTGTGTGTGTTGTGTTTGTTTTAGCATGTTAAGCATCACTATGATAGGCTTGAGATACACAAGTGTGTGTGTGTGTGTGTGTGTGTGTGTGTGTGTGTGTGTGTGTGTATCTGTGTTTAACATGTTAAGTGCCAATAAGAAAGGCTTGAGATACACAAGTGTGTGTGTGTGTGTTAAGTGCCAATGTGTGCAAGTGTGTGTGTGTGTTGTGTGTGTGTGTGTGTGTGTGTGTGTGTGTGTGTGTGTGTGTGTGTGTGTGTTTAGCATGTTAAGCACCACCACTACGATAGGCTTGAGATACACGAAAGCTTGTGTGTGTGTGTGTGTGTGTGTGTGTGTGTGTGTTTTAGCATGTTTAACATGATTAAGTGCCAACTAATGAATAGGCTTGAGATACACAAGTGTGTGTGTGTGTGTGTGTGTGTGTGTGTGTGTGTGTGTTGTGTATCTGTTGTTTAAGCTTGAGATACATGTTAAGGCCAATAAGAAAGGCTTGAGATACACACAGTGATGTGTGTGTGTGTGTGTGTGTGTGTGTGTTTAGCATGTGTGTGTGAGTACACTGTGTGTGTTGTGTGTGTGTGTGTGTGTGTTTGTTTTAACATGTTAAGCAGCACTACGATAGGGCCTTGAGATACACAAGTGTGTGTGTGTGTGTGTGTGTGTGTGTGTGGATCTGTGTTTAACATGTTAAGTGCCAATAAGAAAGCCTTGAGATACGATACACAAGTGTGTGTTGTGTGTGTGTGTGTGTGTGTGTGTGTGTGTGTGTGTGTGTGTGTGTGTGTGTTTGTGTTTTTCAGCATGTTTAAGCATCACTATGATAGACTTGAGATACACAAGTGTGTGTGTGTGTGTGTGTGTGTGTGTGTGTGTGTGTATCGTGTGTTTAACATGTTAAGTGCCAATAAGAAAGGCTTGAGATACACAAGTGTGTGTGTGTGTGTGTTTGTGTGTTTGTGTGTGTGTGTGTGTGTGTGTGTGTTGTGTGTTAACATGTTAAGTGCTCAACTACGATGAAAGGCTTGAGATACACAAGTGTGTGTGTGTGTGTGTGTGTATCTGTGTTTAACATGTTAAGTGCCAATAAGAAAGCCTTGAGATACGCAAGTGTTTGGTTGGTGTGTGTGTGTGTGTGTGTGTGTGTGTGTGTGTGTGTGTGTGTGTGTGTGTGTGTGTGTGTTGTTTCAGCATGTTAAGCATCACTATGATAGACTTGAGATACACAAGTGTGAGTGTGTGTGTGTGTGTGTGTATCTGTGTTTAACATGTTTAAGCATCACATAAGAAGGCTTGAGATACACAAGTGTGTTGTTGTGTGTGTGTGTGTGTGTGTGTGTGTGTGTGTGTGTGTGTGTGTGTGTAGGCCACAATTGGTGTGTGTGTGTGTGTGTGTGTGTTGTGTTTAACATGTTAAGTGCCAATAAGAAAGGCTTGAGATACACAAGTGTGTATGTGTGTGTGTGTGTGTGTGTGTGTGTGTGTGTGTGTGTGTGTGTGTGTGTGTTGTGTTTTAGCATGTTAAGCATCACTATGATAGGCCTGAGATACACAAGTGTGTGGGTGTGTGTGTGTGTTGTGTGTGTGTGTGTGTGTTTTTTTAGCATGTTAAGCATCACTATGATAGGCTTGAGATACACAAGTGTGTGTGTGTGTGTGTGTGTGTGTGTGTGTGTGTGTATCTGTGTTTAACATGTTAAGTGCCAATAAGAAAGGCTTGAGATACACAAGTGTGTGTGGGTAGGTGTGTGTGTGTGTGTGTGTGTGTGGTGTGTGTGTGTGTGTGTGTGTGTTGTGTGTGTTTGTGTTAGCATGTTAAGCGCCACTACGATAGGCTTGAGATACATAAGTGTGTGTGTGTGTATGTGTGTGGTGTGTGTTTGTTTGTTTTAGCAGTTTTAAGCATCACTATGATAGGCTTGAGATACACAGTGTGTGTGTGTGTGTGTGTGTGTGTGTGTGTGTGTGTTTGTGTGTGTATCTGTTTTAACATGTTAAGTGCCAATAAGAAAGGCTTGAGATACACAAGTGAGTGTGTGTGTGTGTGTGTATCTGTGTTTAAGTGTGTATGTGTGTGTGTTTGTTTAACATGTTAAGCAGCACTACGATAGGCTTGAGATACACAAGAGTGTGTGTGTATCTGTGTTTAACATGTTAAGTGCCAATAAGAAAGCCTTGAGATACGCAAGTGTGTGTGTGTGTGTTTGTGTGTGTATGTGTTTGTGATTAACATGTTAAGCCCCACTACTATAGGCTTGAGATACACAAGTGTGTTGTGTGTGTGTATCTGTGTTTTAACATGTTAAGTGCCAATAAGAAAGGCTTTGAGATACACAAGTGTGTGTGTGTGTGTGTGTGTGTGTGTGTGTGTGTGTTGTGTGTGTATGTATGTGTGTGTTTTTGTGTTTTACATATTAAGCGCCACTATGATAGGCCTGAGATACGCAAGTGTGTGTGTGTATATATATATCTATATATATATAGTATATATATATATATATATATATATATATATATATATATATATATATATATATATATATATATATATATATATATATATATATATATATATGTATACATTCATTCATTCATTTCATCTTCTACCAGCTTTATCCGATCTTCCCTCGGGTCACGGGGGAGTCTGTGTCTATCTCAGGCATCTATGGGCATTAATGCAGGATACACCCTGGATGGAATACCAACCCATCACAGGGCACACACACACACACACACACACACACACACACATTACACACATTACCACTTTATCGAACCCTGACCCCCTGGCGGTGTGAGAGGCGAACGTGCTAAACACTAAGTGCCCCCCCTATATTTATTTATCTTTTCTTTCTTTCTTTCTTTCTTTCTTTTTTTCTTTCTTTCTTTCTCTCTTTATTTATTTATTTATTTAGGAATAAAAATAAAAATTAGTTTAATTTTTTTTAAATAAAATCTGCTTTTATTATACATTCTGTATTACTTGCTGGAGTTCTTAATCCTGGCAACAAATGATGATTAATGCTTTAATTAAGGTTCACTGGCTGATTAGTATCACAGAGCTGAAATCTTATTCATGGACAGGGATTTTTCCTTGTTGTTTTTTTTTCTCCATATATATATATATATATGTGTGTGTGTGTGTGTGTGTGTGTGTGTGTGTGCTGCATGACAGGTGGTGCCTAATTCAGAGTGCACCTTATTTGCATACGTTTGACAACCATCTGTGCCAATACTGTCCACGACGTCTCTATTAGGCTTCATGCCACATGCTGCAACCAGGAAATCCGCACGCGCTTCGAGATGGGGTCGAGTCGCCATTTCAACCGCTGTGACGCTCACTTTCACGTCGCCTCGTACGACGGCCCGCGGTTTACCACGTTCACTCGCGATTAATCGCACATTAACCCCATGTTTACAATGTACCGTAAACAAATACGTTTCATGTTTCTAATACTCTGTAACGGAGATGTTATAATTATATACATTACTCGCAGGTTGTACGTAACAAAACAAAACAGCATTTTTTTTTTTTTTCAAATAGTTAGATGCGATATACTATGATTTATATTAATATGAGATTTTTTATAAAAAGAAAATTACATTTTTTAGAACTTTTTTTGCATTATTATTATTATTATTATTATTCATTCATTCATTTTCTACCGCTTTATCCGATCTTCCCTCGGGTCACGGGGAGTCTGTGCCTATCTCAGGCGTCTTTGGGCATTAAGGCAGGATACACCCTGGATGGAATGCCAACCCATCGCAGGGCACATATACACACTCAGATTCACACACACATTCATACACTAGGGACAATTTTCCACGGTGCCAATCAACCTACCGTGCATGTTTTTGGACCGGGAGGAAACCGGAGAACCCGGAGAAAAAAACCCCTGAGGCACGGGGAGAACATGCACAAACTCCACACACACATGGCCGAGACGGGAATCGAACCCGGATCCTGGCGGTTTGAGGAGAATGTGCTAACCACTAAACCACCATGCCTGTATTATTTATTATTATTATTATTATTATTTATTATTTTCTATTATTATTTTTATTATGATTATTATTATATTATATTTTCTGGCCGCCAGCTCTCCATCTGGAGAATATAAAGCTTATCATACACCCCAGATTCAGTGAAATTGCCCAATTAAGTCCAATTACGGAACCTGTGCAAACATCCAAATAAATCCCAGAGCGCCGGAAATGAACGCTATTACCTGCAATCATGCGTCGTCCGTACTTAAAGCTGCTCTATGCCAAGAAAAAGGACCGTCGCGGTGATCAGCATGTGTGTGGAGAATCATGGTGGTAAATATACATCTTAAGCAGGAGTGTTGAAGAGGCGCAATACAAAAATCTGAAAATATCACCTAATAACTGGGATTCAAAGGCCGACTAAAATGTCGAACACATTTAAGGCATTTGGCAGACTCCCTTATCGAGAGCGACTCACAACTGAGCAACTGAGGGTTAAGGGCCATTACTCAAGGGCCCACTAGTAGTAGCTTGGTGCTGGTGGGGTTTGAACCTGCCATCTCTTTTGGTCCAGAGGCCAACACCTTAAACCACTAAGCCACCCCCACCTCCCTCTAACAATACTTATATAATATAAGTTAAGTATATCATTCATTCATCATCTACCCCCAATCTTCATCTCTACCGCTTATCCGAATATTCCCTCGGGTCACGGGAGCCTGTGCCTATCTCAGGCGTCTAGGGCATTAGGCAGGATACACCCTGGATGGAATGCCAACCCATCGCAGGGCACACACCACACACACATTCACACACAGAGGATACCATTCATGGGACCTAAATATGAACGGATTTTCCCACTTCATTTGCCAATCACCTAACCCTGGACCGGATGTGTTTTGGAACCGTGGTGACACCCGGAGAACACCGGGATAAACAAAGCACAAACCCTGAAGCACCACACTCAAAGAGAGAAACAGTCGGCAACTCCAGACACCCACATTGCGAACGGGAATCGAACCCCTGATCTTGCGTTAGCGACACGTGGATTATCTAGGATAGTACGAGAACGTAGTAAAAGATCAGGTTTGATATAGATTAATTATGAAATGAACTCCCTGAGAAGGGCACTGGGTTGAGCGGTAGCACTCGCTCACACAGAGAAATCAGCATCTATATCCAGTTGTAAGGTGGACAACGCTGGCGACCTCGTTCGACGAACGCAGACCTCAAATCCACCAGAAAATGAAGAGGTCCGACTCGACCCAGTCTGGGTGTGCCTCAAGGTCTTCGATACGGCAGGCTGAAGGTCACACATATCGCGGCCGCGAGGGCACGGAACCGGATAGTCAAGGAATGCACCATCGCTGGCACACCCACTCCTCCCCACTCACAACACTCCAACCCGACCAAAAAACTTCCATACAAGCTGGGATCTTTTCCAAGTGCAATCACCACCATGCATGGTTTTGGACCCGGAAGAACCGGGAGAACCCTGAGAACCCCGGCGCAACGGGAACTGCCTAAACCGCCCCACACGGCCGGTGGGAACATTTCGAACCCGGAGGGGCCCGGAGTGTAGGGGAACGTATATTAACTCACCGTGCCGATATGGTGTGGTGGTTTGAGGTGTTGTGTATATATAATATATAATATACTGATTTAAGATATATATATATTAATATATAGATGATATAAGGTCGACTGTCCCATTTTCAGTTTCCACTATCTGAGGTCCCGTTCCGGAAGGCATAGCCATTGTGTGTCGCTCCAGTCATCGAGGTGGGGACGGAAGCATCTGTGATCGATTGGATAGCCCTGTATATAACTTGAGTCACTTTAACCAATCGTAATGGTGACGAAAACTTGACAACCAGCCAAAGAAAACAACCAACGCACTTTGGCGCTGTGTCCATAAAGCATCCAACATCCTGCATTCCGTGTGAAATCCAGCAAAAACAGTTGGGTGGTCTGTGAAGCGGGGCGGAATGCTGGGGGGCCGCGCGATGTCGAACATAACTCAACATCTTTATAATATACTATAATCAAGCAGACCAACACCCACACTACTCGAATAAGGAGTCTGAAAAGTCTTCTAAACAGGTACTCAAACAATAAGGAGAGGGCACTAACCCACAGTCGTGCACGAAACGACCGTGCCAAATCGCGTCCACCCGCGCAGCCATATTCGCACACGCCAAAAGGGCTCTTCACACACAGGAAGCCACAGACTCGAACGAATAACAATAAGAAAAGAGTGATACAACAGGATAGGAAAGCCTAAGTCATAAACAGAAAAGAAAAAAACCCAACAGCTAAACAAAGAACACAACTACATAAACACAAGAAAATCCCTGGGGGGACATGTAAGTGGACACATACAGACAATGGTGAATGAATAATGATTAATAAAAACAACAAAAATAGGATACACACAAGATGTGACGTAAAAAGCTAAAAAAAAAAAACCCAACACAGAAAATCAAAAACAGAGAAAATCACAAGTCAAAATTGGGACGCGATTAAATAATAATCGGGAAAAAGGCGAAAAAGGAGTATGAGACAATAATGATGAATGCGATGCAAAACGGGAAGTAAGATGAATATCTACAGTGAAATATAAAAAAAAAAAAAAATAGAAAGGAAAGATTCAAAAAAATAGGGGCGGAGTGTGGAAATAAAAAAAGGATTAGGATTAAAAGAGAGAAAAAGAAGGTAAAAAAGGGTGGGATGCGGGGAAAAAAGTAATAGGAGAAAAAGAGATAGGAGACAAAGTAAATATGGCATCTAAACTAAGTACAGTGGAGGGGGACGTCGCGTAGAGGGGCGAAACAGGAGGTATTGACATGAGAAGGAGAAAGGGGGGCGAAGATGAGGAAAGAGAAAAAGGATTGGAGGAAAGGAGGGATAAGAAGGGAAAGCAGAGGATGTAGGAAAAAAGAGGGAGAAAACATATGCCTAAACAGTAAGGGGAAAAGAACAATACAAACAAAAAGAAAAAAAAAAGAAACAAGGAGGGAGTAAAAAAAAAAAAGTAAAAATAAACAAACAGTAAAAAAAATAAATATGAAAGATAAGAGAAGGGGAAGCGTAGAGAGCGAGAAAGGGGAAGAGACACAATGCAAAAAAAGAAAAAGATAAAAAAGAGAACCGCTAAAGTAAACTAACAAGAATGAAGAAAAGACGGGACATTAGATAGTACGAAAAACGCGAGAAAAGCAGAAAACAAGAGAAGATACTAAAACTAGAAAGCTGAAAGTTGTGGAGTGGTGAAAAGCGGAAGGGGGGGATGGCAAAAGAGGAACAGAGGAGCGAGTGGGGGAAGGAAGAGGACCAAGAGACAGTGATATCGAAAGAAGGGGGAGACCGATAGAAGAAATGATTGAAAGAAAAAAAGATAGAAGTCTCGAAAGAGCAGAAATCAATAATAGAAACGGAAGAAAAAAATGAAAAGACAAAGAATGAGGAGAAAAAAATAAAACTAAACTACAAATAATAAGCACAAAAAAATAAAAAAAGATAAAGAAAAGATCCAAAAAAATAAATAGTATGAATAAAAAGAAAAAGTATAAAAGCGAAAAAATAAAATAAAGAACAAAAAAAAAAAATATAAAATTATAACCCTACAAAACAGGGGGGGAGAGAAACATCGCCTCAACAAATTCAAAATAACTAAATACCGGTAAAATAAAATCAGAAACACAAAAACAAAAAAAAAAAATAAAATAAAAAAAGAAAAAAAAAAAAAAAAAAAAAAAAAAAAAAAAAAAAAAAAAAAAAAAAAAGTAACTAACTATATAGTAAATATTACAAAGAAGAAGGGGGGGAAAAGGGAAAAAAAGAAAAAACTACTAGAAACTAAAAATGAGAAGTGAGAGAAAAAAATACAACAGAAAAAAAAATTAAGAGCACAGAGGGACGAAATGAGAATGTAAAGATAAAAAAAATAGTTGAATAGAATAAATATAAATAAGATAGAAATAATGAGGATCTCGTAAAGACTGAAAGAAAATAGCAAAAAAAATAAAGGGAAAAAAACAAAACAACGAAAATAATGTGGCTCTGAACCTGTCGGAAAGAAAAAAAATATAAAAAAGAAATAAAAACTATATAACTTGGACAGGCAAAGACAAGCATAAACTTCTAAACAACAGGGTGAAGAAAATAATGAGGGTTGTGTAGGACGGTCTCGAATGAATAAGGAAAATACGTACAGATAATGGTCTTGATACGACAAATCCTCAACACAATGAAAAAAAAAACAGTACTAGAAAACAACCCCAAAAACTAAAAAAAAATACAAACCAAAAAATGAAAAGGCGAAAAAATCATCGGAGAAAAAATAATACAAAAAAAATAAAAAAAATATAATATAAAGAAAAATAAAGAAAATAAAATAAAAAATATGACTTATCTGAGGAAATAATATAAAAAAGAAACGGGAACAAGGAAAACAAGATAAAGGATAAAAAAACGATTAAGAAAAGATAATCAAGAAAAATAAGAAATAATAGATAAACAAAAAAATAAGATAAAAATAAGAATAAATTCAATAAAACGGAAAGAAAAAATAAATAAAAAACCAGAAGAAGAAAAAAAATCAAAAATCGAGAGTAAAAAAGATAAATATAATATAAAAAAAAAAAAATTGCAAGGTCGAAATAGACCAAAAATACAAGAAAATGATACAAAATATAATAAAAATAATAGATATAAAAACAACGAAAACAGAAATTCACAGTATAACGAAATAAACAAAAAAATAAAAAAAAAAGAATAAGGAAAGAATCTTCCCAAAAATAAAAAAAACAAAAATAAAAAGAAAAAAAAGAAAAAACATAAAGAATACACAAAAAAATCGAAAAAGTGGGGACACAAAAAAAACAAAGTAACCTATATAAAGAACATTAAATAAAGAATCTAGAAGCGATAAAAACACGGGATATACGAAATTAAACAGAAGTAAATAAATAGAATCTCAAAAAATCGCCTAAATATTAAAAAAACAATAAAGAAGTATAAAATGCATAAACAATGAAAAGAATAATTAGGTGAAGATAGATAAAAATAAAGCGATAATGGATTAAACAACAATAAAAAAGAAGCAAACAAATTAAAAACAAAAATAAAACAAAAATATTATAAAAAAAAGTAAATAGAACTTTAAATCAAAAAAAAGATCAAAATAAGTGAATCAAATAAAAAGATAATAAAAAAGTGATATGAAAACAATAAACAAGAAAAAAAAAAATATTACATTATCAAATAAATTGATAAAAAACGACAATAAAAATGAAAAAAATTAAACAAAAAAAACAAAAAATACACAAATATCATATTAAAGAGAGAAAAAAATAAATAGAAATTAGAAAATAATTAGAATAAAAACGGATCGGAGAAGATCGAACCATAATAAAAAAAAAAAAAAAAGAATAAAAAAATAAAAAAAAAAAATATTGAAACCATAAGATAACTTTACATAAAAAAGTATTAATAACACCACGAAAAAATAAAAATAAAACCAAAGATTTAAATAATAAAATAACTAAAAAAAAGAAAAGTCAAATATTATTAAGATAAAATAAAAAATTATTCCGAAAAAATTCAAACAAACTGAAAATGAAAAAACAAGAATTAAATTCGAAGCAAAATAAATAAAAACACAATAAAATTAAAAAAGAATAAAAAATCAAAAGATAAAAACCAAAAACAATAATATACATAAAACGATCTATTTAAAAAATAAAACAAAAAAAGAAAAACATTGTATAAAGAAGGAACATCCTAATCAAATAACTGCAGACCCATAAAACAAAAAAATGTAAACAATCTCGAAAATATTCGAATCAATTTATTCCTAAATAAAAAGAAAAAAAAAATATCTGAAAGAAAACAAACGACATAAAAATAAAAAATGATCTCGACATACCCAAAACAAAAAAAAGTATAAAAAAACATGCTCTATCACACACCTACCACAACCAAAAAAACATAATATTATATACTAAAACCAAATAAAAAACGAATATCCCAAAGTAACACAAAACTATCCCTGAACATAATCGAGCCAAAAAACAGGGAATCGAAAATAAACCACCCTCAATGAAAACTTGAAAAAAAATTAATAACAAAACTAAATAAAAGGAAAATATTAAAGAAGAAGACCAAAGCAAAACAATGAAAATATAAATAAATTTATAATAAAAATATGCTAAAAAGATTTAATCATAATAAAAAATAAAAATTAAAGAAAGAAACGAAAAACAATATCAAAAACGAGAAAAAAAAACATAATAATAAAAAAAAATAGATAAATAAATAAATAAAAAAAAATTTAAAAAAAAAAAAAAAAAAAAAAAAATAATTTAAAAAAAAAAAAAAAAAAAAAAAAAAAACGCTCTGCTGAGGGCGGAAAATTAAAAAAATACAATAAAAAATAAAAATCTAAATAAACCAACTCGAGAAAAAATAGAGTAAAAAAAAACAAAATACACATAAATAAAAAAAAAAAAGTAATACTAAAAAAAAGAAATACGAATGAACCAAATCAAAAAACGAAAAAAAAGGGAAAAGAAAAGAGATAAGATAAACAAAAAATAGAATTTCTCGAGAGACAAAATCGGATGAAGAACAAACAAATAAATGTACACAACACATTACTGAAAAAAACAGAATAAAAACATAAATCGTATTAAAAATCCTCGAAAAACGCAGCGAATAAGAAGAAAAAAAATGATAAATAAAATAAGATAAACAATAAAACATATATAAAAAAAAATAACCAAGAGAAAATTAAAAAAAAAAAAAAAAAATAAAAACATAAAAAAAAAAAAAAAAAAAAAAAAAAAAAAAAAAGTTAGAAAAATCGATGGGATAAACACAACCATAGAATAAAAAAAAAAACAAAGATAGAAAACGAAAGTAAAGATTAAAGTAACCTAAAATTATATATAAGAAATAAAATAAAAATAAAAAGCTCATATAATAAAAATGTAAATAAAAAACGTGATAAGAAGCAAGAAGTAAAAATGAAATAAAACAAAAAAAAAAAAACGAGTAGATCTTAAAAAACAGATAAACTAAAAAGAATAGAAAGATAATAAAAAAAAAAGAAAAAATCTCTGAAAAATCGAAAAAAAATAATAACAAAAAAAAAATAACCGAAATAAAAAAAAAAAAAAAACAAAAAAAAAAAAAGAAAAAAAAAAAAAAAAAAAGAAAAGAAAAATAAATAAATAAATAAAAAAAAAAAAAAAAAAAAAAAAAAAAAAAAAAAAAAAAAAAAAAAAAAAAGACAAATAACAAATAGAAATAAAAAAGAATAAACAAAAAACTGGATTAAAAATATCGAAAACAAAAATTACGAGATACACAAAATTAGCTAAACAAAAAAAAAAAAAAAAAATAGTGATCGTATAAAAAAAAAAAAAACGATAAAAAAAAAAAAAAAAAAAAAATTAAAAAAAATTTAAAAAAAAAAAAAACAAAAACAAAAAAAAGAACATACAAAAATCGGAGTCAACACAAACAAAAAAAACAAAATCAGACATAACAATCGATAAAAAACTAAAAACAAAAAAATTCCATTACAAAAAAAAGTAAGGATCTACAAAATTCCGAAAAATAATAACTAAAAAAAAATTATCAAAATAAAAAAATTGCATAAAATATTAAAAAATCGAAACTAAACACAACATAAAAAAAACATAAAAATTAATGGACGAACACACTACTAAATACTATAATATACAAAAAAAAAAAAACAAGAAACGAAAGAAAACATAAAAAAAAAAAACATAAAAAGTGAATATTAAAAAAATATATAAAAAATAAATAAAAAATCAGAATTACCACAAATCTTAAAAATAAAAACATATACTATAAAATAAGATAAACACAAAAAGCACTCGATAAGAAAAACATCATAATAAAAAAAATATGAAATAAAATAACCACGATGAGAACAATAAAAAAACAAACGAAACAAAAATAATAATTGAGCCAAGAATAATCGCACAATCCCAAAACGAAATAAATAATACTACAAAAAAAAAAAGAAAAAAAAGAAAAATAAAATCACTAAGAGCAAAAAAATAATTCATTCAAAAAAAAAAACAAAAAATATATAACAATCAATATAACTAAAAAAAAAAAAAAAAAACAAAAATAAAAAAATAAAAATAAAAAAATTATAATATATATAAAAATCCCAATTCGAACGGCAAATTATGAGAAACACACTGCTATAGAATCACGATAATAGATAAGATTAATAAAAAAAAAAGATAATAATATAAACCAAAAAAGCAAAAAATTGATATTTGTATTACAATGCAACAACACTAATCAACACAGCATGTCCGAACGAAAATAAAAGAAATTAAGAGAAACAACAAAAAAAATGTAGAATACATCACAAAAAAATTTATTCACGACATAAAAAAAAACCAGAGAAATTATAAAAGAGAACACAAAATATCAACATAAAACAAAAACAGAAAGATCAATATTGAAACATTTAAGTGAAAAAACAGGAAAAAGAATAATATCAATCAGAAATCACATAAATTAAAGAATTAAAAAATATCATCAAATTTAATTATTCTAAAAAATATAACAACAAAGAAATCTAAAAAATAACCGATAAAAAAAAAAAAAAATAATTTTAAACATAAAAAAAAAAAAAAAATAAAATAAAAAAAATAAAATTAGATAAAATGAAAATAAAAACAAACAAAAAATTAAAATACTCAAAATATATCAAAATAATAAATAAAATAAAAAAAAAAAAATAAAAATTCTCCGAAATATAAATGAACTCTAAAAATAACAAAAAAATATATCAAAAAATAAATGGAATAGAATTTAAATAGAAGAAAAAAATAAAAAATATAATATAAAAAATACATATTCAAATTACTAAAATGAATAAATATCAACTATAAAAAAAAAAAAATCATCACAAAAACAAAAAACAAATTAGATGAAAATATAAATATTAAATATAATCATTTAAATAAAAATTCAAAAAAAAATAATAACATCGATTAATAAAAAAGAAAAAGAATAAATCGACACGCGATAGAATAAAAAAAATAAAATCAAAAGCAAAATATAAATAAAACAATCGATAAAAATTAATCAAAATTAAATAACATACATGAAAAAACACGACGAAAAAAAAATCAACGAATAAAAGAACAATTAAAAAAAAAATAGCAATGACAAAAACAAAAAAACAATCTAAACAAAACACAGAAAACATTAACAATAAATGCATGACATAAAAATTGCTCGAATAATCATAATAATACATAATAGTTATTATATCCATAAAAAATCATAATACTCAAAAATCCGTGATACAAAAAAACTAATGAGTATGAAATCAAAACAAGATAAAAACTAAATAAAATAGCAAAATAATAAAATATCAAAAAATTTTGAAAAATAAAAAAAATTTAAAAAAAATAACTAAACAAATCGAAAAAAAATTACTAACATATACTATTCGAAAAAATCCAAATTAAACTACATAAATGATCGAAAACAAAAATCCGAAGCTTTATCACATTCGCAACATTACACATAAATATGTTCAAAAAATATAATTCGCAAACAATCAACATCAAAAAAAAAATAGAAATCTCACATCCAGTAATTCATCCAACAGACAAAAAAAAAAATACAAACCCAACACTAAATACATAAAAAAAATGAAACAAAATCAAATAAAATAAAACACAAAAGACTCTCATATTAATTATCGGCGTCTCGGCGGCTGTTTCCACTCCGCTTGCATGTTCACACCTTTAGGTGTACCTTCACTGATTGATCAAAACCGCGCACATCTGATAAGGAGCTTGTTAGCTTGTGTGTGTGTGTGTGGGGTGTGGGTGGGGGGGGGGGGGTTTGGGGGGGGTCTGGGGGGGCGACAGATGTACGGCGTCTGCGACAACTTCTTCTTCTCCGAAACCTCAACATTTCCCGTGCCACGTCTTTTCTGGCCGAACTTGAAGGCCGGGTACATTCAAGAAAAGCAAACTATATTGTTTTATAGCCGGGAAGGAGGAAAAGAAATGAGGTGAGAGGAATAAATGAGCTAATCCGGTTTTATTTTGCGCACTCGGAGATTTTTACGGCACGCCAACGTCGGCCGAGTGGCTCGGAGTGTCGCGCGAATGAAGGCTTATGAAGGCTTATGAAGCCGCTCCCTTGTATCTAAGCTACAACGTGTCGTGAATGAACATCGTCATTGTGGGAGGGGGGGTGTGGCTCGGTGGGTTAAGGGGCCGGGCTACTGATCGGCAGTGTTGGGAAGGTTATTTTGGAAATGTAATATATTACAGAACACACAAATGACCTTATTAAAAATATTGTAATAGTAAGTATTATTAATTCTTTTATAAAAGTAACTGATTACAATTTGATTACTTTTTGATTATATCTTCATTTGTCCACTAGGTGGCGCTTAATGAAATTAACATTCTAAGGAAAAAAAAATTCCAACCCTAGGAGAAGTATATATATAAATATATAGATATATATATATATATATATATATATATATATATATATATATATATATATATAGTATAAAGTAGTAAATTAAGTAGCACAAACTGAAAGGATTAGTGGGCTTAGTGGCTTAGTGTTTAGTGGTTAGCACGTTCGCCTCACACCTGCCAGGGTCCGGGTTCGATTTCCGTCTCGGCCATGTGTGTGTGTGGAGTTTGTGCATGTTCTCCCCGTGCCTCAGGGGGTTTTTCTCCGGGTTCTCCGGTTTCCTCCCCCGGTCCAAAAACATGCACGGTAGGTTTGATTGGCACCTTGGAAAATTGTCCCTAGTGTATGAATGTGTGTGTGTGTGTGTGTGTGTGTCCTGCTATGGGTTGGCATTCCATGCAGGGTGTATCCTGCCTTAATGTAAAAGAAATAGGAATGAAAGTAAGAATGTAAAAAAAAAATAAAATATATATATATATATATATATATATATATATATATATACAGAGTGAAATGTCCAACTGTAATTCATTCACAGACTTGTTTATGCAATATGCCTCTGGCGTATTGACGAGTCTGATGATCTTAATTAAGACACGTCAAGTCGCAATAACTCAGCTGGAGCCACTGAAGTGACACGGTGCTTAATAGATCACAACCACACAGAAGTGCATGAGCAGATCCAAAACTTGCATTAATACATTACATTCATTCATTCATTCATGTTCTATCTCAGGCGACTATGGGCATTAAGGCAGGATACATCCTGAATGGAATGCCAACCCATCGCAGGACACACACACACACACACACACACACACATTCATACACTAGGGACAATTTTCCAAGGTGCCAATCAACCTACCGTGCATGTTTTTGGACCGGGAGGAAACCGGAGAACCCGGAGAAAAACCCCCTGAGGCACGGGGAGAACATGCAAACTCCACACACACATGACCGAGACGGGAATCGAACCCGGACCCTGGCGGTGTGAGGCGAACGTGCTAACCACTAAGTGTCTCCTGCATTAATACAATATTAGAATATTTCACAGCCACACAATAATATGCAGAGGCCAGGATTTATGTTTGTGGCCCAAACGATACCTAAGCAGCAGCCACAAATAGGGAAACTCGAGCCTGTAAAATGAGGCGTATTTGAATTTTTGTGGTTTAGCGTAAATATTTGCGACTGCTTTCGGGATTCGCTTCAGGTTCGGGGGATATGTGGATCCGTGTCGCGATGTCAGGGACTCCCGTGTTTTTCCCGTGTCACTGTGTTTGGGTTTTCGTCACCACACCGGTCTAATTCAATTGCATTCTACGTTTCTCATTTTCAGCTGCGAACGTTGACGCAAGTAAAGTGTTTTTTTTTTGGAGGGTTTGGGGGTTTTTTCGACATGAAAACAGATCGGGGGAAGTTAACGCTCGGCCTTCATATGTGGCCAAACTTCGTTTCCCCAGCGTTCCTTTGGGGTCCTGGGAATGGAATTAGCTGAATAAACCCAACGCTTAAATGTTTTTACTGGCTATAAGATTTTCTGAAAATCCTATTTTTTTTCCCCCTCGTTCCTCATTTAGATCGTCACTCGTTACTTACACGACGATTTCCTGTGAAGATTCAAATGGGGACCTGCTGACCAATCACAGAACACCACAGATCATCAAACCATAAAACGGGTGTTAACCAACCCGCACACTGTATAGGTATCGTTTATATAGATATACTTATAGATTATGTGCAATAATAAAATAATAATAATAATAATAATAATAATAATAATAATAATAATAATAATAAATAGGGCTGTAAATAGATTTAAAAAATGTATAGTGAATAATAATAATAATAATAATAATAATAATAATAATAAATAATAATACAAAATAAAAATAATGAAAATAAACAAAAAAATAATAAAAATAAATAATAATATAATAATAATAATAATAATAATAATAAACTGTATTGTGATTAATAATACCATAATTCATAAATAATTCATAAAATCAATAAAAAAAATAGAAATAATAAAAAAATAATAATAATAATAATAATAATAATAAACTCTATTGTTAATTAATAATACCAGAAATTCAAAATTTGTAATAGCAATATAGATATGGATAAATATCAATGCTTTATGCAAATGTATGTTTATTATTAGTGAAGTTAAAAATGTTATTTTTCAAGGATTGGCAATATGTGCAATGATAATAAATAACAGTAATAAAATAATAATAATAATAATGATAATATGATAATAATAATAATAATATAATAATAATAATAATAATAATAATAAAATAATAATAATATGTGGGGCACGGTGGCGTAGTGGATATATATATATATAATATATATATATATATATATATATAAGGGGCATCGGTGGCGTAGTGGTTAGCACGTTCGCCGCTCACACCGCCAGGATCCGGGTTCGATTCCCGTCTCGGCCATGTGTGTGTGTGGAGTTTGCATGTTCTCCCCGTGCCTCAGGGGGTTTTTCTCCGGGTTCTCCGGTTTCCTCCCCCTGGTCCAAAAACATGCACGGTAGGTTGATTGGCACACCTTGGAAAATTGTCCCTAGTGTATGAATGTGTGTGTGTGTGTGTGTGTGTGTGTGTGTGTGTGTGTGTGTGTGTGTTTGTGTGTGTGTGTGCCCTGTGATGGGTTGGCATTCCATCCAGGGTGTATCCTGCCTTAATGCCCATAGATGCCTGAGATAGGCACAGACTCCTCCCTGACCCCGGTGACCCAGATCGGAAGATCGGATAAGATGAATCGATGTATAGATATATATATATATATATATATATATATATATATATATATATATATATATATATATATATATATATAAAATAATAGGACTGTATCATGATTAATCACATGATTTTCAACTCCCGATTAACAGAGTTGTATCTTTTCAAATGTCGTGTAATACTCTAATCAATTATAGACATGGACAAATATCAATTTGTCTTTATGCTTTATGCAAAAGTATTATTATTATTATTAGTGAAACCATAGTTAAAAATGTATTTGTTTCAAAGACAAAGTAATTGTTTCAGCATCAATTTAAACTAGCGAATATGTGTGTGTGTGTGTGTGTTGTGTGTGTGTGTGTGTGTGTGTCATAACAGATCTATAAAAAGCAACAGTCATACCTAGCTAATAATACGGATGCTGGTAATCTTGACTGCACTTGATTTAGCCTCTCCTTCAGAAGCTCATTCCCCCTCACGTCTTCATACCTTCTTATGTGTTTGTTATTTACTAAAACTTGTAATATTTCTAAGCCAGTCTTTTATATTAAAAATTAAAAATAAAAAAAAGTGTGTGGTGTGTGTGTGTGTGTGTGTGTGTGTGTGTGTGTGTGTGTGTAGTGTGAAAGCTCTGCCCTGGCCAATATGATCCGTACATCTACAAGTCCTTTTCCTTTTCCTTTCTTGTCGCCGTTTCTTTGTCTGTTCATTTGCACAAAAGACAGGATGAAAAATGACAATGGCGACGTGAGGCGTCTGCCGGCGAGACTGGCAGCTGAGAGCAATTTCCTGTCGAAACCTGCGTGTCTGGTAAAAGACAGCTGAAGGGCGAGGAGACAATACGACATTAACAGTAAGACGGAGAGAACCTCCCTGATTAATCCACTGCCGAGAGACGCCACCTTTCTGTCCCACCACCGCCGGCGTAATGGAATTGACGTGTTACTAGGAGAAGGTAGCGCTTATATAAATCTTAAGATGTTTTGCTGTAAAAATAAAAAAAATGTATATAAAACATGGTTTGTGGTATTTTCTTTATACATCCGTGTTCAGGTAATAACCAAAGAGATGAACTGATTCAGGCTTCGGCTATAAGGATAATGGTTTCTTCAAGTTTCTTTGGTTTCCTTCATTCAAAAACATTCCATATTATTATTATTATTCATTCATTCATTCATCTTTTACCTACTAACGCTTTATCCGATCTTCCCCTCAGGTCACGGGGAGTCTGTGTCTATCTCAGGCGTCTATGGGCATTAAGGCAGGATACACCCTGGATGGAATGCCAACCCATCGCAGGACACACACACTCACATACACACACACATCCATACACTAGGCAGAATTTTCCAAATTGCCAATCAACCTACTGCATGTTTTTGGACCGGAGGAAACCGGAGAACCCGGAGAAACAACCCATGAGGCACGGGGAAGAACATGCAAACTCCACACACACATGGCCGAGACGGGAATCGAACCCGGACCTGGTGGTGTGAGGCGAACGTGCTAACCACTAAGCCACCGTGCCCCCATTATTATATTATTATTAGTATTATTATTAGTATTGTTATTAGTATTATTATTTTAATTTATTTTACATACTTGATTGATTCTGTAAGGAAAATCCTTTTCTTCAAATATCTCAGCTTGTTTGGAAGCTGGGGTCCGAGCGCAGGGTCAGCGATGATACCGCTGGAGCACAGAGGGTTAAGGGCCTTGCTCAAGGACGATACAGGGGCTCGAACCCCCGACCTTCCAATCAGTAGCCCAGCACCTTAAACCACTGAGCTACACCCTCATCTTATTTTATTATTATATTCATTCATTCATCTTCTATCTTCTATCCTCCGCTTTACTCGCTTTATCCGATCTTCCCTCGGGTCACGGGGAGCCTGTACCTATCTCAGGCGTCTATGGGCATTAAGGCAGGATACAACCCTGGATGGAATGCCAACCCATCGCAGGACACACACACACATTCACACACACATTCATACACTAAGGACAATTTTCCAAGGTGCCAATCAACCTACCGTGCATGTTTTTTGGACCGGGGAGGAAACCGGAGAACCCGGAGAAAAAAAACCCCTGAGGCACGGGGAGAACATGCAAACTCCACACACACATGGCCAAGACGGGAATCGAACCCGGACCCTGGCGGTGTTAGGCGAACGTGCTAACCACTAAGTCACCGTGCACCACTTATTATTATTATTATTATTATTATTATTAGCGGCCTTCGACCTCGAGCCATGGCTACTTGATGGATGAACGTTCTATAGGAAGTTCGATCACGTACAAGCCTAGTTAGGTCTGCCAGGGATCTTCTCTACCGCTGCTGTAATTCTGTCAAACCATCCACTAGCTGGTCTTTTCTTTTCACCTGCTTCCTTCTATTCTTCCACCCATGATGTCCTTCTCCATGGTTGATGTGTCCAAATTAGTCGTAGCTTGGCGATCCTTGTTGACATGTCCAGGATTGATTCCTTCCATAATTGATTCGTTCGTGTTTCCGGCCGTCCATGGTATCGATAACATCCTTCTCCAACGCCACATTTCATATATATTTATATATATATAAAACAGTAATAACAGTAACAAGGTAAACAGTAATAAGTAATAAAGGCACACACACACACACAATGTAAAGTAATAACACATAACAGTAATAAAGTCATATATAAAGTAATAAGACAGAATAGTAACAGTAATAAACACACAGTAATAAACATATATAAAGTAATAACAGAATAGTAACAGTAATAAAGTCATATATAAAGTATAACAGTAATATAATATATATATAAAGTATATATATATATATATATATATATATAACATATATCATATATATATATAGTAACATATATATATATATATATATATATATATAAAGTCATATATGGAATATAATAAGTCATATATAAAGTAATAAGAATAGTAACAGTAATACATATATAAAGTAAAGTAATAAAGTCATATATAAATAAAGTAATAACAGAATAGTAACAGTAATAAAGTCATATATAAAGTAATAAGACAGTAACAGTAACAGTAATAAAGTCATATATAAAGTAATAAGACAGAAATAACAGTAATAAAGTCATATATAAAGTAATAAGACATAGAATAGTAACAGTAATAAAGTAATAAAGTAATCATATATATAAATAAATATATAGTAAATATAGTATATATATATATATATAACAGTAATAACATATATAAAGTAATAAATAGAATAGTAATAACATATGTAAAGTAATAAGGTGGTAATAAAGTAACAGTAATAACATATATAAAGTAATAACAGTAATAAAGTAATAAAGTCATATATAAAGTAATAAGACAGAATAGTAACAGTAATAAAGTCATATATAAAGTAATAACATAACACAGAATAGTAACAGTAATAAAGTCATATATAAAGTAATAAGACAGAATAGTAACAGTAATAAAGTCATATATAAAGTAATAAACAGAATAGTAACAGTAATAACAGTAATAAAGTCTTATATAAAGTAATAAGACAGTAAGACAGAATATAAACAGTAATAATAAGTAATAAAGTCATATATAAAGTATATATAAAGTAATAACATATATAAAGTAATAACACAGAATATAACAGTAATAAAGTCATATAATAAAGTAATCAGTATAGTAATAAAGTCATATATAAAGTAACACAGAATAGTAACATATAAAGTCATATATAAAGTAACAGTAACAGAATAGTAACATATAAAGTCATATATAAAGTAATAACACAGAATAGTAACAGTAATAAAGTCATATATAAAGTAATAATAAGTAATAAAGTCATATATAAAGTAATAACAGTAACAGTAACAGTAATAAAGTCATATATATAACAGTATATATATATATATATATATATATATATATATATATATAGTATATATATATAGATATAACAGTAATATCATATATAAAGTAATATAGAATAGTAACATATAAAGTCAAATAAAGTAATAACACAGAATAGACAGTAATAAAGTCATATATAAAGTAATAACATAATAACAGTAATAAAGTCATATATAAAGTAATAAGTAATAAAGTCATATATAAAGTAATATAAAGTAAAGTAATAAGTCATATATAAAGTCATATATAAAGTAATAACACAGAATAACAGTAATAAGTCATATATAAAGTAATAACACAGAAAGTAACAGTAATAAAGTCATATATAAAGTAATAACACAGAATATAAAGTAATAAAGTCATATATAAAGTAATAACAGAATAGTAACAGTAATAAAGTCATATATAAAGTAATAACAGTAACAGTAACAGTAATAAAGTCATATATAAAGTAATAAGACAGAATAGTAACAGTAATAAAGTCATATATAAAGTAAGTAATAACACAGAATAGTAACAGTAATAAAGTCATATATAAAGTAATATATAAAGTAATAACACAGAGAATAGTAACAGTAATAAAGTCATATATAAAGTAACACAGAAATAACACAGAATATAAAGTAATAACATATATAAAGTAATAAATAACAGTAACAGTAATAAAGTCATATATAAAGTAATAAGACAGAATAGTAACAGTAATAAAGTCATATATAAAGTAATAACAGTAACAGTAACAGTAATAAAGTCATATATAAAGTAATAAGACAGAATAGTAACAGTAATAAGGTACAGTAACTTCGCCTTTACATTCTTTTATTAAGAGTAACATTGTTGTTTATTGTTATTTACCAGTCCGTTTGGTTATACTTATATCCCAGATGACAACTTAATTATCAGAAGAATAATAACATCATTAGATATTCGCGTAAAAAAGTGCGCCGCATGTAATTGACTGTGATTTCTCCCTCGTGATTTTATTCTCCTTCTTTTATTTTTAATACATAAATGACTTCATTAAGTATTCATACCAATTCGTATTGATTCTCTAAGTGAAGTGAGTTCCAACGGCGCCGTCGATCTTTTATTAATACCGCGTATAAAAATAAATCAATCAATCCTGAAGTAAATAGAGCGCTCTCGTGCTCGCGCTCGCTAACAATAATTAGTGTCTTTAATTCTTTTTCTCGCCGCTTATCTGCCTAAACCCTTAATCATGCCGTACAGGCCCTGCTTTCGCGCCGAGCTCGCTCAAGGACGAGAGATATCCACAGTCATTTTTCATCCTCGCGTGTAGCGTATGTCGTCCGCGTTTAGCTCCTTAATCAAAAAAAAAAAAAGAAAAAGAAAAGAAAAAAAAAGAATAAAAACCCTGACGTGTTTGTCGTTTTTTTGTTTTTGTCTTTCATGAGAGTTGTTCCTTTATACGCACGTTCCCACCGTCGGCGCCGAGTTCGTTTACAGCGTCGGAGAAGAAAAGCGCTGGGATTAATTAGACGCGCTCGTCCCAGCGGCGGCGTCCTCCAGGAGTCTCCAGGCGTCCTCCTTATCGCCGCAGCCCTATCTGTTTATTAAAGCAGAGCGAGGCGAGCTGGCCTGGAAATTATGAAGCCTGACTGTTCCTACTCCCTCTTATTTATTTATTTATTTATTTATTTACAGCTGGCCAGGCCTTGCTCCGGAGTAATTGAGCAATTAGGAATGATTGATTCATTGCCAAGAAGAGTGTAAGACAGAACGAAAGAGGAGAGAAGAGAGACTAGGGAG
>JACRUU010000015.1:21022019-21027019 GCA_030449085.1 Kryptopterus vitreolus
GTGTTTGTGTGTGTGTGTGTGTGTGTGTGTGTCCTGTGATGGGTTGGCATTCCATCCAGGGTGTATCCTGCCTTAATGCCCATAGACGCCTGAGATAGGCACAGACTCCCCGTGACCCGAGGGAAGATCGGATAAAGCGGTAGAAGATGAATGAATGAATGATGAATATATATATATATATATATATATATATATATATATATATATAGATCTAGAAAGAGAGAGAGAACGTCATATATAGAGAGAGATGAGAGAGAGAGATCGTATCGGAGAGAGCGTAGAGAGAGAGAGAGAGAGAGAGAGAGAGAGAGAGAGAGAGAGAGAGAGAGAGATGAGAGAGCAGAGAGATTTATTAATGTTTAATATTAATATAATTAATATTAAGAGGTTCAGCGGGTAAAGA
This sequence comes from Kryptopterus vitreolus, assembly GCA_030449085.1. NCBI lineage: Eukaryota > Metazoa > Chordata > Actinopteri > Siluriformes > Siluridae > Kryptopterus > Kryptopterus vitreolus. Next base: position 21,022,423 of record JACRUU010000015.1, read on the forward strand.
TCTGGGGTAGTGAGCGGAAGGTCGGTGGTTCAAGCCCAGGCTTTGCTAAGCTGCCACTATTGAGGTCCTTAAACAAGGCCCATAACTCTCTGGGCTTTAGGGGCCCTCTGACTCTGAGCTCTGACCCCACCATTCTGGGATATAAGAAGTTTATCACTTTGTTCTAATCCAATCAAAATCAAGTGCACTTTTTTTTAGAGCACTTTTCCCAGTTTTCTCAAAGTAGTTTTACAGAACATAAACATTATAGGACCAATAGTTTGAATATAAATGATTTAATCCCCGGTGAGAAAGTGTGTGAGACTGTGGCAAGGAAAAATTCCCTTAGATAGAATGGGGATGAACCGGACTCAGAACATACCGCATGGAAGGACGGAATATAAAAGAGGCGATAGATGTGTTTTATTACCAAAAAAAAAAACACCCAGTAATGTGTATACGCTCACACTTTCTAAATTTCACCAGAATTACATCTACTAGCTGTGCAGGTATGATCTCCTCACTATATTAGCGTATCTAAACGTATCACCAGTTTATATGGCTAAGCAACCCAGTGGTGGGCCGTCAGGGCCTGCAAGGCCTTCTCTGCTGGCCTAAGAAATATCTGAATCACAAACTGATATTACTTATATTTTGTCCATCAGCACTTATTCAATCATTCCAAATGGTCTTTTCGCTTCCTTTCATAATACGCATATTGTGCAGCTTCCAGACATGTATTTTCATATTAAAGCGTTTAACCAATCACATTTCAGCATTCATCATTTGTTGCCAGGCAGAGTCAAAGTCAGAGACGTTTTCCCAAGGCCTTCACAATCCATTCTGCAGCACCTCTAACACGGAATAAACGGTGATGAAACTGCTGCTTCAACCAATCAGATTTTGAGTTGGTGTCACCAGCGCCCTCTAGCAGGCGTATGACGTCACCGTATTCAGAGCCGTTGATTGGATAGTCTAGACTGGGTCCAATTTTGCTATTTTTGTCGCCCCCTAATGGCTGAAGGAGAAGAAAAAAACAGATAAAGTGGCGGATTTACTTTCAAGGTCATTTTAAAGTCGGACTTTTCAAGAAAAGCCGGACATTGGTAAGAAAGTTTGGACAACTCCGAAGCTCCGCCTGTCCCGACCAGGAAGACGATTTGTCTTCCTGTTTTCACGTTGTTTTCCTAAATAATATTACAAGATTATTATTGATGTTTCTTATGTGGGTCACGGCTGGAGCTGCAGTAGAATACATGTCAGGAGCTGCAGTAGTTCGCCCCTGGTTTGTTTATTCAGTACAGGCATTTATTGCGTCTGCAGCAATGGCAATGGCAACCTTTATACTGAATTTCTGCATATTAAGACGGTTTTTATAACCATCAATTCAGACGGAGCACTACTGAAGGCCTAGGTGTGAAATGCACTGAAGCAACCAAAACCGGAACAAAACTCTTAAAGGAGCCACGTACCATATTTAAAGCAAGCGCTACATAAAAATGCCATAGGAAATATCCAAATCAATGAGATGAATGTTAAAATAATCATTTCCAGAGTGCAATAAGTATAAAATAAGTAATCGTTATATTTTGAAGAGATATATATTTATATACTTGATATATATTTATACCGTCAACACAACATTGCATACAATTAATCGTGGTTACATGTTTGCCCTAGTAAATATGCAAAATCGCAAAGCAAAAGCATGTGAGGAGAGAAGACGAGGTGAGAGGAAGGTTACGCCTGAGGGAAACCGGGTCCGGATCCGAAGCACGAAGCCAAACTGAACTCAACAAACTGGCCGCAGCATCTAAAGTGACTCGCTTCTTCCTGAGTCCGAGGCACATTTTTTCCTTAGGCTGGGACTCTCTGTGGTTTCCATGGGAAGTTTATGTGAGACACCAGGATCTCTCAGTGCCCACAGATGAGTTTCTCATGTGTCGCATTCTGCACGGAATATGCCCAGCGCTCTGGTCGGCCGGAGCTGAAAGACCCAGATCGTAGCCCCTGCTGGACGTCTGTAGTTTTATTGTTTTGTTTTGTTTTCAGCTTCGGTGTGTGAAAATGACCCGATGAGTGGGGGAATCCCGGGACGGCCCTCGCCGATGCCGACACTCGAGAATGACATCGCTTTCATCAAAGGTTTAGCTCGGGCTCAAAGGGAGCCATTGTGCTCCTCGGAGAGAATTTCAATTACACCGTGCCGCATGGGGGACTTAAATGAGGCAGGTTGCTATAGGGTTTACTTAGGCTGCGTGCCATCGCTCTCAGTCCGTGCCTGAAAAAGTAAGTGCGTGCTGTCAATGTTCTCCGTTCTCTGCCGAGCTCTTGAAAGGCGCTCGAAAAAGAAAAAGGGGGTGGGGGGGGGGTGAAGAGGCCTGGCTGGAATCCTGCCGACCCGAGAATATTCCTTCGTCTCCTCTCTTTGGAGGACAAAACCAAAAAAAAAAAATGCTAATTCCGCGAAATAAAAATGTTGCCCCTTACTAAGAAGGAATTAACGCTAACGGTTAGTGTTAGCAAATCCGGTTTGGACCGTACATCGTTTCCCTTTACCCACATTAGCATTTGTTTGTTTGTTTGTTTGTTTGTTTGGTTTTTTCGGGTGCAGAAGATTAAACGACGTGTTGGTCATAAACGCAGCCGAGTAGAGCGACCTATGTTTATTGAGGTAAAGTTTATTAATTCATTTATTTATTTATTCTTTTTTTTTCGAATTTTTTGATTATCATGTCAAAAGACACAAAATTAGAAACAGCAAATAAAAAATGGAAAATTCTGGCATAGAAAAATTAGTCCGAAAAACAAACTCGAGCGACGAAGCACAACCTACCGTGCATGTTTTTTTGGACCGGGGAGGAAACCGGAGAACCCGGAGAAAAACCCCCTGAGGCACGGGGAGAACATGCAAACTCCACACACACATGGCCGAGACAGGAATCGAACCCGGACCGTGGAGGTGTGAGGCGAACGTGGTAATCACTAAGCCACCGTGCCCCTTATTATTATTATTATTATTATTATTGTATTATTATTATTATTATTATTATTATTATTATTATTATTATTATTATTATTTATATTTATTATTATTCATTATTATTATTATTATTATTATTAGTAGTAGTAGTAGTATTAGTTATTATTATTATTATTAATAGTATATCTGTATTATTATTATTATTATTATTATTATTATTATTATTATTATTATTATTATTATTAGTATATTATTATTATTATTATTCATTATTATTATTATTATTATTATTATTATTAGTATTATTATTAATATAATTTATTTAGATTATTATTATAGTATGTAGTAGTAGTAGTAGTAGTAGTATTATTAGTATTATTATTATTATTATTATTATTATATTATATATTATTATTATTATTATTATTAGTATTATTATTATTATTATTATTATTATTATTAGTTAGTATTATTACTATTATTATTAGTTAGTAGTAGTAGTAGTAGTAGTAGTATTATTATTTATTATTATTATTATTATTAATTATTATTATTATTAGTATTAGTATTATTATTATTATTATTATTATTATTATTAGTATTAGTATTAATATATTATTATTATTTTTAGTAGATTAGTAGTAGTAGTAGTATTATATAGTAGTAGATTATTATTATTATAGTATTATTATTATTATTTCAGGTATTATTATTATTCATTATTATATATGTATTATTATTATTATTATTATTATAGTATTATTATTATTATTATTATTATTATTAATAATTATTTATTATTATTATTATTCATTATTATTATTATTATTAATTGTACGTTAGTCTCTAATGTGCGATTCAGTGTAGACTGTACCAAGAGAAAACCTCCTGGGATGGGATGAGGAGGAAACCTTGAGAGGACCAGACATCATATGGAACTCATCCTCATCCTTAACACGAGGTGACGTTAATTATGAAGTTTATTGATATATATTTTTAAAAAATGCCCGAACCCGACAAGGTTTCTGTCACGCCCGAACCCGGAGAGGTTTCCGTCATGCCCGAACATGAAGAGGTTTCCTTCAGGTTTCTCCCGAACCCGAAGAGGTTTCTGTCATGCCCGAACCACGAAGAGGTTTCTGTCATGCCTGAACCCGAAGAGGTTTCTGTCATGCCCGAACCACGAAGAGGTTTCTGTCATGCCCGAACCCGAGAGGTTTCTGTCATGCCCGAACCATGAAGAGGTTTCCAACACCTCAGAACCACGAAGAGGTTTCTGTCATGCCCGAACCACGAAGAGGTTTCTGTCATGCCCGAACCCGAAGAGGTTTCCTTCACTCCCGAACCACGAAGAGGTTTCTGTCATGCCCGAACCCGAAGAGGTTTCCTTCACTCCCGAACCACGAAGAGGTTTCTGTCATGCCCGAACCACGAAGAGGTTTCTGTCATGCCCGAACCACGAAGAGGTTTCTGTCATGCCCGAACCCGAAGAGGTTTCCTTCACTCCCGAACCCGAAGAGGTTTCTGTCATGCCCGAACCCGAAGAGGTTTCTGTTACGAACCCAAAGAGGTTTCCAACATCCCGAACCAAAGAGGTTTCCGTCACTCCCTAACCACGAAGAGGTTTTTGTCATG
>JACRUU010000015.1:21032019-21049519 GCA_030449085.1 Kryptopterus vitreolus
TCTGTTCCGGCGTTATAATGTGCCTTTCCACAAAGCCGCTTTCACGAAAGAGGTGGAGTGGGGTGCTGTTGAAGTCCAACCCTATGGATCGGACCTTTGGGAGGGATTATGAATACTGAAGGCACCCCAGACCTCCTCACGATCACCTACAGCAGGAGCTGGCTTCACTAACACCCTCGTCTCTAAATGAGCAAGAACATGGGATATCATCTCAGATGAGTGGAGATTATTAAAAGAACAAATAAGGACCCAAAATAGGAGCTCAGCGGTTAAGGAGCTGATTGGCGTTGTTGATCGGAAGGGCGGTGGTTCGAGACCTGGTATCGCCAAGTGTATCATGGCTGGGATATGAGACAAATAAAGACTATTCTATTCTAATTAATGTCATCTTAAGACCAACCCCCTGAGACCCCGCCCACTGTAGTGGATGTACAATTACACTTTATTCCTGTATATCAAAAATAGCACTAATTAAGAACCACTGGTATAACTGGGTGTTCACCTCACACCTCCAGGGTCCGGGTTCGATTCCCGTCTCGGCCATGAGAGTGTGGAGTTTGCATGTTCTACCCGTGCCTCAGGGGGTTTTTCTCCGGGTTCTCCGGTTTCCTCCGCCGGTCCAAAAACATGCTCGGTATGTTGATTGACACCTTGGAAAATTGTCCCCAGTGTGTGTGTGTGTGTGTGTGTTTGTGCCCTGCGATAGGTTGGCATTCCATTCAGGGTGTATACTGCCTTAATGCCCATAGACGCCTGAGATAGGCACAGACTCCCCGTGACCCGAGGGAAGATAGCATACAGCTGTAGAAGATGAATGAATGAATAAATGATATAACTGGGGCGCACATTCGCCTCACACCTGCAGGGTCCGGGTTCGATTCCCACCTCCGCCATGTGTGTGTGGAGTTTGCATCTTCTCCCAGTGCCTCAGGGGGTTTTTCTCCGGGTTCTCCGGTTTCCTCCCGGTCCAAAAACATGCACGGTAGGTTGTTTGGCACCTTGTCCCTAGTGTATGAATGTGTGTGAATGTGTGTGTGTGTGTCCTGCGATGGGTTGGCATTCCATCCAGGGTGTATCCTGCCTTAATGCCCATAGACGCCTGAGATCCCCGCGACCCGAGGGAAGATTGGATAAAACAGCAGATGAATGAAAGAATGAATGAACGAATTCGAACAAAGAGCAAAAGGTGAACCGAGCACCGAGATATTCACCATGACATATATCTGACATGCTGTAACGAGACGTTTGAGGTGAGCAGCTCACGTTTCCGCACCCACCCTACTCGCCCGCTGTTTGCCTTCGTCCTCTTCCTGAAGATACGACTCAAAGATCGCCCTCGCATAAATCCAGTGGGAATTCCGGGAAGATTTCCACAAGGAGACATCCAGGACACATTACTGCCACTTCTATACCGGAAGTCTTCTTGTTAAGTTCCTTCTTACATTTCTTCATATATCCCACCTAGTTTTTGGAAGCTGGGAATCAGAGCGCAGGGTCAACCATGATACGGCGCCCCCTGTAGCACAAAGGTTTAAGAGAGACCTTGGTCAAGGGTAGCAGCTCGGCGATACCGGGACTCGAACCCCCGGCCTTCTGATCAGTAGCCCAGAGCCTTAACTACTAAACCACACCTCCCGTTATCATGCTAGGACAGGATTGGGTTTAGAGTTAAGCTAAAGGAGAAGTTGAATCCCTCCAATGGCATCCTATACACGTGTTTGCCTCAAGTTTGGTGAAGAACCGCATACGGCTGAAACATCGAGTGTAAAGGTTTTAACACCGCACACTGCGCGCTTGTTTAATATCCCTAAGTAGTAAGTAAACACTTGGCATAAGGAAGCTTTTTACTCGGCTTGAGAAAGCAAACGCAACGCAAAAGAAACCTTCAGAAGAATCCTTTTTCGCCGGATCCGTTTTCACACGGTCACCTTTTGGCCCTCGGGAGCAACCCCGCCCTCACACACACACACACACACACACACACAAACATAATAACGAACCCGTGGCCTGCCCGTGTCTCCTGAGAAGGCGTGTTTTGTCCAAAACGAGGCGTTTATTATCACAAGGGCTGGGATTCAGTCTAATGAAAACTTTAATGATCTATAAATAAGGTCACCCGGAGCCGGCGTTTAAGCGCTGAGATGATTGAGATCTGCTGTTAGCACTTCGGCTTGTTGTGCTTACGACGCCGAGTGACTTTTGAGCCGACGCGTACGATGAATTCTTAACTTGTGACTTTTAAATTGTCCGTCGTACGTGTAAAGAAAGACACTTTGTTATGGAGCGGGTTCGTTTCAATGAGAAAGGTGGAATTCTGAAGGAAAAATATAATGTATATATATATATATATAATTTCTAAATCTTCAATCACTTGAATTAAGTTTATACTAATGAAGCCAGACTTCATAATAAAAAATATTTAATAATGTTTTAGAAATCATATCTTTGCTTAGCTATGACAGCATACACTGGCAATTATTATTATTATTATTATTATTTGTTTGTTTATTTATTTATTTATTTATTTGTTTGTTTGTTTGTTTATTTATTTTTTTGTTTATTTTATTTTTTTTTTTTATTTTTATTTATTGTTATTATTATTATTATTATTATTATTATTATTATTATTATTATTATTATTATTATTATTATTATTATTATTTATTTATTTTTTTTGTTTGTTTGTTTGTTTGTTTATTTATTTGTTTGTTTATTTATTATTGGTATTCATTCATTCATTCATCTTCTACCGCTTTATCCGATCTTCTCGGGTCACGGGGAGCCTGTGTCTATCTCAGGCGTCTATGGGCATTAAGGCAAGATACACCCTGGATGGAATGCCAACCCATCACAGGGCACACACACACACACACACACACACACACACAACAACACATTCAACACACACATTCATACACTAGGGACAATTTTTCCAAGGTGCCAATCAACCTACCGTGCATGTTTTTTTGGACCGGGAGGAAACCGGAGAAAAACCCCCTGAGGCACGGGGAGAACATGCAAACTCCACACACACATGGCCGAGACGGGAATCGAACCCGGACCCTGGCGGTGTGAGGCGAACGTGCTAACCACTAAACCACCGTGCCCCACAAAATGTTTTAATAGTATTTAACATTTATTATAATAAAAAAAATTATAATAATTTATTTTATATTTATTTATTTCTATTTGTTGCCACACAGGAATGTGCGCGTGTTAACGAACTTACAACCGTTTAAATGCATTTGCACTTCTAGACGGCGTACAACGATATCGATACGACCCGCTTTGTCCTGGAAGCTTCATCTCATCCGTGGAACTTCTCTGCCATTACATTACAGCGAGACGGTGCGGGAGGAAATGTGGAAAGAGAAGAAGAGAAAAAGAGGGAAAAGCATATAAAGACTCATTCTCCACCACCTGTGCGCTACAGCTGAGCGCATTCTTCCAGTGTGACGTCCGACGCTCGGATAATTCCTGCTACGACGCAAATGTTAATTCATTCATTCATTCATCTTCATTCATCTTCTACTCCTTTATCCGATCTTCTCTGGTCACGGGGAGTCTGTGAATATCTCAAGCGTCTATGGGCATTAAGGCAGGTTACACCCTGGATGGAATGCCAACCCATCGCAGGGCACACACACACTCACATTCACACACACACACACACACATTCATACACTAGGGACAATTTTCCAAGGTGCCAATCAACCTACCGTGCATGTTTTTGGACCGGGGAGGAAACCGGAGAACCCGGAGAAAAACCTCCTGAGGCACGGGGAGAACATGCACAAACTCCACACACACATGGCCGAGACGGGAATCGAACCCGGACACTGGCGGTGTGAGGCGAACGTGCTAACCACTAAGCCACCTTGCCCCTGCAAATGTTTTATTTATTTATTTATGTATTATTCGAACAAAATAATCTTGGACAAAGGGATGGAGGTAAAAAAAAAAGAAAAGAAAAGAATGATGTAGGCTTCTTGTATTGCCATCTTTTTTCCCTGTTATACATAAGCATGGGCTGGATAATTAAAGTCATGCATTGATGGCTTGCAATGCTTTTTCCCCTGTGCCATTGTGCTGCTCGCTTTCCTCCTCATGTGTGTGTGTGTGTGTGTGTGTGTGTGTGTATGTGTGTGTGTGGAGTGAAAAATTTGAAATGGATGAGGGTTTTTTCACGGCCAGGTAATGAAACCTGCGCCGATATTGTCAGAGTCGAGGAGGAAAAGTATAAACGGCCGATGATGAGTCGGTCCACAAACGTCGAGCGCCTAAACCAGCTGTTAGGATTCAGTCTCCAGACGTACAGCAGACGGTGACCTTGAGCTCCGAGTGGCCATTCATACAATATGCTGTTGATCTTGGAGCTGTGCCTGATCCTTCTTCCAGGCTTTATAGATCCACGCTGGCTATTAAATACACACAGATATGCTTTTGTTACATGATTTACCGCCGTAAACCTTCGAAGCCAACGCGCTTTTCTTTATATCGCCGCAATATTGAATTCTTGGCTTTTCGATCACCGTCCTTGTGTTCAGGTGTTGAGGTATGAATTATTGTCTATATCTTATCTGGCAATGTGTGTGTGTGTGTGTGGAGTTTGTTACATGTTCTCCCCGTGCCTCAGGGGGTTTTTCTCCGGGTTCTCCGGTTTCCTCCCACCGGTCCAAAAATATGCACGGTAGTTTCATTGGCACCTTGGAAAATTGTCGCTAGTGTATGAATGTGAGTGTGTGTGTGTGTGTGTGTGTGTTCCCTGCGATGGGTTGGCATTCCATCCAGGGTGTATCCTGCCTTAATGCCCATAGATGCCTGAGATAGACACAGACTCCTCCCCGTGACCCGAGGGAAGATCGGATATAGCGGTAGAAGATTAACGAATGATATATATATATATATATATATATATATATATCTATATATATATATATATATATATATATATATATATATATATATATATATATATACACAGCTGGTTTATATTGCCGGACATGTTCATCATTATATTTTATTATATTATATTATATTATATTTTTTATATACACAGTATATATGCAAATTATTTATCGTTATATACTGACTAATTCAAATTTCTATTTTATTTTTACATAGTACCACATGGAGTGTAATGCTTTTTTTTTTCCGGTCGTCCAACACGTAAACATAACAGAAAAAGAAAGAAAATACTGCAGACATTATAAATAAAATATAAATACATACAACAATAATAAAAAACTAAATACAAAACATATTTTATTTTAAAATATATTTGTAAAAAAATTGAATAGAAAAATAGCTATTTTTATAAAAAAATATATATATATATATATATATATATATATATATATATATATATATATATATTAAAAAAAATATATATATATATATAGGGCACAGTGGTGGCTTAGTGGTTAGCACGTTCTCCTCACACCGCCAGGGTCCGGGTTCGATTCCCGTCTTGGCCATGTGTGTGTGTGGAAGTTTGCATTGTTCTCCCCGTGCCTCAGGGGGTTTTTTCTCCGTCAAGGTTCTCCGGTTTCCCCCCCCCCGGTCCAAAAACATGCACACTAGGTTGATTGGCACGATAGGTCGATGGGTTGGCATTCCATCCAGGGTGTATCCTGCCTTAATGCCCATAGAGACGCCTGAGATAGACACAGACTCCCCGTGACCCGAAGGGAAGATCGGATATAAGCGGTAGAAGATGAATGAATATATATATATATATATATATACCGCTATATATCCGATCTCCCTTCGGGTCACGGGGAGCCTGTGTCCCTACATTCCATACAATAGGGACAATTTTCCAAGGTGCCAATCAACCTACCGTGCATGTTCTTTGGACCGGGGGAAACCGGAGAACCCGGAGAAAAACCCCCTGAGGCACGGGTAGAACATGCAAACTCCACACACACATGGACCAAGACGGGAATCGAACCCGGATCCTGGCGGTGTGAGGCGAACGTGCTAACCACTAAGCCACCGTGCCCCCCGCTATATTATATATATATATATATATATATATATATATATATATATATATATATATATATATATATATGTGCACTTCTGGTTGGATGCTAACTGTATTTCATTGCCTTGTTGAATCGAATCTAATCTATTCTATTCTTTAGACTGTAATTTTTATTTCTCTCGCATGACAATCTGTTTCTTATTATCAGCAGAAAGACAGTGTGATGACAGAATGACCTTTTTTTCAAGGATGTAAATATTAACCGTAACTATAAATGGATAAAAAAAAAAACAACGTGTCCTTTGGCACGCCAACAGCAAACCCTAGTGTGCATACACTCCGACTTCTTCACCACTGACCGATTTAATGACTTGGTATGTCTTGTGTCATTTCATTATTGAATATACTTTTATAGACATCGTATATATCCACATGAAGAAAACGAAAAAAACGCCCGTCCAACAGTCGGGTCTGGAAATGGATCCGCTGCATTTCAGATGTATAAAAACGAGGTTATAGAGCAAACTGCGGTTCTCCGAACGAACGGGCGATAATGCTTTGCTTGTCCGCGTTTTATTGATGGGAAACGATCTTCGACTTTGGGATCCGATAAACGTCCAGACGGCGGGACTTTTCGAAAAGGAATCCGACAGGAATCTCCGCGGATCCGATTTTCTTCGGCCAGCAACATGTGTTTTCTCGCCTAAGTACTCCTGAGGTATTATTGTTTGCTTTGAGTCTCCACGTTGCGTCTACGCTTATCATAACGAAAGGGTCGTTCGAGGTAAACTCAACAGAAAAGTGTTCTTGCTCCATTGCGTGGCTAATTATTCCTATTTATTATTAAGTAATAAGACGATAAAAAAAAATTTCCAAAAATATATTAGAAAATAGACATTAATGAATTTTTTTGACGGACAATTGCAAAAGCTGCCTCTGTGAACCTGAATGACGTACAATTCTGGGTAGATGCTGCAGGATACTGCAGGATACTGCAGGATACAGGATGGTGCAGATGCTGCAAGTACCGAGTGCAGTGGGAGCGCATTCTCATCCGAGCCTCAGGACACCACTGGAACATAGATTTATAACATCAGTGACATACCTGATTACTTTCGGACACCGAGGAGAATTGGACAGTGTTTTTCCCTCTGCCTGTTCATCTTTTACAGCAGGTTTAGACGGTAGATGTACGGCCTTGTCTCTTCTGTACACACTCTAGGTCTAAATATTCTACTATGTCTCGTGTCTATTGGGGTTGTAATGGTACTCTTATTTATACGCATTCATTCACCGCTTCTTCCGTCGGGTCATGGGGAGCCTGTCTCAGGTCGTCTTGGGGCAACAAGGCAGGGTATACCCTATATGGGTACAGGATACTCCCCTGTAGGGAGGTGGTATAGCCCAGTGGTTAAGGTGTTCGCCTCACACCGCCAGGGTCCGGATCGATTCCAGTCTCAGCTATGTGTGTGTGTGGAGTTTGCATGTTCTCCCCGTGCCTCTCCGGGTTCTCGGATATAGATCGGATAACGCGGTAGAAGATGAATGAATGAATGAATGTTAAATGTTTAAATTGATAGAAATGTGAACACACAAATAAAATGGGATATTCGTCTGCATTTGTAAATGTAAAATTCCAATTTTTTCCTTTTTTAGAAATTTCATTTGTGCCAATTTCATCAATGTGTAAAACAATGTATTGCATTTTATATATAAAATATCAAAAAAAATCATAAATGATCATCCAAAATGAAGTTTTAATATGTTCTAATAATGGGGTTTTATATGACAAATGGATGTTTTGCAGTGTTTCCACACGGACCGTTTTAATTGCCGGATGTGTTCATTGTAAATCGAGCCATTTAAAATGGCTTAGAAATGTAAAATATGCCAGTTTATAAAAATTATATATATATATATATATATATATATATATAGTATATATATATATATATATATATATATATATATGTATATATATATTTTTTTTTTTTTTAATGAAAAAAAACATTATACGTTTTGCTTTTTTCCCCAAACGGTACAGAAATTGAAGCGAACCGTGACTTATAAACCGAGGAACGAGGCAAAAATAGGGATATTGCCTTTAGATAGCCACTGAGAGCAGAAGCAATATGGATGTATTTTTGCCCGAGAAAATGCCTTTTAAAGGAGGACAATTACTGCATATCCGAGCCATGTCTATAAACACGCTAGTAGTCCGGCGGAAGCCTCGCGACTCTTTCCAGTTTTTATGACAAAGTCTTCCTCCCCATCCTTTTCCAGCCAAACCATGGACACATGGAAGGAATCCAAACCCTGTGCTAAAGATCCCCGGTCCTCGTTGACCTGGTGCGGATTTTCTGAACATCATTGCGTAAGGCAAGTTTCCCCCATCGTGAGCGCAAACCTGTCAGACGGCGGAGACGTTTGGGTAGCATTAAAGGCGGTCTAAACTGGAAAGAAGCAGCAGGTCTTTTTTTTTTTTTTAAATATATGTATATTTATGTCGTGCGGAGATCAAAAACCGCAGACCCAAGTTTTACGCAACAAATGGAGAAGAGATGTTTAATGTCTGCAACAGGCCTTGGAAAATACGCCTGCTCCCCGCCCGGCCGCCTTCCTTGTCTCGAAAAGGACATGAAATCTCACGCATTTTGACGCAAAGTTCATCCCGGTGACATAAACCAGATGGACGCTCCGCATTGTGGTTTCTCACAGACCACATGGCTGCCTTCCTCCACCCAGGGTCTGCTTGCTGGCAACTGGGAGGCGACTCGGTCCCATTTGTCTTCTTGAACCATGGATGGGACTTTCGGTGAAAGGAGCGGCTTAGCGAGATTGATGATGCGTGGCCAATTACTGGCTTAGCCTCCTCGTCTCCCTGAGAAAACGGAGCTTGCGATGTAAACATACTGTAGGCTGACGATAAAGCAAATACCTGTGGAGCGACGGAGTGGAAGTGCTTACTGAGAGTCCATTGGGATCCTAAATGCCGTCCTCAATATGCCGTGTTTTATGTCTCCGCATACTTTCCGTTATTCCGTTCAATGGGGTTTTTTTTTAGTTCCCTTCATCCGGGTGCGAAGAAAGGGGGCTGGTTAGGAGCGCTTGGGGGCTCCAGCCTGTAGCTTGTTAACCGAACTCTGACAACAAGAATGCTTGGCCTTGAAAATCAATTATAAACATAGGAGTATCACGACAACTCTTCCTGCCACTGTCTGTCTAAGCATGCTTTGTTTTTTTGCTCCACTCTTTCTCTGGGAGGGGTGTAGCTCAGAGGTTATGGTGCTGGTCTGCTGATCGAAAGATCAGGGGTTCGAGCCCCGGTATCTTGAGCAAGGGCCTTAACCCTCTGTGCTCCAGGTGGTCATTTTCAGGGGATTTGAACCCCAGGGTTCGGGCCCCGGTATCGCCTAAGCTGCCACTCTTGGGTCCTTGAGCAAGGGCTTTAACCCTCTGTGCTCCAGGTGGTCAAGGGTTAGAACCCTGGGGTTCAAGCCCCAATATCGCTAAGCTGCCACTCTTGGGTCCTTGAGCAAGGGCCTTAACCCTCTGTGCTCCAGGTGGTCGGGGGTCCGAGGGTTCAAACCCCAGGGTTCGACCCCGGTATCGATAAGCTGCCACTCTGGGGTCCTTTAGCAAGGGCTGTAACTCTCTGTGCTCCAGCTGGTCAGGGGTTCGACCCCGAGTATTGATAAGCTGTTACTCTTGGGTCCTTGAGCAAGGGCCTTAACCCTCTGTGCTCCAGGTGGTCAGAGGGTTTTGGGGGTTTGAACCCCAGGGTTCGAGTCCTGGTATCACTAAGCTGCCACTCTTGGGTCCTTGAGCAAGGACCTTAACTCTCTTTGCTACAGCTGGTCAGGGGTTCGAACCACAATATAACTAAGCTGCCACTCAGGTCCTTGAGCAAGGGCCTTAACCCTCTGTGCTCCAGGTGGTCAGGGGTTTTGGGAGTTTGAACCCCAGGGGTTCGAGCTTCCCCTGGTATCACCAAGCTGCCACTCTTGGGTCCTTGAGGCAAGGACCTTAACTCTCTTTGCTACAGCTGGTCAAGGGGTTCGAACCCTGGGGTTCAGCCCCAATATCTAACTAAGCTGCCACTCTGGGGTCCTTGACTTGGGCAAGGGCCGTAACTCTCTGTGCTCCAGATGGTCGGGGGTTCGACCCCTTTAATCTTGGGTCCTTAACCCTCTGTGCTCCAGGTGGTCAGGGGTTTTGGGGGTTTGAACCCCAGGGTTCGAGTCCTGGTATCACTAAGCTGCCACTCTTGGGTCCTTGAGGAAGGACCTTAACTCTCTTTGCTACAGCTGGTCAGGGGTTCGAACCACAATATAACTAAGCTGCCACTCAGGTCCTTGAGCAAGGGCCTTAACCCTCTGTGCTTCAGGTGGTGCTCTATCATCACTGAGCCCAGCTTCCAAACAAGCTGATGGAGGGGGTGTAGCTCAGTGGTTTCAGGTACTGGGCTAATGATCGGAAGATCAGGGTTCATGCCCCGGTATCGCAGGGTACCCTCTGTGCTCCAGGGGCGCCGTATCATGTCTGACCCCGTGCTCGGGCCAAAAAAAAAAAAAAGACAAATGTGACAAATAAAGGCTATTCTTCTTCCGCCTCAAGCGCTATCGTTTAAATCTGTCCAAGAATGAATGCTCCCGATGTACCCTACCCGCTGCCCCCCCCCCCCCCCCCCCCCCATCACCAGAGCCTGAGCACGTAAATCAGCAGGGGCGATGACAGGTCATGGTGCCTTTGCTTGTTGCGGACAGTCAGTTTATGGGAGCACTTGCGTACTTATTCATCCTGAGCCGGTCCAGAATGAAAAACAGCATTTGCCAAACAATAAATAAATAAATAAATAAGGGGAGCTCGGCACCCGCTTCACGCTGTCTATTAACGGTACTCCTGTTGGTACGACCCGGGGTCTGGAGTTACTCCAGATTGTTTCAGTATGTCACCTTTACACCACTGAGTGCCCGAGTCTGGTGTTTACATTAAAGAAGTAAAAGGCGAATTCCAGACGCACCAGATTTCACAGCGAGGCAGCCAAGTGCCGAGAACAAGCGTTTTTCCCTGTTCAGACCGGGATTTTTTAGTCTTTTATAAAAGCGCGGATCATTTTCAAAAACTTTAAAGTGAAAACACTGGTGGAATTTGATGATGTGTGATGATTTTACACTTTAAATACTGTAAAATGCAAACTAAAAGTTAACAAAGAGTAGAATAGCCTTTATTTGTCACATAAACATTACAGCACAGTGAAATTCTGCTCCAGGGGGCGCCGTATCATGGCCTACCCTGCTCTCTGACCCCAGCTACCAAACAACAACATCGGGTTCGAACCCCGGTATCGCTAAGCTGCCACTCTTGAGTCCTTGAGCAAGGGTCTTAACCCTTCTGTGCTCCAGGTGATCATTTTCAGGGGTTTGAACCTCAGGGTTCGAGCCCCAATATCCCTAATGCTGCCACTCTGGGGTTCTTGAGCAAGGACCTTAACCCAGGTGGTCAGGGGATCATTTTCAAAAGCTTTAAAGTGAAAACACTGGTGGAATGTGATGATGTTTGATGATTTTACACTTTAAATACTGTAAAATGCAAACAAAAGGTTAACATAGAATAGAATTTACATTTACATTTGCGGCATACAGAATAGAATTTATTTGTCACATGAACATTACAGCACAGGGAAATTCTTTCTTCGCATATCCCAGCTTGTTGTTTGGTAGCTGGGGTCAGAGCGCAGGGTCAGCCATGATACAGCGCCCCCTGGAGCACAGAGGGTTAAGGGCCTTGCTCAAGGACCCAAGGGTGGCTGGCATCTTGGGGCTCGAACCCGGATCTTCCGATCACTGAGACCACTGAGCTACACCCCCTGCCTAAACATAGTGTTGGTAGCCTTTTATTCTGGCTTACAGGATTGTTACTCAAGATTTTTGAAAACAGTCATTTTAAAGAAATATTAATGTATATATATATGTATATATATATATATATATATATATATATATATATAATATATATATATATATATATATAATGTATATAATTCCGTTCGGGGGGCACTGTGGCGTAGTGGTTAGCACGTTCGCCTCACACCGCCAGGGTCCGGGTTCGATTCCCGTCTCGGCCATGTGTGTGTGGAGTTTGCATGTTCTCCCCGTGCCTCAGGGGGTTTTTCTCCGGGTTCTCCGGTTTCCTCCCCCGGTCCAAAAACATGCACGGTAGAGGTTGATTGGCACCTTGGAAAATTGTCCCTAGTGTATGAATGTGTGTGTGTGAATGTGTGTGTGTGTGTGTGTGTGTGTGTGCCCTGCGATGGGTTGGCATTCCATCCAGGGTGTATCCTGCCTTAATGCCCATAGACGCCTGAGATAGACACAGACTCCCCGTGACCCGAGGGAAGATCGGATAAAGCGGTAAGCGGTAGAAGAATGAATGAATGAATGAATGAATTCCGTTCGGTGCTTTATTAGGTCATGCTGAAAGGACTCCTGCAGTAAATAATGTGCATTGTCGGTTTAGGTTTATTTCACCCTCCAGAGTTTTAAGTAGTTCTTGAAAAAGGATTTATTTTAGTGGATTTGATTGAGATTTTGTAACTGTAAACACAGTATTTAATGCTAATTTGGGATGCAACATGAATTTACAGAGTAAACAGTGTAAAAACAGCGTTATTAAACTGCGCCTGGATGAATTGGATCACAAGGTCAGAAAGAAATCCCCAACCAGCAAAGAACTTTGTCATGTTGTATAAGAGGTACGGCAAAGTGTTCCAGCTGAATGTTTATAGAAACCAACTGTCAGGCTGCCAAGAGCTCTTATTCATGATACGCGACAGTTTTTCAATGGAAATCAAGTTACGTCTGAACGTAATGCATTTGTTGGGTCAAAGTGAATCTTCTTTTATATATATATATATATATATATATATCCGCCATGTGTGTGTGGAGTTTGCATGTTCTCGATAGGTTGATTGGTACCTTAGTGTGTGTGTGTGTGTGTGTGTGTGTGTGTGTGTGTGTGTGTGTGTGTGTGTGTGTGTGTGTGTGTGTGTGTGCCCTGCGATGGTTGTGGCATTCCATCTAGGGTGTAGCCTGCCTTAATGCCCATAGACGCCTGAGATAGGCCTTATCATAGGCATAATAATCATAATTAATAATAATAATAATAATAATATAATAATCTATAATAATAATAATAATAATAATAATAATACTTAGATTTGATAATAAAACAATAGCAGAGGCACGGTGGCTTAGTGTAGTTAGCACGTTCGCCTCACACCGCCAGGGTCCGGGTTCGATTCCCATCTCACCCATGTGTGTGTGTGTGTGTGTGGAGTTTGCATGTTCTCCCCGTGCCTCAGGGGTTTTTTCTCCGGGTTCTCCGGTTTCCTCCCGGTCCAAAACACATGGACGGTAGGTTGATTGGCACCTTGGAAAATTGTCCCTAGTGTATGAATGTGTGTGTGTGTGTGTGTGTGTGTGTGTGTGTGTGTGTGCCCTGCTATGGGTTGGCATTCCATCCAGGGTGTATCTTGCCTTAATGCCCATAGACGCCTGAGATAGGCACAGGACTCCCCGTGACCCGAGGGAAGATCGGAAGATCAACCTCAAATTAGACATTGCCAAAGAAAAATAGTTAAACAGCATTCTTTGGACAGATGAAAAGAAGATCAACCTGTGCATTAATGAGGTAAAGGAAAAAGAATGTATGGAGAAGGCTGGGAACGTCTCATGATCCAAAGCACACCACATCCGCTGTAAAACATGGTGGAGGCGATATGATGGTATGGGCATGCAATGGCGTCCAATGGCAATGGGTCAATAGTGTTTTCTGATGACTTGAAAGCCATATGTGTATAGGGATATAAAGTGGGAGGGATATAGAGGGAGGTGGTAGTCCAGTGGTTATGGTGTTGGACTCTGGACCGGAAGATCACGGGTTCAAACCCCACCACCAACAAGCTGCAATTAATGGGCCCTTAAGTAAGGCCCTTAACCCTCAACTGCTCAGTTGTACGTCGCTCTGGATAAGGGCGTCTGCCAAATGGCCGTAAATGTAAAGTGCTTTCTGCTCGGGTTCGGCTAAATGCTGCAAAGTTTATGCAGTCTATCAGGTGAGAAATCATGCTTTAATAACATTAATTATATATAGTGATTTTCTTTATTCACACATGTAGCTTCAATCTACCATCCCCCTCCCCCCCCCAACCCAGCCACACAAACACACATTCACAAACACACACAAAGGAGTGTTTATTGTCGTTTTTCAAGCGCCTGTGATGAAAGGGCCAGCGGTGAAAAGACCACCACGGCGACGGATGTTCGAACAGACCTTCTCGCTGCCACCATATTCTTCTACAGTCCCATCGTTCACAATGCACCCATCTGCCGCTCGCATTGTCTCCATACGGACGATGTACGACGTGAAGGACCTTTATGACCTTTTGCCGAGTCCTCTTCTGCCGAAGCATCTCATTCAATTAGCGCGCTCCTTCGTCACGCGATAGGCTTTATCGCAGCACACCTCAGGGCCTGGTGCATTCCTTTCGTTTCCATGGCGACCAATGCCCACTACATGGTGTCTGAATGCAGACTTGGTTTACTATTACTATTAATATACTATACTATACTATTAACCATGGGTCCTCAAATTAAGGCCCGCCTCCGCATGTGAATAATGCCAGAGACATATTTGGAAAATGTAATTTTAATATACATGTGAAGGATTCAGCCTTAATGCCCATAGACGCCTGAGATAGACACAGACTCCCCGTGACCCGAGGGAAGATCGGATAAAGCGGTAGAAGATGAATGAATGAATGAATGAATGTGAAGGATTCATTGGTCCGAGCTGGAAGGAATAGATACAAAATAACAGTTCACTTTTAAACATATGTTTGGTATCTCAATGAGATACCGCCTCGAGTGTGATCGATCTAGGAAGCACCAATCACGCCTGTCGGAATGAAGTGTGAGACGAACGTGCTAACCACTAAGCCACTGTCCCCAGCTATATATATATATATATATATATATATATATATATATATATATATATATATATATATATATATATATATATATATATATATATATATGACAGACCAATCACGACAGTGATGCGGGATATATATATATATATATATATCCCGCATCACTGTCGTAATTGGTCTGTCATATATTATATATATATATATATATATATATATATATATATATATATAGATATATATATATATATATATATATATATATATGGGGACACGGTGGCTTAGTGAGGTTAGCACGTTCGCCTCACACCTCCAGGGTTCCGGGTTCGATTCCCGTCTCGGCCATGTGTGTGTGGAGTTTGCATGTTCTCCCCGTGTCTCAGGGGGTTTTTCTCCGGGTTCTCCGGTTTCCTCCCGGTCCAAAAAACATGCACGGTAGGTTGATTGGCACCTTGGAAAATTGTCCCTAGTGTATGAATGTATGTGTGTGAATGTGTGTGTGTGTGTGTGTGTGTGTGTGTGTGTGTGTGTGTGTGTGTGTGTGTGTGTGTCTTGCGATGGAGTTGGCATTCCATCCAGGGTGTATCCTGCTTTAATGCCCATAGACGCCTGAGATAGACACATTAATAATAATAATAATAATAATAATAATAATAATAATAATAATATAATAATAATAATAATAATAATAATAAATACAAAGATCAGAATGTAAAAATCTATCAAATTTCTGCATTTTGCACTTTTTCAAATAAATAATACATAATAAATAAATAAATAATAATCAAACAAAAAAGGAAGATGTGTAACATATGAATTTCTGTCTTTTAAAGCTGTTTTTTTTTTTTTGTTTGTTTGTTTGTTGTTTTTTTCCCCCTTTTTCTTGGTCCAGGATAATTCAAATCCGAATTCACAATACAGTCTCCCTCTTTTCCCTTTCCTCCATCTCTCTCTCTCTCTCTCTCTCTCTCTCTCTCTCTCTCTCTCTCTCTCTCTTACTTATACACACAAACACATGCATGCACATGCACATAAATACAGCCTTTTCTCCCCAACAAACATCCCCATTATCCGTCATTGTGCACGTCCGTATTTGCATCCGTCCACATTGTGCGCGATGATCAGCGCGTTTCCTGTAATGACACACGAGGAAAACATGCACATGTAAACACACTCTCTCAAACTGTTTACAAACAGCAACATTACAAGCGCACTCACGACCATCTGCGCGCCGAGTCGGGGGCGTTTTTGTTTTTGTTTTTTTTTTTACCCCGTGATGCGATTTGATCGTTCAAACAATACCTTTCAGCACGCGCGTCAAAAGCCTTCCGCGGAAAGAGGTCGCAGAGGTCGGGAGTGAAATCGAATCTAAAGCGCCGAGACTGTAATGGCATTCTGTAGGAGAGCAGGAGCCTGCGGGTTGTTATTGCCCGCTGCTGGGCATCGCTGACATTTATCAGGTCTGCATCTGGATCGGAGCGTGAGATTACTGTGGGTAATCTGACAAGAGTACAGGGCTGGGCAGGAATCCACTGTAATGAACCAGATGAATCAGGGGTGGGGGACGGGGGGTGGGAATGGGAATGGGAATGTCTGGGATGCACTCGCTTCTCATTCGCCATCGAGCCGTCCTGGATCACGAATTTATGTGGAAGCCAAATTCCTTAAAATGTTGTGTACAATGTAAAACACAACGAAATGATACGCAACAACACAATCCAAAGTAGATTATGTCGGAGAAAACGTCGTTTTTCCATCGAGGAATTGTGGAATTGTCCGGATGTTTCCTAGAGCCAGACAGATAAATAAATAAATAGCATGTCGGGGACACGGTGGCTTAGTGGTTAGCACGTTCGCTTCACACCTCCAGGATCCGGGTTCGATTCCACGTCTCGGCCATGTGTGTGTGGAGTTTGCATGTTCTCCCTGTGCCTCAGGAGGTTTTTCTCCGGGTTCTCCGGTTTCCTCCCGGTCCAAAAACATGCACGGTAGGTTGATTGGCACCTTGGAAAATTGTCCCTAGTGTATGAATGTGTGTGTGTGTGTGTGTGCGTGTGTGTCCTGTGATAGGTTGGCATTCCATCCAGGGTGTATCCTGCCTTAATGCCCACAAACGCCTGAGATAGGCACAGACTCCCCGTGACCCGAGGGAGGATTTTTTCGGATAAAGCGGTAGAAGATGAATGAATGAATGAATGAATAAATAGTAAGTCGAATTGTCTTTGCTCAAACGAAGAGTTTGAGACATTTCCGTCAGGATGAGCAACGTACGCAAGTGCAGGATCAGATTAAAATGAGAAAAGGTATGTACCGTTTAAAGCGAGGAAGGTTTAAATGTTGTGCAGATCGTCCGTATTCGAATCCGTATTGTCCGTATACAAATACAAAAATGTTAATATTTGTCAACATTGTGCAAAGAGAGCGTGTTGAAAAAGATGTTACGCAGTCTTCCATGTGTATATTTGAGCTCGTGCAGTTTTGCTACGGATGCAGGTTGCGATCTCTGACTAGTGTGCTCT
>JACRUU010000015.1:21054519-21057019 GCA_030449085.1 Kryptopterus vitreolus
ATGTGTATATATATATGTATATATCTATATGTATGGAATTTAAACTCAAGACCCATATCTAGCCAACCTTGCACATCTTTTTACACACACACTGTGACTGAAGATGATCCTCTGTGTTCATTGTTGATGATGAGAGCGGCCATATTGAATTAGCATCACCTTCTGAACCCGTTGTTTTGGGGTTCGTTTTTCTTCCCTTTGTCCTAATCTGATCATTCTGATAGCTCTGATCATTGTGTGTTCAATTCCCAATTGTATTCGCTGGTGCATTCTCGACGGTTTAATCCTCCCACGGGGGAAGAGTGGGAACGCCGTCAGTCCCGTGATGCAGCCATGTGAAAAAAAAAATGCGTAAAAGTCACTCGTGTGCGTTTTCCTCCTCCGTATTAAGTTTCCTCCTTCGCATAGCTGTCAGAGCGCAGGGGCAGCCACGGTACAGCACCCTGGAGGACAGGAGGGTTAAGGGCCTTTGCTCAAGGGCCCTAAGAATGACTAGTTTAACTAAAGAAGACAATGGTGGACATCCTCCGAGACAGTTTGAGGGAAGAACCACAATCGGCTGGATAGTGTCCCAATACTTTTGCTCCGTAAATAGTGTTAAATATGAGTTCATCAGCGCACCGTAGTGATTATTATTTTCAGTGCGGCGTTTAACCCAGACTCAGATCGAGCGCCCGTGGTACCGTGACGCTGGCCGCGGCGCTTCGTTCGAGACGGATGGCGAGACTTCTCTGAACGGCCAATAGAGTTTCATTGCGCGTTACGCAAACACACACACGGCCTCTCACCCAGTCTTTCTTTTTCTTTTTTTTTTACGGATGAATAGAGCGAGAAGGAGCTTATTCTGTTCCCTTTATCCGACTCGCCGGCGTTCCTCTCCCGCTGCTTAGGAATGTTGAAGCGGCTCACGTCCCCACTCGGAGAGTAAACACCATTTACATTTGCGGTATTTAGCAGACGCCCTTATCCAGGGCGACGTACAAGAAGTGCTTTAGGTCTCGCTCTAAGGATAAGATTCATTCAAGAAGGGTAAATACTAACTTTACACGAGGCCTTTTTTAAATTTTTTTTTATGGATTTCTGGACAGAGGGAGATAAAAGAGAATAAAAAGGAATGTTAGGATAGGTGTTGTTGGAAGAGGTAGGTCTTCAATCGGCGTTTGAATGTAGGCAGTGTCTCCGTTGTTCGAACCTCCAGTGGAAGTTCGTTCCACCACATCGGTGCCAGAACAGAGAAGAGCCTTGAGCTGGTCTTTACCTTTTACCCTGAGAGACGGTGGAACCAGACGAGCAGTGCTGGACGCTCTCAGGCAGCGAGGTGCAGTACGGGAGGTGATGAGGTTTCGGAGGTAAGAATGTGCAGATCCATTTTTGGCTTGTTTTGTGTTTTGAATCTGATGCGTGCAGCTACAGGAAGCCAGTGGAGCGAGCGCAGCAGTGCGGGAGGGGCATGTGGGGGGTTGGGAGCGAGCGTGTGGGTGGTGGAACGGGGAGGAGCGCAGCAGTGGGGTAGTGTGGGTGTGAGGGCGGAGTGGGAGGGCGCGAGGCAGCAGCAGTAGTGGGGTAGTGTGGGGTGGTGTGGGTGGAGTGGGTGGAGTAGTGGGGTAGTGTGGGTGGAGCGTGGGTCGCAGTAGTGGTGGGGTAGTGTGGGTGGAGCGAGGTGGAGTGGCAGTGGAGAGGGCGCAGCAGTGGGGTAGTGTGGGTGGAGCGAGTGCAGTAGTGGGGTAGTGTGGGTGGAGCGAGCGCAGCAGTGGGGTAGTGTGGGTGGAGAGGGCGCAGTAGTGGGGGGGCTGTAGTGGGTGGGGTGGGGGTGTGGGTGGAGAGGGCGCAGTAGTGGGGTAGTATTGTGGGTGGAGAGGGCGCAGTAGTGGGGTAGTAGTGGGGTATTGTGGGTGGAGAGGGCGCAGTAGGGGGTAGTGTGGGTCGGGGTAGTAGTGGGGTAGTGGTGTAGTGTGGGTGGAGAGGGCGCAGTAGTGGGGGTAGTGTGGGTGGAGGTGGTGTGGGTGGAGAGGGCGCAGCAGTGGGGTAGTGTGGGTGGAGAGGGCGCAGCAGTGGGGTATTGTGGGTGGAGAGGGCGCAGTAGTGGGGTAGTGTGGGTGGAGCGAGCGCAGTAGTGGGGTAGTGTGGGTAGGAGGAGGGCGCAGTAGTGGGGTAGTGTGGGTGGGAGAGGGGGCGCAGTAGTGGGGTATGGGTGGAAGGGGGGTGGGGAGTAGGGAGCGCAAGTAGTGTGGGTGGGCGTGTGGGTGGAGCGGGCGCAGTAGTGGGGTAGTGTGGGTGGAGAGGCGCAGTAGTGGTGTGGGTGGGTGGAGTGGGTGGAGTGTTAGTGGAGCGGGCAGTAGTGGGGTGGTGTGGGTGGTGTGGGTGGAGCGAGCGCAGTAGTGGGGTAGTGTGGGTGGAGGTGGGTGGAGCGAGCGCAGCAGTGGGGTAGTGTGGGTGGAGCGGGCGCAGTAGTGGGGTAGTGTGGGTGGAGAGGGCGCAGCAGTGGGGTAGTGTGGGTGGA
>JACRUU010000015.1:21062019-21064519 GCA_030449085.1 Kryptopterus vitreolus
TATATATATATATATATATATATATATATATATATATATATATATATATATATATATATATATATATATATATATGACTTTACGACTGATCTGGTGTCCCTAAAGACCACTAGTACTAACGCTTATTTTATAACGAATTCTGTTTTATTAATATCGTACGTATAATACATTCTCACCTTTGTATTTCCAAATACATTTGTTTACACGCACTATTTCGGACACATTTTTTAATGATTTAATTTCTACATATTAGGACCTCCAATCGATAAAAATGCATAATTAATTCATTCATTCATCTTCTATCGCTATATCCGATCTTCCCTCGGGTCACGGGGAGTCTGTGCCTATCTCAGGCGTCTATGGGCATTAAGGCAGGATACACCCTGGATGGAATGCCAAACCATCACAGGGCACACACACACATTCACACACATTCATACACTAGGGACAATTTTCCAAGGTGCCAATCAAACCTACTGTGCATGTTTTTGGACCGGGGGAGGAAACCGGAGAACCCGGAGAAAAACCCCCTGAGGCACGGGGAGAACATGCAAACTCCCACACATACATGGCCGAGATGGGAATCGAACCCGGACCCTGTCGGTGTGAGGCGAACGTGCTAACCACTAATCCACCGTGCCCCTGCATAATGAATTAATTAGGACTAATTAGGACAATGACATAACCAGGATTAATGACTGTCATGACACTTGTGTGTGTGATTGAGTTGCAGTTAATCACTACATTAACCAAATGTACGGAAATGTAATACTTTTATAAATAATAAAAAAATGTAAAAAAATAAAAATAATAAAAATAATGCTTTTATGCAAAAGTATGAAACCAAAACGCAACATCAATCAAAAATATGCTTTTGTATATTATGTATTTTTTATATGTATAAAAATTGTATATTTAAGTAAAGAAAAGACGCCGCGATTTAAGTGTGCGTGTTGCATTGACGCTATTAATTTGGGGCCCTTATTGTTTGTATTTATGCTATTATTTGTATTTAAATACGGTCAAACACAAATACACGTTGAAGAAATCGCACGTTAATTAAAAAAATGGCGTTAAAATTGATTGGAATGTTACATTTTCATGTTTTATGCAAAACAATTGCGCTAGTATTGTAATAAATACGTTTCCCTTGAGCCAATAATATACCGGAGCATTGCCCCATCGGTAAAGGCTAAACAAGGCCCAACACACCAATCATATCATTATCGCATCGCGTGTAGCAGAACCGCCTCCGCCTAAACGCACGACTGCGCTCTGGTCCACATGATATAAAGAGTTTGCAGTCAGGTGGTGGTGTTTGGATGGATTCCCCTCCGTGACAGCCGGTTAATTAATAGCTCTTTCCCTTTAGCGTGCGTCTTGACCAATAGCGCTGCTGACAGTCAGACACGGTATCCCATGAGTCATGTTCATTGTCATCACTCATCGTGAAGAGCAATACCTCCAAGCACGCCGGAGCTGCTCGAACACGCTTAGGGAACCCTGTGTGGAAACCGCCGAGGGTGGCGCAAACCGCCGAGTGACGCCGTGTCTGCGTCTCCGACATTTCCCCAGACTTGAGTAAGTAGGGAAGATGTGGCAGCTATCTATCAAGAACTGTTTCTTCTCCCCTGACACCCCCCTCCCCTCCGATTTGCTTTTGAATTACCAGCTGGATGGAGAGAATTTTCTCACTTTACAAGAAAGAATTCCCACACGCTTTATAACCGTCATGTCACTGTTATTTACGTTTTAATCCTTTTCTAACTTCTTTGTATTTATTGCATTGCCTACGTTTTGTGGATACTGCTGGAGTTTAATTCCCCATCGGGATAGAGCGTCCATCCATCCGTCTTTCCCTGCCAACTTCCTCGCTTCTTCTAGTGCAACTCTAGTGGTTTATGAGGACGCGGCGAAGCGAGGACTTTTTAGGTTATATCGGACGTTTCAACTTCGTTCCTGCATTTTTCAAACTGCAGTCCCGAGTCGAAGGAATTCCTTTTCACACCCTTCAGGAAAAACAAGCCGCTTTGCATTTCCTTCCTTCTACTAATGTGCAGTAGGGAACGCAAACACATAAGCATGGCTCATAATTAGGTTCCGACTTGGCAAACGGTAGGCTCCGATTGTTCGCGGCACAGTCTGGATCTTTGTATGCCGCGGACGCCGTCGACCATTGTTTCCTGAGAGATTGGAAGAACGTAACGAACTTTGCCGTCCCCGATGGACGGGACGGTCCTTCCTTTTCCAGCCTTTGCCAATCTCAGCGACGTGTACCATTAGCCGCTCTCCGGTAGACTCCCTGCCAAGCACGTTCGCCTGATATAATGCGAGTCCAGCAGGGTTCTCAAGTCTCCGAGGGAGCTTGTCATCACCCTCTCCGTTTGGGAGCTGGCGTACCACAGGCCAGGCTGGAAATGTTTCCCAAAACGTCGTAAATGTCAAGCCTGGAAAGCATTCACGCGTCGTCGTGTTTTTTTTTTTTTTTTACTCTGATTAA
>JACRUU010000015.1:21072019-21074519 GCA_030449085.1 Kryptopterus vitreolus
TCTGAGTCGGGGTTCTGAGTCGGAGAGGGGGTGGTTCTGAGTCGGAGAGGGGGGTTCTGAGTCGGAGAGGGGAGTGGTTCTGATGAGTCAGTCAGGGGGGGGGTTCTGAGTCTGAGTCGGAGAGGGAGTGGTTCTGAGTCAGGGGGGTTCTGAGTCTGAGAGAGGGGAGTGGTTCTGAGTCAGGGGTTCTGAGTCAGAGAGGGAGTGGTTCTGGGGGGTTCTGAGTCGGGGGGAGTTCTGAGTCGGAGAGGGGGTGGTTCTGAGTCAGGGGGGTTCTGAGTCGGAGAGGGAGTGGTTCTGAGGGGGGTCTGAGTTGGGGAGGGGGGTCAGGGGCTCTGAGTCAGAGAGGGAGTGGTTCTGAGTCAGGGGTTCTGAGTCAGAGAGGGAGTGGTTCTGAGTCAGGTTCTGAGGGGGGGGGGTTCTGAGTCATGGTACTGGAGGGGTTCTGAGTGGTTCAGAGGGGAGTGGTTCTGAGTCAGGGGTTCTGAGTCGGAGAGGGAGTGGTCTGAGTCAGGGGTCTCAGAGAGGGGGGTTCTGAGTCGGAGAGGGGGTGGTTCTGAGTAGAGAGGAGTGGGTCTGAGTCGGAGAGGGGTGGTTCTGAGTCGGGGAGGGAGTGGTTCTGAGTCGGAGGGGGGGTTCTGAGTCAGGGGGGTGGTTCTGAGTCAGAGAGGGAGTGGTTCTGAGTCGGAGAGGGAGTGGTTCTGAGTCGGAGAGGGGGTGGTTCTGAGTCAGGGGTTCTGAGTCGGAGTGGGTTCTGAGTCAGGGGGGTTCTGAGTCGGAGAGGGGGTGGTCGAGTCAGGGGGGTTCTGAGTCGGAGAGGGTGGTTCTGAGTCAGGGGGGTACTGAGTTGGGGAGGGGGTGGTTCTGAGTCAGAGAGGGGTTCTGAGTCATGGGAGAGTTTCTAGGGAGGGTTCTGAGTCGGGAGAGGTTCTGAGTCAGGGGTTCTGAGTCAGAGAGGGAGTGGTTCTGAGTGGGGGGTTCTGAGTCGGAGAGGGGAGTGGTTCTGAGTCAGGGGTTCTGAGTCAGGCAGGGGGGTACTGAGTTAGGGGAGGGGGTGGTTCTGAGTCAGGTTCTCAGAGAGGGAGTTCTGGTCGGAGAGGGAGTGGTCTGAGTCAGGGGTTCTGAGTCGGAGAGGGAGTGGTCTGAGAGGGGAGTGGTTCTGAGTCAGGGTGGAGATGGGGAGGGGGTGGTTCTGAGTCAGGGGGGGTACTGAGAGAGGGAGTGGTTCTGAGTCAGGGGGGTTCTGAGTCTGAGTGTCGGAGAGGGAGTTCTAAGGGGGGGGTTCTGAGTCGGAGAGGGAGTGGTTCTGAGTGGTAGGAGGTCAGGGGGGGTTCTGAGTCGGAGAGGGGTGGTTCTGAGTCAGGGGGGGGGGGGAGAGGGGGTGGTTCTGAGTCAGGGAGGTTCTGAGTCGGGAGAGTGGTTCTGAGTCAGGGGTTCTGAGTCGGAGAGGGGGTGGTTCTGAGTCAGGGGGGTTCTGAGTCGGAGAGGGAGTGGTTCTGAGTCAGGGGGGGTTCTGAGTCGGAGGGGGGGAGTTCTGCATTGGGGGTTCGACAAGTAAAATTAAACTCCAGTGACGTTCCCATTTCTGGGAATCTATCAGACCTATTCCTATACACCCTCCTTTTGCAACCCGTACTGTACCATCATCCATCATACACTTCCCATGGAACACTGAGGCTCAAGGGCCGTACTCAAGGGCCCCAAGCCATAACCTTACTGACTTCTCCGCGTTATCCTTACTTCACTAGACTCTATTAACCCTTCACTCCTCTTACCTTTCACGACCTTCCGGGGGTTAATCCGCTCCTCATCCCCGAGGCTGAAGATCACCGGGCTTTGGTGTCGACGTCTCTCTGAAGAGTTTATGGTGTTTTTTTTTTTTTTTTTTTTTTCTTTCTTTTTAAACCCCCCCCCCTCGTTTTCTTTTCTTCTTTTTCCCCCGCTTCCCCCCTCTCTTCCCCCGCTCACTCTGAATATCATCCCAGTTCACTGTTACTTTTTGTTCCCCTGATCAAGGGTTCCTCTTGACCGTATTCTGTCTCTGGAGGCCAGGTAAACACGCACCCAACAACCCCCTTACCCAATCCCAGCCTCTTTGTTCACTTTCTTGGCACATTGAACAAGGATCAGACACTGCCACACACACACACACACACACACACACACACACACACACACACACACACACACACACACACACACACACACAAAACAATGCCCTGTGATCCGATATACAAAGGGCGATGTGTTACACACCGATAGTGGCGCTCAATGATTAGCGATAACCCAGTTTCTCCTCATTGTTTACATTGTAGTTCATCGCACAATGATTACATCACTGATCATCATACACACATCACACTTTTGTTATCCAGTCGCATGTTGTTTACACTTGTGCTTTATATATATATAGTGTATGTGTGTATGTGTGTATATTTATATATATTTCTGTGTGTGTGTGTGTGTGTGTGTGTGTGTGTGTGTGTGTGTGTGTATTTGT
>JACRUU010000015.1:21079519-21107019 GCA_030449085.1 Kryptopterus vitreolus
ATAAGAGGGAGGGATGGATGGATAGATAGATGGATAGATGGAGTGATGGATGGATGGATGAATAGATAGATGGATAGATAAGAGATGGATGGATGGATAGATAGATATAGATAGATACACACACACATATATTATATGCATATATATTATTTTGTTTTCTTCAATAAAACAAAATTGCTAGTCTTTTTTTTAGAATGCAGTTTTTATTATTATTATTATTATTATTATTATTATTATTATTATTAACAGTGAGCAGTTTTGTTTTTTTAAACAATTTGATATAAAATTCCTGCTGAATGAATAAAATAACGATAACGTTTTAATGTTAAGGATCAGAAATGATGCAGTAATTAATGATGAATATGAGATACGGTTAATGACTATTTATGGACTTGTTATAAAGCCTGTATTGCGTATTCTCTTATTGTTGTCTTATGCGCCCCTTTTTCCACTTACTTCTCTCATAACGACGACCTTGTGAGCTCGGAATAATGTTTACTAGTGGCTTGTTTTTGTAAATTTGCTAAATGTTAATAAAAAAGATTAAATATATGAAAAGCAGAATCAATGGAAATAATGAAGTAAATATATCGAATAAATTGTGTAATTGATTAAAAACGGTTAATTTCATGAAATACAATTGTGTGTGGTGTGTGTGTGTGTGTGTGTGTTGTGTGTTTTGTGTATGTGTGTGTGTGTGTGTGTGTGTGTGTGTGTGTGTGTGTGTGTGTGTGTGTGTGTGTGTGTGTGTGTGTGTGTGTGTGTGTGTGTGTGTGTCTGTGTTTTGCTCTATTTGTAGCCGCCAGGTCATTCCCTCCTCTCTGGCTGTCTGTATCGTGCGTTCAACACACACACACACACACACACACACACACACACACACACACACACACAGACTGTTTTACGGGACAGATGGTTGACTGCTCACTCCAAGGACCCTAAGTGCTAACAGGCACCGCACTCGAACTCGAACGACCCAAAGGACCGCCGCACGAAAACGCCGACAACTTTACACACATCCCTCCCCCCCCTCCCCCCGCCCCCCCCCCCCCAATTCCCCCCCCCCCCCCCCCCCCCCCCCCCCCTCTAACATGACCACCACATGCCGCCGCTCCCTAAAACACCGACTGTTCTTCTTTGCCCTTTTCGCAAGTTTTCTCCTGGAAGCTCAAAGCGGATCCGGTTAACGCGAGGTCCTTTAACTGGGCTCGTACCTCCTCCATTAGCACGCAGCTAATCACAGGGTAGGCCACCGCGAGGTCTTGCATCTCCCCCAAAGCCTGTTATATGGATTTAAGAAACCACAATTAGAGCGTGGCGTATAATCGCCGGCTCACTGCTGGACAGGATGAAAAGGGGGGGGGGGGGGGTGTCTCTCTTTTTCTTTCCTCTTATTATTATTATTCCATCCGGTCTTTCTTTTTTGTTTTTTTTCCTTCTTCAAAGAAGGGTATTGCGACGTCTCTAGCAGCAAATTCACTGATAGTAATGCTCTGGGTTCGGACTGAGTTCCAGGTCTGAATTAGTGTGTGTGTGTGTGTGTGTGTGTGTTTGTTTTGAAGGGTGGGCGTCGTTGTGTCGTTCCCCATTAGTGCTCTATTTGTTTTTGTGTGTTTTGTTTTTCTAAATCGATAAACAAAAGGCTACTTCTAAACAAATTTGAAAATGGCGGTTTTGTTTAAAGAAATATAAATAAATAAATAAATAAATCAGGGGCAACGGTGGGCGTAGTGGTTAGCACGTTCGCCTCACACCACCAGGATCCGGGTTCGATTCCCGTCTCGGCCATTTGTGTGTGTGGAGTTTTGCATGTTCTCCCCGTGCCTCAGGGGGGTTTTTTCTCTCTGGGTTCTCGGTAAATACGGTTTCCTCCCCCGGTCCAAAAAACATGCATGTATATATGTATATATATATATGTATATATATGTGATATATATATATATATATATATATATATATATATATATATATATATATATATATATATAGATATATATATATATATATGTGATATATGTATATGTATATATATGTATTGTATGTATATACATACACACATGGCAGAGACGGGAATCGAACCCGACCCTGGACGGTGTGAGGCGAACGTGCTAACCCACTACGCCATCCCGTGTTCCCCTGTTTTTAGTCCTTTTTTATTATTTTTTTATTATACATAAAATGACATCTTTTTTTCACTCTTGTTGAGAGTTGCAGTGAACTCGGAACTTTCAGTGTCATACAAATAACACTAGTATTTTGTTGTGAAATCAATCATCTTTTAAAACATATATATATATATATATATATATATATATATATATATATAGATATATTATATATTATATATATATATATATATATATATATATATATATATAAATAAATAAACAACAGCAATTCTTATTCATCAAAGTCACGGATTTTTTTTCCAATATTTTATTTCTGTCAAGATAGATGTAGTAATATCAATAATAGCAAACAGGAGCTGTAGGTAAATTGCATAGGTATTGGGGGGGGTCGGGGGGGATTTATTATGAAATCAATCATGACAGAAATATTGGAAAAATAATCCATGATAGAATAAGAATTATTGCTTTTTTTATTTTTATTTTATGATTGGCCCACATGTGAACCATTGTTTGTTTATTTATTTATTTTTCGGACTTAATAAATAATTAGTTTTTTCCCCCCCCCTTGCGATATTGCTTGTTGGTGTGAGCGACATCACCTCACGGAGGAGCAGAAGCCTCCTGATCGTTCAAATCCTACGTATAAGAGCGTTTACTTTTCTTATATATAATAAAAATAATAAATGAAACTCCTCCCCCTTTTTTTTTTTTTTTTTTTTTTGCAGATCTGAAAAAAAAAATTCCCATCATGTGATTCGTTGCACCACAAATAGGAGCACTGCGAGTTGATAAATACACACACACACACACACACACACACTTTTTTTTCCCTCCACAAAATGAGAAAATAAATAAATACATTGGACTCAATCAGCCTGCTTTGTAGAAGACACCAAACAGGGATTTCTCTTTTGAAGACGTCTTTCTCCCGCTATCTCCCCGTCTTTGTCCTGTCTGCCGCCGGCTTTGCGTACCTTATCGGCCGTTTCAGTTCGCAGGTGGCCCAAAGAGCGAACCCCGAGTGAATGGGGCGTCTGATTATGGAATGCACACCTTACGGCAGGGTCTCGGACGTCATGTTTGTTCAGAGAGAGAGAGAGAGAGAAACAAAAAGCAGACGCTTCGGACCCGTGTCCCAGCATGTCTTCGGAACAGATAAACGGATGAAGGGATGAGGGCGAGATTGCACATGGAGGCAGCTTTCTGTACCTTGGAGTGCCTTCGGTATTCATTTGCATATAATAAAGGAGCAGAAGTGTAAAGTCAGCGCTTTACAACCCCCCACCCCCCAAAAAAAACCCCTTTGGTGCTCCATAAGAGACAACTTTTGGAACGATCCGCGAGATCCAGGAATGCACTGATGAATGAAAAAATCGAAAATATTCAAATTTCGTAAAAAGATATTTTTGCCGGTATTTATTTCGTTCATCTCGCTGGCGGTTTTGTATTTTCTTTTTTTTTTTTTTTTTTTTTTATTAATTTATTTATTTATAATTTTTTTTTTGTAAACAACCCCGGTTTACACGATTCGCCAGCGCTATCTTTTAAAAGCACACACTCCGGTGCCCCCCCCCCCCCCCCCCCCCCCCCCCGTTTCCCTCGAAGTTCGTTCTCCAGCTGGAATACCCGCGCATAATAAACACGGTTAACACGCTTAAACGCCCCCCCCCCCCCCAATACGAGCATCCCCATCCCCGACGCCTGCCGGTTACATTCATAATGGGAAGTGGGGGGGGGGGGGGGGGGGGGGTACACTGCGTATTAAGTTTATCGGCCGAAACTCGTCCAGCGTACACAATGGTTATCCGGAATGTTCTCGTTTATAAAGAGTCGCTCACACGTATCGGGAGTTTTCAGCCAGGAAAGGAACTTGTCGTTTTACCGCAAAGGATGTGTTTACCTTCGGGGGGGGGAAGTAGTTACGTACGTGTGTTGTGTGTGTATAATATATATGTATATGTATATATGTGTGTATATGTATATATATATATATATATATATGATATAGACACTATATATATATATATATATATATATATATACACACACACACACACATATATATATATATATATATATATTATATACATATATATATATATATATATATATATATATATATATATAGATATATATATAGATATAGATATATAGATAGATATAGATATGTGTATGTGTGTGTGTTTGCATATGTGTGTATATATGTGTTTGTGTGTGTGTTGGTCGCTGCTGATGGGTAGACTGGTGATTAATGGGGCTCTTGGGAAAGGCCCGGGACACATGTTTGCATGTACATGGATCTCTTATTTATTATATATATATATATATATATATATATATATATATATATATATATATATATATATATATATATATATATAATCAAACCCTAATTTGTGGTATTTATGTGTAAAAATGCACTTTGGAAAAATGCAAAAGCCACATATTGAGTTTCCTTTTGACATTCTCCATTACTTTCACACCCTTATCCAGAGCGACTTACAACTGAGCAATCGAGGGTCAGGGGCCTTGCTCAAGGGCCCACTAGTGGCAGCTCGGTGGTTGTGTTGGTGGGGTTTGAACCTACAATCCTCCAGTCCAGAGGCCCATGGCTTACCCACTGAGCTGCCACCTCGCCATTTTAAAGTGTCTTTAGCAATAACATTGTGGATACAGTATAACTCGGTTAGCAGTACGGCTAATCCTAGCAGCTCTTGACCCGCTCTCGTCCGTCTCATGTCTGACAAAAACATCTCTAGCTGGAACCGACCCAAGAGGTGACACTGGTGAAAATGGGAGGCGGGGAGCTGTTAAGGCATTGGCGTCTGGACCGGAAGGTCGCAGGTTCAAACACACACCAAACTGGGCCCTTGCGCGAGGCCCTTAACCCTCAATTGCTCAGCTGTAAGTCACTCTGGATATGGGCGTCTGGCAAAACGAACGACTTTTGTCTCCTCAAGTGTACTCGGGCACAAACCGGGCCTATGCAACAAGTGCGATCATTGTAATCTGGATGTTTTGTTAAGGGTATCGCCCCAAAACGTCCCTGCATCAAAGCCGGACTCCGGCGTCCAGCGATTCGCTCCGTCTCCTCGATAACATGTTTCCCGGACGCCTGTAATTGGCTTATTAGCATGTTGGCTGTTTAGCGCATCTCGCTGGCCATTAATCAGGGTTTGTCGGCACGCCAGTTGACCCTCTGCCAGGTCGTTTACATTACGGCGCTCCCAGGCTCGGCGGAGAGAGCGATGAATAAACGGCGAAAAGTTCAAAAGTGCTGGGAGAAAGGACGACTGTTTAACAACTCGCGGCTCCTCGTCAGCGCAGATCGCTGGGAGGACTGATAATGCCCCGTTTGTTTTTATTGCTCGGAACGCAAGGGGGACAAGTTAATTAATGGACTCCTTGCCCGGATTCCTTTCCGTTTTCCTGCCAGCGCGCCCTTTTTCTTCGCGCGGAATACTTCTCAGATTCCGGAGAGCTGCAAACTCGGTGTTCGGGATCATTTAGTGAAGGGAAGTCGTATGCGTTGTAGGAGCAAAGTGTTCGATGGGAGTTCGAGTAAATATAGTGCGATGACAGATAAACCGACAGCCGGTCCCCGGTATACATTGGCCCCAGTTACGTTTTTAACGATCTTACGCTAATGATAGCGATATGACAACAGCGAAGGTGCATTTGTCCCATTCCTGTCGGTACTAATCAGACGGTCGGGAGTTTAACTAGCTTGTGGCACGTAGCCGGCGCCATCGTGAGCATTTATACTTCTGCAGGAACTCTTCCGAAACGCTAGTTGGCGGTGGTGCGGTGTAGTTTTTCGTGTCCATGCTTTGTTTCCACTTCCAATGCGATGTTTTGTTAAAAATGGACGTCCAGAGGAATACGCAGGAACATGCTACACCGGACACACGTGTGACGCCTCCAAGCCGACCAATCACGCACCTTTCGCACCCCCACTGGCCCTTCGTGGACACGATTGGACAACCCTGTGTTAGGGCGTATGGTACTCATCGATACCTTGCCTAGACACAGAAGCAGCCTCTGCATCGCCAAGCTGCCACTC
The DNA here is from genome assembly GCA_030449085.1 of Kryptopterus vitreolus. Taxonomy (NCBI): domain Eukaryota; kingdom Metazoa; phylum Chordata; class Actinopteri; order Siluriformes; family Siluridae; genus Kryptopterus; species Kryptopterus vitreolus. Next base: position 21,085,712 of record JACRUU010000015.1, read on the forward strand.
TTGGGCCCTTTACAAGGTCCTTAACCATCTGCGTTCCGTTGTTTTTGTACCTTGTCTGACCCCGCTGGCTTCCCAACATCACTGCGATATGCCTGCATGTCCGACCTCCTCGCCTGGGCCAAGCCTTGCTCTTGTGTCTTAGCTGACCGAAATCTTCACTGCTTCGCTATGAAAAGCTCGCTAGTAAGTATAGAGTGGTAGAACGTTACAGATGCTAGCTCGGTGCTTAAGGCATTGAACCGGGCGGCAACAGGTTCAAATCCCAGCAACACCACCAAATGGCCACTGCTGGATCTTTGAGCAAGGATTCCTTGATGGACTCCAGTTCAGTAGCGGATCTGGAAAGTCGTCTGGAAAGTCCCCCCACCCCACCCCAAATTTATGGAATTTGGCAGACACCATTATCCAGAGCGACTTGCATCTGAGGAATTGAGGGTTAAGGTGCCTTGGCAGTTTGGTGGTGGTGGTGGGATTTGAACCTACAATCTTCTGGTCCAGAGGCCAATGCTTTAACCACTGACCCTACCACCTCTCGTTTTTCATTTCGGATGACCTGGAGCGTGTTGCCAAATTGCCGCTAGCCATGAACCTTGGAAAGACGTGAGGAAAGGACTTCTGTTTGTTACGCTTCCATAAACTCGTCCCTCCACCTGGATTTTGATTGGTTGCAGCTCCAAATAGTTTTTTTTTTTCTTGCCGATCAGAATCTTTTGGCTCTGTTTGTGCTTTGAGAAGTGTCTACGCAGTTGTTGTTTAGCTCTTGACTTGGATCCTGTTGACGTATTCGTGGTGTACAGGTGGTCAAACGTACACAGTCGCCATCCGTATTTACATCCACATGGAACTGGTTTTATTTGCGCTTCCACGGAGAAAGAACTAGACGGATGTTAACGTTGTTAATGTTAACGCTGACTGTTTTGACCCCCCCCCCCCCACCCCCCCCCCCCCCCCCCGTTTGAAATTCCCGTCGGAAAGCAGAACACTTGGCTCCCACGCATCGCATCGATCAATCGGCGTTCCAGTCAAGGCGACTGCACATTTGTTTCCCTTCACGCCTGCAGGAAATCAAATAAGAAGAGACCAGAACTTCATCACGTCCCGTCTCGGGTTTAGTCCAGATCATATCCTCGTATGCTTTTTAAAAAATGAATAAATAAATAATGACCAGTCCTCGGATCAAGGCTTTGTTGTCTGGAGTACGGAATAGCTGAAAGGGGAGCGGCAGTAAGTCCGAGTGAGCGATGATCTGATCCAGATGATCCATTCACTGGATTGATTGAAGGCACGAATAAGAACGGACAAAGCGAAAGATCGGACGCATATATCTATATATATATATATATATATATATATATATATATATATGTATGGTAGCTCAGTGGTCAAGTCATTGGCCCCTGGACCAGAAGATCACAGGTCCCTCCACCACCAGGCTGCCACAAGTGGGCCCTTGAGCAAGGCCCTTAACCCTCAATCAGTTGATCAGTTGTAAGTCGCTCTGGATAAGGGCGTCTTCCAAATGCTGCAAATGTCTAGATGGATAGATGGGATAGGATGGGTGGATGATGGATGGATGGATGGATGGGATGGATAGATGGATGGATGGATATGGATGGGATGGATAGAGGATGGATAGATAGATGGATGGATAGATAGATGGATGGATAGATGGATGGATGGATAGATCTATGGATGGGTAGTAATGGATAGTTAGATAGATATAGAGGTAGGTAGGTAGGTGGGTGGGTGGATAGATGGGTGTAGATAGATGGATAGATGGATAGATAGATGGATAGATAGATGGATAGATGGATGGATGGATGGGTATGGATGGGTAGATGGATGGATGGATATCTAGATGGATGGTGGTGGATAGATGGGTAGATGGCTCTGGGATAGTAGATAGGTAGGTAGGTTTGGTGGGTGGGTGGGTGGGTGGATAGATGGGTAGATCGCTAGATAGATAGATATATAGGATAGATTGGATGGGTAGCTATGGGATGGGCTGGATGGGTCGGATGGATGGATGGATGGATGGCGATGGATAGCTAGGTCTATGGCTGGGTCGATAGATTGGTAGATGGATAGTTGGATGGATGGATGGATAGATAGATTAGATAGGTAGGTAGGTAGGTCGGTGAGTGGGTGGGTGGGTGATTCTCGATGGGTGGGCTAGATAGCTCTGGGTGAGTAGATTGGTCGATCTAGATGGTGGATGGATGGATAGATAGATGGATAGATGGGTAGATGGATAGCTAGATAGATAGATAGATAGATAGATATCCTACTTTTAACAGAGAAATTCCTGACACTGGACCGTTGGCGATTAGAGGAAGTAGCGGCGTTCTTGTTCCGCATTTGGGTGCACAAACCCCTTTTCCACACAGTCATGAATCCCAATCTTGGGCCAGTCAACCAATCACGGTCCTTCCTGGGCAATGCCAAGAGCAGATAACCTCTAAACGATATCGATCCCACCCGGAATTGACCCCCCCCCCCCCCCCCACCCCACACACACAAACACACACAAGATCGCTGTTATTTAAGACTAGCAGGGATCAGCAGTGGAGGTTCAGGACCACACATTCACCGTTCGAGTTTGGTCTGTCGGTCCTCCCATGCCGAATTTTAACACCAATTCCTTTTGGGTTTCCCAGAACCACCCAGTGCAGATTTATTGCTCTTTCTCCAGTTATTTCACACGCTTTTAACGCACATGCTTGCATACTATTAGGGCTTTGAGACCTTTCCAAGAACCGCCACGATTCCACCGGCATTGCGGCCTTCAGCCCTCTTTCCTGCAAGGCATTATTACAGTCTCGCCTGCAATCCTGAGGATCAAGCCCCCACCCCAAACCAGAACCAGAACCCCCATTTCTTCCTTCACCCGGACCTCTTGACGCGCTTTCTGACCCGGGAAATAGAATTAACACCTCGGGCCCCCCGATCTGAACTCTCTCTCTCAGCACGGACCACAGCTGTGCAGCGTTCCTGCTCCGTCCCCTCTAATGGCTCCGAGAATAAAACGGAGACTTCGCAGAGCTCTACACTTTTACGCAGCAGATGTCGGGCTTTAGCTTCCCCAAGACGTATCCGATGACATTGGTCCTCGGTGCACGGGCCTGCCAACGGGGGGAAATGAAAAACCATCAATCTCTAGTGTCACCTTTTGGATGTGTTTGTTAATCTTCTCTCTCTCTCTCTCTCTCTTTTTTTTTTTTCTTTCTCCTCCCCTCCCTTTCTTCGAGAAGCTGTCCAGGATTACTGTTATATTTCCAGCCGTCTACGTGCTCCGTGACATACGGGGTGTGTTTAGCACATTCGGTGGGAATTTGGTGCTCGGGTCTGGGTTCGGAGACGATAAAAGTTGTCATTACATTACACAGGGGTTAAGGGGGGGTGTGTGTGTGTGGGGGGGGGGAGTAAAAAGTAAGTAACGCAGAAAACGCTGTTTAGTGATGGAGATGGTCGCTTCGGCGGCGCATTAGCGGCGAACTTAAAAGTGTTAATGGTTGATGTATTTGTGTATTGGTGTTTACAGCTAAAGTAAACAAGCTGCACAGATTAAAGGACCATAGTACCGCATGCTTCGGTCTTGAGATGATGCAATCCGTCCGTCTGCCTTCGGATATTTGTGTCATGATGCGTCTTTTAAAGCATTTATTTTATATGTAATTATTACGGTTGGCGCTTGTATGTAATTCCGTTATTTCCAAAGTGACCAGGAATTTATATATATATATATATATATATATATATATATATATATATATATATATATATATATATATATATATATATATATATACCCTTAATCTGACCATACTGCAAATGACACCAGGGAGGGGGTGGAGCTCAGTGGAAGATCCGGGATCGAGCCCCGGTATGGCAAAGCTTGCCACCCTTGGGTGCTTGAGTAAGACCCTTAACTCTCTGTGCTCCAGGGGGCGCCGTATCCTGGCCGACCCTGCGCTCTGACTCCAACTACCAAACAACAACACGCTGGGATTATGCGAATTTCACTGTGCCGTAATGTATATGTGACAAATAAAGGCTATTCAGTGGTTAAGGTGTTGGACCGGAAGATCATGGGTTCAAATCCCACCACCACCACCACCAAGCTGCCACTAGTGGGCCCATGAGCAAGGCCCTTAAGGCCCTTAACCCTTAATTGCCCAGTTGCGAGTCGCTCTGGATAAGGGCTGTAAATGGAAATGTACACCAGGCTAAAGAAAATGTATTTATGTTTATTAGTTGTTGTTTTTTTTTTATGCCAGCTGTTATTCAAGTGTAAGGCATCCTGGGATTAGCCCCCCCCCCTATTTATTTTCTATCTGCTATCTGTTTTGTCCATTAGGTATGGACTTGTTCGCTGAGATTAACTGGCTCCTGGCTTGAGGCGCCGCATGTGTTTGCATTTTATCCACACGTTGCGCTTTTTCCCAGGGTGCGCTTTAAACCCCCTTCCCGGGAGACGGCCATAAAACAAAAGGAATAAGTATTTATTTATGTGGTAATCGGTCCCCGTGTGCACAGCGCCGAACCCTGTACCGAAACGTCTGACTATCCTACACTCGCTGTAAGAATTCTCTCATGGTGAGCGCAGCGCCGACGCGGCCGATTGAACCCCGGATTTTCCATCGCGCCGTTTTAATGCGCTTCCGGTACTCTGGTGTGATGTCATTAGGGACAGGTGTTTGTTCTTGGCTATAAAGAAGTAGTATGTATTTAGTTTTGTTATTTTGATGGCACTTACAAGCTTTCGGAGACGCTTTGAGTGTGTGTGTGAGGGCAGTAAGGGTTGCACCCATTGCTTTATGGGTAAAAAAAAAAAAATTGTGTTGTCACAATCAAATAATATATAATTGTTTTTTTTTTTTTTTTTTTTTTTCCCCTTTCACAGTATTTCGAGGTGCCTTTTGACTCCAACATGAACCGGACAAAGAACAGACCGTTAGTCCGAGGACAAATAAGGTACGTTTCGTTTATTATTTCGTTTATTAGTATTTAGCTTGAACTTTTACACAATGGCATCAAACATGTATATATATGTGTGTGTGTGTGTGTGTGTGTGTGTGTGTGTGTGTGTGTGTGTGTGTGTGTGTGTGGTGTGTGTGTGTGTGTGTGTGTGTGTGTGTGTGTGTGTGTGTATGTATGTGTGTGGGATGTGGTGTATGTGTATATGTATATGTGTGTATGTGTATGTATAGGTGTATGTATGATCTATATGTGTATATATATATATATATATATATATATATATATATATATATAGATATATATATATATAATATATATATATATATATATATATACATATACATACCCACATACATACATACATACATACATACATACATACATACATACATACATACATACATACATACATACATACATAGATACATACATACATACATACATACATAGATACATACATACATAGATACATACATACATACATACATACATACATACATACATACATAGATACATAGATAGATAGAGATAGATAGATAGATAGATAGATAGATAGATAAGCTGCTATTTTTTTATTTTCCAGTTTATTCCCATTTTCATTTCTGTTAAATCCCATTTTTTTCCCTTTTATTTCTCATTGGAAGTTTCTTAAAATTTCCTGGATTTTTTTTTCCAGTCCTACAATGAAACACTTCACTGTTGAATGCTAGGTTGTAATAAATGTCAAATTCCTTTGTAATTTGTCGTCTGTTTATTTGTGTAAAAAAAAAATATAAAAATCATAGATGGACAAAAATAGCAAAAAAAATAAAATGCATATGTATTTTATACATTATATAAATATGTATATATATAAATTTGTTTGCTGTAAGCATCCTTTCACTTTCCATGTTCCCGTCTCTCTCTTTTAACCTTCAAATGCTAACAATGTCATGCCTGGTGTTATCGAGGCGGTCATTATAATACGCCCGGTTGTGAATAAACTATGAGTCTGGACGTGTCTCTAAGGTCAGCTTGCTGTTTGTCAGCTTCTCGGTTTACACTATAAAGACCTCGGGTCGGTGTAACGTCTGGATGAGGTTGTCTGTTACGGTTGTCGGTTACGCGCGGCCGCGTGCCAGCGTTTATCCGCCGACGTCCGCTCTCACACCTGTCCCGCGGAACCCGATCCAGGTGCACGCGCCAGCCAGCCGTCGTCCCGCGGCATCCAGCTCCTACTTTCGGGTCGGATAATACGGCACGGCGAGATTCCGCAGTTCTCCGCCTGCCGTCCCGCTTATGGAATATCAAATACAAAGTCGTATGGAAATGGTACGGGTTTAAAAGATCAACAAGACAAGGCTGTAATTACATTTACATTTATGGCATTTGGCAGACGCTCTTATCCAGAGTGACTCACAACGGAGCAATTGAGGCTTAAGGGCCTTGTTCAAGGGCCCATTGGTGGTGGTGGTGGGATTTGAACCTACGATCGTCCGGTCCAGGGCCCAATGCGTTAACCACTGAGCTAACCTCTCCCAGCGCACATGGAAAGGTTGCAGGTTGCAGGTTCAAATCCCATCACCACCACCACCACTAGTGGGCCCTTGAGCAAGGCCCTTAACTGCTCAGTTGCTCTGGATAAAGGCGTCTGACAAATTCCCTGACTGTAAGCATAACACATTCCAGAGCAGGAAGAGGACTATTTTGTAGATAGTGTGAAAATCTACATAAATAAAGTACTTAGTTTATTTATTTATTTATTTGTTTGTTTGTTTATTTATTTATTTATTTTTAATTAGTGATGCTTGCAAACGATTCATTTATTATCTATTAATTTATTATCTATTATAATCTCTCTCTGGCTTTGGTCACATTTTCGTCGCCTAACTCGTCCTGCAGTTTTTGTCCGATGTTCACGAGGGCCAATCACGGGGCCAAAAAGCTGGAATTTTTTCCCCCATAGGAAATGAATGGGGCCGAAATTTCATGCCTCACAGTTCGGGCCTGTGAGCGTCCGCCATGCACATATGACAGATCCACTCGTAGGGGGTCCGGAGTGGATCACCATCATATACCTCCCGAACCCAACACACGTTCGGTATTCCCGGGGGAATCTGCAACATTCCAGCCCAATAGAGAATGAATGGGGGAATTTGGCGCTCCGCTGTACGGCCCTGTGTTTGCCCGACATGCACACGTATCATATCCACTCGTAGAAGAGATGAAAATATGACTGCTGCAAACGTGAAAAACGTGCGAAACTCAGACACAGGGTCATGTGACATGTCTAAACGCTCGCCACATCGACGGGAGTCGGATAATTTGATGATGTCACGCGCGTCACTGACCCCACCCCCTCCCGAAAAAACGCCAAAACGGGCGTTTTTGGTGTCTAAACACTCGTCTCTCCGGACGAGCATTCCAAAGTCAACGCTAAATATTAAACAGACCAGGCTCTCTGGGGTCGCACCGAGAGCTGAGGCTTGCTGTGGTTCAGTGGTGTTCCCCTCGACAAGCTAAAAATCGAAAGGTTTTCCTTCGCCGGTCGTTATCGCTGCTTGCGTAAAGCCGCGCAAACACGCCCTCGAGGTTAGCCGTCTTTTCTTGTTGCTAATCACATTTGTTAGTTGATTCTGATAACGAAAAAAAAAAACATGACCCGCAATGAAGGTCTAATCAGTCAAGATGAAACGCTAAAGACTAGCAGTCAAGTGAATCCAAACAGTCCAAACCAAAGCCGCTAGATAATGTGTGTGTGTGTGTGTGTGTGTGTGTGTGTGTGTGTGTGTGTGTGTGTGTGTGTGTGTGTGTGTGTGGTGTTCATGAATGCACAACCGCAAACACAGTGTAGGATGATGGCGCCCAGGATTCTTTTCTTTTTTCCGACGGTGATCTTTTGAAGCGCCCCTTTCCCCGACTCGTCCGGCAGAGTAAAGGCAGCGACTCGGAGCGCCGGAGCTGTAGTTTGGACACAGAGCAGCTGTGCGAAAAACCTCCGGCCTCACCCCGCTTTCCCTCCGACCCCGTCCAGACTAAACGTTTCTCGGAGCGCCGATAAAGCCGCCAGATGATAACTGACGCCTGTTGATCTCCGAGTGCGACTCGAACGTCTCTTCCACCCCCCCCCCCCCCGAGACGTGGACCCGAAGTTAATTCTGTCTCTGCCCCCCCCCCCCCCTTTATAAATATTTAAAGGTTCCTACAGCCGAGGTCTTTCTATAGGGGTCAAATAGTTCTGCGTCTGCTCAAGGCTGTAAGTTCCGAAGTTGACATTCGCCGCCACGTTAAATTGACCGTATAAGACGGTAAAAAGGACATTACCAGTGATTGGGAGTAACTAGTTACATGTAACGTTACGCAATTTAATTATCAAATTCGTTACAGATACTGAGGAAAAAAAAGACGTGTCCTCAATTTACAGCTACTTTTGAAAATGTCCCCCCTTTTAAAGTCCGTTATCGTCTCGAGGTTGCGTCCTCATACCATCTAAGTACAGCCGGGAGATTAATCGTCATTAGCGATTGTGTCATTATCGATTAATCGTCATTATCGATCAATTGTCGTTATCGATTAATTGTCGTTCTCAGTTAATTGTCGTTATCGATTAATTGTCGTTCTCAGTTAATTGTCGTTATCGATTAATCGTCATTGTCGAACAATTGTCGCTGTCGATGATTGTCATTGTCAGTTAATTGTCGTTATCGATTAATCATCATTATCGATTAATTGCCGTTATCGATTAATCGTCATTATCAAGCAATTGCCGTTATCGATTAATCATCATTATCAACCAATTGCCGTTATCGATTAATTGTCGTTATCAGTTAATTGTCGTTATCGAATAATCATCATTTTCGAATTGTCGCTGTCAATTGTCGCAGTTAATTGTCGATGATTAATCATCATTATCAAACAATTGTCGTTATCGATTAATTGTCGTTATCGATTAATCATCATTATCAAACAATTGTCGTTATCGATTAATTGTCGTTATCGGTTAATTGTCGTTATCGGTTAATTGTCGTTGTCGATTAATTGTCATTATCAATTAAACATCATTGTCAAACAATTGTCGTTGTCGATTAATTGTCGGTATCGATTAATCATCATTATCAAACAATTGTCGTTATCGATTAATTGTTGTTATCGGTTAATTGTCGTTATCGATTAATCGTCATTATCGAACAATTGTCGTTATCGATTAATTGCCATTGCCGGTTAATTGTTATCGATTAATCACCATTATCGATTAATCGTCATTATTGATTAATCGTCATTACCAATTAATTCGAGTTTACGTCGATGTTGGAAATGTTTTCCGATTTCACCTCGGTTTGGCACAGCGAGCTTCCGTAGTTCTCCGCCTCCCGTCGGGCATTACACTTATAAAATTCCAAAATACAACGCGGCGGCGCTCTGGCGAATCCGAACAGCTTTCGGCTTCCAAGAGGGGGCGGGGTTTCATCAGTCGTGTGGAAATGCTTCGGGTATGCAACTTCAGACGCCCCGCCCCCCCCACCCACCCCCCCTTTCTACATTCGCTTATTAGAGATGATCTTATTGTTTATTTATTTTGTATTTGTTCTATAGCTCTGTAGAAACTCGCAATATTATATCAGCTTTTCTATTTATATCATTGTGAACATTTACAGAATTTCAGACGCTCTTATCTTTGCGACTTACAACTGAGCAATTGAGGGTTAAGGGCCTTGCTCATGGGCCCACTAGGGGCAGCTTGGTGGTATTGCGGTGTTTGAATCTAGCCCACTGCTTTAACCACTGAGCTACAAGTGAAAGCATATATCTATAATTATATAGATAATATAGATATCATTCCCAAGGTTTCAAAAAAGCAAACAAACGTACAAGGGCAAAAGCATTGCACTTTTGCAAGTCGAACAAAAGTGCATTCGTTCAGAAATCACATTGGATTGATCTTGAACGGATAAACAATAGCTTGAGGGAAATGGGGGGGGGGGGACATTCCTAAATTAGAACTCATCCCATCAGATTCCCAAATTGAACTTTTCAAGGTGGAACTTTTCTAAAAATATGATGAGGACAGGTTGACTTAAGCAATAGAAAAAAAATGATATATATTTTATTTATGTATTTATTTATTTTTTTTTTTTCTTGTATACGGATTGACTTAAGCAATAGGGGGAAGGGGAAAAAGTAGATATATAATATATTTATATAAATATAAATATATATATATATATAGCACGATACATATTTTTTTCTATTTTTTTAAGCAATAGAAAGAAAAAATTATATATATTTTTTTTATTTTTGATTTGTATACAGATTGACTTAAGCAATAGGGGGAAGGGGAAAAAGTAGATATATAATATATTATATAAATCTATATATATATATATATATATATATATATATATATATATATAGATATATATAGATAAATATATATAGATACAATTTTTTTCTATTTTTTTAAGCAATAGAAAGAAAAAATTACATATATTTTTTTTATTTTTGATTTGTATACAGATTGACTTAAGCAATAGGTGGGAGGGGAAAAAAAATATTAAAATATATAAAATTTCTATTTTTTTAAGCAATAGGGAAAAAAATCTCCCCCCGTAAAGGTTATCAGTGTTGCCGTGTACTCGGCGTCACCATCGCAATCCCGGGAAGAAGAAGTAGGGCCAACACCCTTACCCAAACACAGCCACGCTCTGTAACAGTGCAAACACAAGCGTCACCTTTTGAAACTTTTTTCCCTTGTTATATCCATTAGCCTCGACACGACCAATACAAACATTTCAGCAAGCGCTTGGTGTGTGAGCTTTAAAGCATCCTGTCCTTCGGGGCCTTTGAAGTTTCGCTCCGGTATGCGGAGTGATGCATGACGTTCCGTTGCACAAGATTCCGAAAACCTCACAAGATTCCGACTGAAATTCATCAGTCCTGCAGCATTCCTCATTGTTCATTCATTCCTTCATCTTCACCTCTACCTATCTTCTTCTACCGCTTATATCCGATCTTCCCTCGGGTCACGGGGAGTCTGTGCCTATCTCAGGCGTCTATGGGCATTAAGGCAGGATACACCCTGGATGGAATGCCAACCCATCACCACACACACACTCACATTCATACACTAGGGACAATTTTTCCAAGGTGCCAATCAACCTACCGTGCATGTTTTTGGACCGGGGGAGGAAACCGGAGAACCCGGAGAAAAACCCCCTTGAGGCACGGGGAGAACATGCAAACTCCACACACACATGGCCGAGACGGGAATCGAACCCGGACCCTGGTGGTGTGAGGCAAACGTGCTAACCACTACACCGCTGTTTCTCATTGTATTTATTATTATTAATAATAACGGTCATGATGGGTTTCATTAACGTTAACACTTCACGATAGAACATAACAGGCATTCTATTTAAATGCATAACAATAATAATAAAAATAATAATACTAACAATAATATATATATATATATATATATATATATATATATATATATATATATATAGAATGCCTGTTACATTCATACACTAGGGACAATTTATCCAAGGTGCCAATCCATCCTACCGTGCATGTTTTTGGACCGGGAGGAAACCAGAGAACCCGGAGAAAAACCCCCTGAGGCACGGGGAGAACATACAAACTCCACACACACATGGCCGAGACGGGAATCGAACCCGGACCCTGGCGGTGTGAGGTGGCGAACGTGCTAACCACTAAAGCCACTGTACCCCCTACACTAATAATAATAATAATAATGGAGTGTATTAAATAGTTGCATTGTACTATAAAATAATAAGACACTTTATTGAAAGAAGCGCGATACGAATAACTGAATTGAATATAATGGTGAGATTCCTGCCTCTGCCACTTCTATTTCACTGTAATCACACACACACACACACACACACACACACACATGAAAGCGCCACATAAAGCATTTAGACCCGCAGTAATCACACTTATGTGGAATTTTCTGAATCTTTGGTCTTTATCTGGATCTCCTTTTAATATATAGCGGACTTGGTTGTGAATGTGAACCAGACTTTGGCTGCTTTCAATAAAAAGGAACGAGAGAAAAAAGGGGGGAAAAAAAACGAGCGGACGTGCCTAACGAGTAGAAGTGCGGTTAGGCAGGGTTTGATCTCCAGCACGCGCCAAACCCCTTTGTTTCCCCGTCACACGGGCGCAGAAACACTTATCACGCAGAAACATTTATCACAGCAGCTGCTCTGTATTTTCTTTCTTTCTTTTTTTTTTTAGACGAGAAGAACAGTGTTTAATTGAGATCCTTTTTAATTCCATCCCCCTTTCCCTCCCCGTCCGCAGCCCCCTCCACGCCGTGTCGTTCGCTCTGGCTTGCGGGATCCCCGGCGTGACCCTGCTGACCCTGGCCGTGAACCCGCTGACAGGCTTCCTGGGGGCTCTGAACATCTTCCTGTACACGTGCTGTTACACACCGCTGAAGCGCCTCAGCATCGTCAACACGTGGGTGGGCTCGGTGGTGGGGGCAATTCCTCCCGTCATGGGCTGGACCGCCGCTACGGGAGCCCTCGATCCAGGTTTGAGCCGCGCCACACACACACACACACACACACACTTTTGTTTTGTTTGCGTTCCACAAGCGTCAGTCTCCCGTGAATCGAGTGCATTATGATGCTGGTGGAAATCTTCCAAGCAGCCCGGAGTGTTTCCGAGTGTTTCATCCCCGATCCGAGTCTCCGTAAGCGATCCGCACCGGTCACTCGCCGCGTAATGACATCAGCAGCTGCAAAAAGGGGAAAACACCGCTTTTAAACAGGAAGTTGTGTGCAAATGTTTACGCACTTGGATGATGGCGTTGTCTGAATTGTATATATTTATTTTCCGAACCCTGTAATCACACACACACACACACACACACACACACGATCAGCCCACGTATTCTAGTGAAGACCAAGAGGGTCACTGCTGTAGCACTTTTTATTTTTATCTATGTTTTTATTTGTATTTATTTATTTATTTACATTTTTTTTTTGAATGGTCACTATAGTGGGGTTTTATGGGTTTTCTGCAATCAATGTCGTCAGCACGCGCATGAGTTGTTTAGGCCTGTTTTTGTTTGTTGTTGTTTTGTTTTGTTTTTTTTCCTGCAGTCGAAAACATTTTTAGAAATGTCTACTTTTTTTTTTTTTTTTTTTTTGTTAATACAATAAAATACAAGAAAAATGCTTTCAAATAAAATAAAAAAAAAAAAGATGAGAATGAAACAAAAATGCAGATTTTTTTTAAGTGATCATTTTTTTTGTTTGTTTTTGTGTATAAAAAAAAAAGAGGGAAAAAAAATTAAACAATCATGAAATGATTTTAAAAAAGGAATACATTTTGGATAACATTTAAAATATTTAAATATGTTTATAAAAAAATTGTTCAATTAAACAGTAAAATACATTAAAATAAATAATACTATAAAAAAAATTCAAAATTCTGAAATTAATATGTAAATAAAATTATTTTTGTTGGTTTTTTTTTTATATTTATAAATGTCAATTAAAATATTCGTATATGTTTGCGCTCTGCCATTTTTAATGTTTTTAAACTTATGAATGTTAAATATTCCTTTAAAAAAAAAAAACAGGGATCAAGACGTGATCTACCCATAATTCATTGCACCGTCATGTCATGGTGATCTGGTCGGAGTAGAAGTGTGACCCGGGGCTCGTCATAAACAGCGGCCGAGTCACTGAAAGACGATCTTACTGTTTCAGATCCCATGTTTTCCCAGAGGGTTTAGCTTGCGCGTGTGTTTACACAAGCAGAGCTAAACACACACACACACACACACACCACACACACACACACACACACACACACACACACACACACACGGAGCGATGTGGAGTTTCACGCTCGGCTGCCGCTGCTGTTGCTTTTCTCCCGTGCGTTCTGTGTTTACTGTTAGGGGGCGCCAGAGCGACCACCCTGTCCTCTACATCCGCCTCTTTCACCCCATCTACCTGCATGTCTTCCCTCGCTACATCATCCACCCCCTTCCTGCACTCTTTTCTTCACTTCTACACCCTCTCCACCCTTCCTGCACTCTTTTCTTCACTTCTCCACCCACTCCACCTGCAACCCTCTCCCCCCTGCCGCACTCTTTTCTTCACTTCTCCACCCTGCCTGCACTCTTACTCTTCACTTCTCCACCCTTCCTGCACTCTTTTCTTCACTTCTACACCCTTCCTGCATTCTTTTCTTCACTTTTCCACCATCTCCAACCTTCCTGCACTCTTTTCTTCACTTCTGCACCCTCTCCACCCTGCCTGCACTCTTTTCTTCACTTCTCCACCCTCTCCACCCTTCCTGCACTCTTTTCTTCACTTCTCCACCCTCCCTGCCTGCACTCTTTTCTTCACTTCTACACCCTCTCCACCCTTCCTGCACTCTTTTCTTCACTTCTCCACCCTGCCTGCACTCTTTTCTTCACTTCTCTTCCACTTCTCCACCCTTCTCCACCCTCCACCCACTCCTGCACTCTTTTCTTCACTTCTACACCCTTCCTGCCCTCTCCACCCCTTCCTGCACTCTTTTCTTCACTTCTACACCCTCTCCACCCTTCCTGCACTCTTCACTTCTCCACCCTCTCCACCCTTCCTGCACTCTTTTCTTCACTTCTTCACTCTCTCCACCCTTCCTGCACTCTTTTCTTCACTTCTCCACCCTTCCTGCACTCTTTTCTTCACTTCTACACCCTCTCCACCCTGCCTGCACTCTTTTCTTCACTTCTCCACCCACTCCACCCTGCCTGCACTCTTTTCTTCACTTCTCCACCATCTCCAACCTTCCTGCACTCTTTTCTTCACTTCTACACCCTCTCCAACCTTCCTGCACTCTTTTCTTCACTCTTCCACCCTTCTTGCACTCTTCTTCACTTCTCAACCCACTCCACCCTTCACTGCACTCTTATCCACTTCTCCACTCTTACTCTTTCTTCACTTCTCCATCCACTCCACCCTTCCTGCACTCTTTTCTTCACTTCTCCATCCACTCCACCCTGCCTGCACTCTTTTCTTCACTTCTCCACCCGCTCCACCCTTCCTGCACTCTTTTCTTCACTCCACCCTGCCTGCACTCTTTTCTTCACTTCTCCACCCTCTCCACCCTGCCTGCATTCTTTTCTTCACTTCTACACCCACTCCACCCTGCCTACAGTCTTTTCTTGACTTCTCCACCCTGCATTCTTTTTTTCTCCACCCACTCCACCCTGCCCACACTCTCTTTTCTTCACTCCTCTAACACAATCCCGTTGACCCCAGGTACCTAAACCCATCCTCCTTCTCCACCTCTTCTCCCTGCAACCTGCCCCTTACTAATCCTATCCACGTCCTGCCTCCGCATCTCCAACATCTCTCGTTTTCCTCATTCAACAGATGCTCAAAATACTCCTCCACCTTCTCAACACATCTCCATCTGTATCCGTTATCGCTCTCGCTGACAGCACATCCTTCCCGGCTCTGCCTGGAAAACCGCTACAAAGCCTTTTCTCCGTCCTTAGTGTCCAACGTCTCATCCAGATCCCGTTCCTTAGCTGCGTGGGTTTGTCTTTCCCTGTTTTTGTTTTTTTTTAGAAGGAAATAATATGAATTGAAATCATTTTGGGGAAGTTGGAGCTCAGCGATTAAAGCATTGGCTTAGGTCGCAGGTTCAAATCCCAACATTACCAAGATGCTATTAGTGGGCCCTCGAGCAAGGCCCTTGACTGTTGTATGTAACTCTGTATAAGTGTATAAGTGCGTAAAAAGCACGTGAGAGATGGGGCCGCTTCGTCCTCCATCCTTAATCTCCTCATCCCAGTGTTCCTCCTCTCGTTGTCTGTAGGTGCTCTGCTGCTGGGAGCGTTCCTCTACTCATGGCAGTTCCCTCACTTCAACGCCCTGAGCTGGAACCTGCGGGAAGACTACTCGCGCGGCGGATACCGCATGATGTCCGTCACGCACCCGGCCCTGTGCCGGCGCGTGGCCCTCCGTCACAGCGTCGCCCTGATCGGCTTGTCCGCGCTCGGCCCCGCCCTCGACGTCACCACCTGGACTTTCCCGCTCGTTTCGCTGCCCATCAACCTGTACATCAGCTACCTGGCCTTCCGCTTCTATCAGCACGGGGAGCGCCAGAGCGCCCGCAAGCTCTTTTTCTGTAGCCTTTGGCACCTGCCCATGCTCCTGCTCCTCGCCCTGACGTGCAAGAAACCACGCCCGCTCCAGGAGGCGGGGCCACCGCCGGGCCCCCCGCCGGGGCCCATCGCATTACAAACTTCCGCTTCGTCCTGATATCAATTTATTCGTGCGCAAAAAAAATAATACAATACGGTTGATCAGACAGACACTCCCTCTGGTGTGAAAAAGTTTGTACACCCCCCCCCCATCCCCTTACATCCATTTATTGCTATCATGGTGCTGATTTAGGAATCTCAAGACGATTCTGAATAAGAACCCGGACGTCTCTTTCCTTCATCGGAAATATGGAAGCCGAAATAATTTCCCAATAATAAAATAACTCGAGTTTTTCCTCGTTGACGACGTTTTTAAACGGACAAATATTTCCTGGACTAAATTCATGGTTCACATCCGGGTCTTTTTTATTATTATTATTATTATTATTATTATTATATTCATGCAATACTCAAGTTTCCGAATGTTCTGATACCATTGGCTATCCATATTCCTTTTCCATATAGAGAATGAATTCCCAAATGACTGTGGATCCTTTGCGGGTGGAAAAAGGATTGTGGGAGAACTTCTGAAGCCGTCCCTCTAATACTGTACACGACCTGTCGATGTTGTAGGTCTTCCGCTCGACCTCTCTGTATAAATCCATGTGTGAGATGTTTGTGTCTCTTCAAATAAACACATTTGGATCCGTACCCAGCTGAGGGTTTGGATGTGTGTGTGTGTGTGTGTGTGTGTGTGTGTGTGTGTGTGTATGTATGTATGTATGTATATATGTATATATATATGTATGTATATATGTTGTGTGTGTGTGTGTGTGTGTGGTATTATTCTATATATATATATATGTATGTGTGTGTGGTGTGTGTGTGTATATGCATATATAAATATATCATATATATATATGTATATATATAGTATATATATATATATATATATATATATATATATATATATATATATATATATAATATATGTATATATATGTATGTATGTGTGTATATATATATATTTATATAATATATATATATATATATATATATATATATATATATATATATATAAGCAGTATAATCATAGTGCTTTGTGTATTTTTAAGTACATTTGAAGGCAGAAACATTCACTGGAGTAAAAGTACAAAAGAGTGCACTTTTACTTAATGAGTAATATTCTACAGAGTGAATCTCGACATGGTTTGTGCACTTCATCCACCACTGAGTGAGGATGTAAACGTCTGGATCGGGTGATACAGCGGCTCCTTGAGCTTTTTAGGAACTGAAATCCGAAACGTATGCAAATTAACCATTTTAAATAAAAAATAGTAGATGTTAGGATCACTGAATGATTCGCATTATTATTATTATTAGTTTTTTTTTATTATTTGGATCTGGAGCGCTTTGGAGAATGTAATATGACACTTTCTGGGTTCAGGTGTAAAAATTCCTATCCTGTGACTCGATCGCTAAGCCAGCTGGAAATCAAGATGGTGCCAGTTTAGGGAATGTTTCCATTATTTCCATATGACTTAATATGGACCCCCAGTATTGTGTCTATACAGTATATATTACAAATACCCTTATTTACAGTTTGGTCGTTTTGTTATTAATTAACAAATCAGAAACAAACAAGGTAAAAGATTCAGAAACAATGTTACAAACGCACAAACAAACAAGGTTTCGAAACCCGTTTACCAAACCCAAAACCAACAAAGTAACAAATATACAAACAAAGTAACATTCATTCATTCATCTTCTAGCGCTTTATCTGATCTTCCCTCGGGTCACGGGGAGCCTGTGCCTATCTCAGGTGTCTATGGGCATTAAGGCAGGATACACCCTGGATGGAATGCCAACCCATCTCAGGACACACACACACACACACATTTTTCCAAGGTGCCAATCAACCTACAGTGCATGTTTTTGGACCGGGAGGAAACCGGAGAACCCGGAGAAAAAACCCCTGAGACACGGGGAAGAACGTGCAAACACCACACACACATGGCCGAGACGGGAATCGAACCCGGACCCTGGAGGTGTGAGGCGAATGTGCTAACCACTAAGCCACCGTGCCCCCAACAAAGTAACACATATGCAAAAATACAAGTGGACTAATGGGAGGTGGGAGCGCAGGTTTGAATTACACCACCACCAAGCTTCTGCTTAGTGGGCCCTTGAGCGAGGCCCTTAACCCTCAAGTCTCTCTGGATAAGGGCCCGTCTGCCAAATGCTGTAAATGTAAATTAATCAGCCAAAAAACATATAATCAACATACAAATAACAAATCAATAACAAATCTGAATACAAACAAAAAGTAATCATTTCACAGGTTCAAATCCCACCTCCGACCTGCCACTAGTGGGCCCTTGAGCGAGGCCCTTACCCTTGAGGTCGCTCTGGATAAGGGCCGTCTTTAAACTCATCAGGAAACGAATAAATCTGAGAACACGATGGCAATTCAGACAAAGCGGAAATTGTTTGTGTAGTTTGTAAATAAAATACTTGGCACTGATTGGATGAGGCGCCTGGCTTTCAGGATATATGGTAAGTATATATATATATATATATATATATATATATATAATATATATTATTATATATATATATATAATATATAATATAAAAGGTTTAAAATGCCGAATAATATTATATTATATATTATCTTATATTTTATATTATATATATATATATATATATATATATATATATATATATATATAATATATATTGTTTTGTTTACACGTTTACAAACACTGCGATTTCCCCTGCCGCAGCCAAAATAACACAAATATATAACAAATCTGAACACGAACAAAAAGTAGTACATACACAGACAATACGTGGTCTCAGGTTCAAATCCCACAACTGAGCGTGACTAGTGGGCCCTTGAGCAAGGCCCCTAAGTTGCTCTGGATAAGGGCAAGTCTCCCAAATGGCATAAATATAAATCCCTACGATCGAATTAGAAAAGTCAATGTTGTTTGATGAAAAAGCCGATGCCCTTATCTACAGCGACTGTATTTTAAGGGCCTTGCTCAAGGGCCCGGCATTGGTGGCTTCCTGATGACCACCTGATCCGAAGCCTTAACCACTTTCCTAATTCCGAGCTGTTCATTTACAGTGACGCCCTTATCCTTATGATGGGATTTGAACTCATGTCCTTCAGACGCCACACTCGCTCCCGGACCTTGAAACTTCTCCTCCTCCTCCCCCCGTTTTCTTCTTCTTCTTTTCTTTTTGTGGTTGTAGCGGTCGTCTGGCTTCTCTAGCCACATTCGGCTTGCGTGTCACCCCATGGGATCAGCGGAGGATCGACCTTTACACCTGTCCAAGTGCAACATCTGATCCCCTTTTCCATGGTCACACACACACACACACACACCACACCACCTCCGTCAGCACCTCAGCCTGCTCTCCTCCTGCTCCTCCTCCTCCTCCTCCCAGCTCTCCACAGGAGGAATTTAACCCGGATGGAGGGATGTGAACGAGACGTCTCCTCATAAAAAAAGGTCCTGGTCCGGATGCAGCGTGATTTGTGTTGAGATGGAAAGGGAAAGAGAGATGGAGACAGCTGCTCCTGCTGCGCGTCCAGATTGAATGTCACCGCCGCACTCGCGCCAGTTTGTAGTCGCACAGGCGTGTGGACGTTCTGCTTCTTCTCCTTCTCCTCCTTCTCTCTACTCTGCTTTACAACATGCCTGATCTCTGCCTCGGCCGTGATTTCGAAGCCTGTTATAGCCTTTTGTGTTTATACCATGTTTATTTCGAGAAGTAAGCCCTATGATTATATATTATATATATAGATATATATATATATATATATATATATATATATATATATATATATATATATAAATATAAACATCATTTTGTTCTTAATTCATGGATTATTTAATTTATTAGTAGTAGTAGTATTGCTAATATTATTATATTATTATATTATTATTTTGTTATTGTTTTATTGATATATTTTTATTATTATTATAGTTTGTTGTTGCGTTGTTGTTATATTATTATTAGTGTGTTTTATTATTATTATTATTATTATTATTATTATTATCGTTATTAGTAGTTGTATTATTGTTTGTTTATTATTGCTATTATTATTATTTATATTATTGCTGTTGTTGTATTGTTATTATATTATTATTTTGGTTATATTGTTTATTGCTATTATTTATTATTATTATTATTATTATTATTATTATTATTAATAGTTTTTTGTTGTTGTTGTTGCTGCAGTTGTTATATTATTATTGTTATTATTTTGTTATTATTATTATTGCTATTATTATCATTATTGTTATTATTTTGTTGTTATTATTGCTATTATTATTATTATTATTATTATTATTATTATTACTTGTCCCAATGATATGTCACTGAATCACATTCTAAGTATGTGTGACGTGATCTGGAGTCAGGAGGACGATGTAACCTCTGACCTGTGTCAGTGTTTCATCCTGGACATGCAGGTTTCTGCTCTGAAAAGCAGGTGGAAGGCTCGGAGTCCCGCAGCGTTTACACACGTTTACACATTAAAGAGAATAAACCAGAATCCTAAAGAATCCCTTTATATCAAACTCTAAATCCTTCAGAGCAAATCAGATTTACCAGATACATCTACATTCTGTGCTTTTACAGTGTAGCCATGTGGGACGGGCGAGTAAACAGTAAACAGATAAACACCTACGCTAAATGAAGTGTAGTCCATTAAGTAAACAATGATAAACCTACTGTATAAACGTCATTTTATAACCTCTCTATCTCAAATAAACCCAATCATGTAAACGAATAATACAATAATCATAATAGTAAAATAATAGTTTAAACATGAGCAAGGGTTAAATAAGTAAATAAGTGTTTAATTAGTATAGTAAATAAGTAAATAAACAGATACATTAGTGGGTTCGTAGGTAATTGGTATGTAAATAAGTATTGAAAACAATTATGCCAGTAAATGAATAATTAGGTCAATACACGTAAATGTAAACAAGTACGTAATGGAATAGTGGTTAAACAAACAAATAAATAAATATATAGTTAAAGTAAGTTGATCAAATACGAATATAAAGGCAATTTATTTGTCTATCTATAAATATACTGTATATGTATGCTGAACATGACCGACAGTCTTTATATACCTATATAGATT
>JACRUU010000015.1:21114519-21134519 GCA_030449085.1 Kryptopterus vitreolus
ATCCTCGTCCCCCCCCCCGCCCCCACCCCACCCACCCCACACACATTCCTACATTTTGACTTCCTGCACAAGCCTTTAAACCGGAATAGAATCCACCGTTCCTTCTCGGTGGGAATAGAGACGTATGAGTAGATATCAGGGAGAGGTGTTGAATCATCCCTTTGGCAGTGGAGTGTTTTGGTAATGTTGTTGGAGCCCGGTTTGGACACACACACACACACACACACACACACACACACACACACACACACACACACTCTCGCCACCCAGTCTCCGTGCAGGCGGATGTCCGGGAAGGCCGAGCAACACGGTGTGAAGGAATTACGGCCCTTTTGGCAAAACTCGGTCACGGGAGCGATTTTATACGCGGAAACAAACGTTTGTTTATTCAGCGGCTAAAATCGATCAGCGACGTCATGCAAAAGCGCGTCCTGAAGCGTTTCATGCTTTTTCACTATGAATATTCCAATAATGAATAATAAAATCCTACTTTTTTTCTTTTATTCCGTCTAAATGTTGTGAAGTTAGTTCGTGAAAATGCGCAAGAAGTAAAATAAACTTTCGTGAAATACATGTGGTGGAAGAATAAAAAAAAAAACGCTGACTTAACTGTTTTTTTTGTTTTTTTTTTTTTTCGCCATATATATAAAAAAATATATATAAATAATATTAATAAATAAATTATTGCCGTCGATGTGTTGGAACCCCCAGTCGAAGCTTCTGACCAATCATATTCAAGGCTTCGATTGATCTTATTCAGGACTGCATTTATGGCATTTGGCAAAAGCCATTATCCAATTTGAGGGTTAGGGGCCTTGCTCAAGGGCCCAATCGTGGTTGGTGTTGGTGGGTTTTTGAACCTAATACAGGGTGGTCCAAAAAGATGCTACCACTCATATGGTACTATATAATATAGCATATATGTATATGAATATAGGTATGTATATAGTATATCGTATGTATAAGTATATATTAGTATATATGCGTATATATATATATGTGTGTAATATTATATATATATATATATATATATATATATATATATATATATATATATATATATATATACTAATCATATATACTACATACATATATACTATATATACTGTATAAAGAAATTTAAAAAAAGACATGCATTGTGAACCGAGGAGTGCAGGACGAAGCTTCATTTGGACTCAAATAGGGAGGTGGGAGCTCAGCGGTTAAGACACTGGTCCCTGGACCGGAAAATCACTGGTTCTAATCCCACCACCACCTGGCTGCCACAAGTGGGCCCTTGAGCAAGGCCCTTAACCCTCAATTGCTCACTTGTAAGTCGCCCTGGATAAGGGTCGTCTGCCAAAAGCCGTAAATGTGTGTGTCATTAAACATCAAAGTCAATCCCCTGTATAATGTGTATGTGTGTGTGTGTGTGTGTGTGTGTGTGTGTGTGTGTGTGTGTGTGTCACCTCACACTGTCTGAAGCACACCGTGCTCAATTGTATTTCTCAATAGGGTACATTTTATTACTTATATAAGGGTTGGGGGTTCGATTTCCTCCTCTGCCATGTGTATGTGTGTGTGTGTGTGTGTGTGTGTGTGTGTGTGTGTTGTGGAGTTTTGCATGTTCTCTCCCCGTGCCTCAGGGTTTTTCCTCCGGTTTCCCCCCCTGTCGTGCACGATAGGGTGCTCCGATAGGGTTGATTGGCACCGAAGAAGAAAGTTAATTCCTAAAGTTGTCCCTAGTGTGTGAATGTGTGTGTGTGTGTGTGTGTGTGTGTGTGCCCTGTGATGGGTTGGCATTCCATCCAGGGTGCATCCTGCCTTAATGCCCAAAGTCGTGTTTTCCTGGTCTACGTTTTAAAAAAAAAAAGAACGCTCTCTCTCTCTCTCTCCGATCTCTCTCTCTCTCTCTCTCTCTCTCTCTCTCTCTCTCTCTCTGCCTCCGAGTCCATGCTGTGATTAAACTTGAGACAAACGTTTTTGCGCCACTCGGCAAATGGAAAAGTGGTGCGTCGTTCCACAAGGAGAAGAAAAGTTTTCCGCTATCTGCCTCAGGAAGTGTTCGGAGCGCTGTTACTTAACCCCCCCCCCCCCCCCCCCCCCCCTTAACCCCCCCCCCCCCCCCCCCCCCCCCCCCCCCTCAGCTCATCCATTCACAAACCTCCGTCCATCCGAGTGCCCTCTTTAATCCACGATGGTCCAGGAAGGCAGGGTCACGTTGTAGCCGACCCGTACGAAGCCTTCTCTACTTCCTTCCTCCAAACCAAGAAAGCTGCTACTTTACTTGTGTGACTCGAGCCTAATAGATTAGTGTGCAACGTTCAAACAGGCATATGATGCACACACACACCACACACACACACACACACACACACACACACACACACACATATATATTAATGACCCAAGCCGGTGTGTATCCGTAGGGAATCAGACGTATCGATTAGCACAGGATGTAGTAGGTGGAGTGTGTCAAACGGTCTGTAGACGAGGGTCAGCAGGCAGTCCGTCATACAGGGCTGCCCGTGTAAAGACCATCTGCACAGCAGGTGAGACGCGTCACACACACACACCCACACACACACACACACACACACACACACACACACACACACACACACACACACACACACATGCCGCAAACCCTACACCGCTTTGCTTTCTGGTTATTTTAAAACAACACAAGCGCATGAACGATCGTAACGATGCTGGATTGTGAATGGAGCTCCTCCGCTGTGTATCAGTCACTCTGGTCTGACGTATACAGTGATATTTATTTATTAGGTATAATTAACAAGGCTAAACTTATAGGGGTGAATTTATTGGTTTCAAATGAAACATGTCTCTTTATTGCCCTGAAGTCACTTTGTGCAAATGTGCCTTCCTGAAAATCCCAGTTGGATTGGATTTCAAATAAATATGAATAAATCATTAGTAAATATATAAATAATTCAAAATAAACACATATTTATATAGATAAATATAAATAAATCGATAATATATATAAATGAGATAATATAAATAAATCAATATAAAAAGAAGTATTTTTAAAAAATATAGGAACATTATTTATTTATTTTTTTAGGAATAGAATTTTTTTAGAATTACTTTTAGGTTTTTAATTGCTAATGATTTAATGAGGTTAGGTAATTTAAATAAATACATTGTTAATTAAATAATAAATTGAAGCGGAATAAATATTCCATATATATATATATATATATATATATATTATATATATTATTATCTTTCCATTTATTTATAATTATTACATTCATTATGATCCTTATAGATTATATTATATTATATTATATTATATATTATTATATTATATATAATTGGCTAAATTAATTCTAATTAATCATAATGATGACGTTGTAAAAAATGCTCAGCAATATTTTTAGTATTACTAAAAAGATATTGATTCATATATATTCAAAGAGATAGATAGATAGATAGATAGATAGATAGATAGATAGATAGATAGATAGATAGATAGATAGATAGATGAGAATCCCCTGTGATCCCCGTAATTACGCCACTGTGTCCACACCAGTCGACGAGTCCCTATTCTAACCTTTTGTTGCAATCGTATTTCTTGTAACATTTTCCGCGCAACAGTTCAGCCTCATGGTGACCCCCTCCTCTAAGGCAGATAAAAATCATCCTCCGAGCCCGATCTTAGGTCAGCATTAACGAGCGCTTTCCCAGCAGAAGCTCTGCGCTTTCAGAGAGGGAAATAAACTTCCTGCGCTCAGCTGGAGCTGAACCCTGACCGCTGGGCCATTCAGCAGTCAGCAGGTTGACATCTTCTATTGAAAGGCTGGCTCGGTGCTCGCTGGGCAAACTCAAAGAGCTGCTCGCAAGCACGCTTTAGTGTTGGCTAAACTGCTCAGCGTCTTCCTAACCGGCGGATTATTCTCCTTTTGTGGTCCGGTCGCCACCCATCTCCTCCCCCAAAGCAGCCCATCCCCGACACCTCCATTATGGAGAAGCTACTTTTCTTTTCAGTCTTCGCTTTTCTCGCTTTCTCTCCGTCCCCTCCCACCGTCATCTCACATGCATGCATTCCCCAAGCACCCCCCAACCCATCCTTTAACGCCGCCAAGAAGCACCAATCATATACATCGATATTCACGCTATGGCCTTGTAAAAAAACATTTCGTCACCTTTCTCTGCATCCTCTGAAAGGAAAAAAAGGGGCCTCCGCTTTCTTTGCCTAAGCTGGCATGGCTTTGCAACAAGGGTGGCCAGGGAGAGAGGAAAAAAAAGAGGGGGGAGGGGGGTGTGGTGGACAAAACTGCTCCCAAATTACCTCTGGCTAATTATGCAATGGGGCAGCCCGGGGACAGGACAGCCTGGTGGGCTCTACTGCCAATGATGTGGAAACCATAGTTCCATCGTAACCCAGTTCATAAGGTTTCTTCGCTTTATATTTTGAATAGGGATGCATCAGGGATCGGTATTAAGCCCTGTATAGAATGTAAAACCGTATTGAGGTGCTTGAAAAGGTGGGGGGAGGGTATGTTCCAGAAAGCAAAAGTACATTAAGGGAGTCCAAGATTTGGAGCTTGGTGATACTGGGACTTGAACCTCTGACCTTCTGATAGGTCGCTCAAAGCCTTAACCATTAATACTTTCCCATGATTTACGCAGTAGCATAAAAAAAAATAATTTCCTAATATCAGGGACGGATATTCCGAGAGCTCGGGATCATCAATTTTCATTTCAGCAATCAGGAACTTTCATTTCGCGCCACGTTTTTGGTGCCGAAAGAATGAATCTCAAAGACGCGGCCACCGCTGTGAGCTTTGAGGCCGGCGTTAATGAAAATGGATAAAAGGCGAGAATGATCAATCAAAACGCGGACGTGGTTTTCTCTTCTTTTTTTTTTTACTCCCCCTCTTTCATTCGACGCTTTGCCAAAGGCAGCGGGACCCACTACTCATGCATTCGCACTTTGCACTCTTTATAGCAAAACGATTATTTGCTCCCATTGAACGAAAGGCAGGGGCACGGTGGCTCGTTGGCATGTTCGCCTCCAAGCTCGGAGGTTCGAGTCCCACCTCCACCATGTGTGTGTGTGTGTGTGTGTGTGTGTGTGTTCTCCCCATGCCTCAGGGGTTTTTTCTCCGGGAAACCCTCCCGCCCTTACACCGGTCCACGGTAGGTTGATTGGCACATTGGAAAATCGTCTCTAGTGTATGATTGTGTGTGTGTGTGCGATGGGTTGGCATTCCATCCAGGGTGTATCCTGCCTTGATGCCCCCAAGGCGCCTGAGATAGGCACAGGCTCCCCGCGACCCGAGGGAAGATTGGATATAGCGGTAGAAGATGAATGAATGAATTAAATTAAGGCCGGTAGATAGAGAACCCCTTTTTCCCGTCCCCTCTCTACAGCTTTTGTAAAGAGGACTTTTTGCCCGTATCCGCCTCGTCCCGTATACATCGGTTTTGGGTGTTGAGTCCGCCCTTGTCTGAAGGTAGTCTCTGAAGCGGACGTGAGGACACTGACGAGCGACTCTGTGATTGCGGGGCCACCTTTATCCCATAAAGCATCACTTGTCAAACAGTGTCATTGTAAAGCAAAATGAAGGAGAGGATGTAATTTCCTCCTTCTCGTGATCCTCGGATGATACAGAGGACTCCATATGAATAAGACAAGGGAACATTCATTCATTCATTCATTCATTCATCTTCTACCGCTTTATCCGATCTTCCCTCGGGTCACGGGGAGCCTCTCAGGCATCTATGGGCATTAAGGCAGGATACACCCTGGATGGAATGCCAACCCATCGCAGGACACACACACACACACACACATTCACACACTAGGGACAATTTTTCCAAGGTGCCAATCAACCTACCGTGCATGTTTTTTTTGGACCGGGGGAGGAAACCTGGAGAACCCGGAGAAAAACCCCCTGAGGCACGAGGAGAACATGCACAAACTCCACACACACATGGCCGAGACGGGAATCAAACCCGGACCCTGGAGGTGTGAGGCGAACGTGCTAACCACTAAGCCACCGTGCCCCCGACAAGGGAACAAGTGAAATTTTTTAAAAAGATAAATATAGCCCAAAACGAAGATTTTGTAGCCCGTGTGGTCTTCCATGTCATAACGTCGCCGCTGTAACGGACCCTAAAAAAAGGTGCGAGAGGGATGTGATTCTCGTCAGCGAGGCGACAGGCCGGTTTGTCAGGTCTGGAAAGCCGTGTGATCGTGCATGTCTGATGAAGAGAGAAAGCCAAGGGAAGGAAAGTGGGAAGACTGGGGGAAAGGGGAGACCCCCCGAGGTTTCCATTAACCCCTGCAAGAAAAGAGCAGATGATTAAGGGAACACACACACAAAAACGACAGTGTTGATGTGCTCGCCGGAGCACAAGATGAATGAAACTCCAAGGCAACCGAGCTGGTTGTGTGTTCGGAGCCCAGGGCTTGTTTCCTCTTTTGTGTCTTCACTCTGTTCTTTCCTCTCCTTTCATGTTCCTTCATCCACCCCCCTCCTCCTAGTCCTGCTATCAAAAGAAGTTTATTAATACTGAAAATATTAAAAAAAAACTTTCCCAGGTTTGCGGGTCGTCCTGATGAAGTTAGACCGAGATTACGGACTAAGGTTTAAGGATTAAGGGAGCAAAAACGCCGGAAAGGATGTTTATATAAGGATGTGTAAAATGGTAATCTTTCCTTTAATTTCTTTCGGTAAATTTGTTTACCAACGATGCCGGATTTTTATTACTGGGAGAAATTCCCGGCAAAATTGTCCATGCTGTCGGAATAAACGTATTGTGCTCGACTGGAATACCTGATAAAGGTTTGAGGAAAAGCTTTAAGGAAAAATGAATCGTAAACATTTAATTTAGCTTTATTTTTGTTTATTTAAAACGTTGTATACCTCTTTAGGATAAAAACAACCTTCTGTTAAACCCATTCGACCGCGCATAATTTCTTCCTGAAAATCTGGTCCAGCGCTAAAGAAGGACACGTCGGACATGTCTCGCAGTCTTTACCCGCCCCCAAAATGATTATAATTTGTTCTAGGTAGCGTTTTTTTTTTCAAAATGCGCCGCTACATTACTGAATTATAACTTCTAATGTTTCCATTAGCCATTTATAGCGCATTGGATTCATAAGCCAGCATCAAGGAAAGCGATTATAGACATTAAAATCATTTACTAGCGTGCTCCCGACTCGAAAACGCGGGCGAAAACAAGCCAAGCCGAGCGCTAGTTTTTTTTTTCGGTTCTTTTTTTCCCCTTCACGTCGTAGCTCATTTCTCAAATGTCTACTCACGTCCACATTTTGCGGTTTTCCTGGCACGGTGTCTTCCTGGCGCGCTCGCTACGGATCTTGTTTCTCGTGGAAGCCGTCAGGCGTCTTGGAGAGCGGTGCGAGAGAAAGAATGAGAGAGGGAAGTGAAAACATTTGTCGTTGCGATTTCGATATTCCGGATATCCTTTCCCAAATAACACGGCCCCCAAAGACCCTTTTTTTTTTTATTATTGAAGTCCCCGCGATGGAGATTCCTTCAGGACGGGCAGAGGAGCGAGCACTACAGTGCGACCGAGCGGTTGGAATGTCACTCGTGTTGCTATTCCGTGAATTATATGCGCCACTGGTTTAGTGTTGACGGACATATAGGCGAAGGAAATCCCCCCTGTGCTTAACGCTCACCTGTCTTCAAACGCACTGCAACCGGGCTGGAATGTGTGCCAAGCAAAACAGGGTGCTCTCTCTAGAGGCCCCCCCACCTTCAGAAGAGGGGGATTTGCATCTTTGAAAAAAAAAAGATGGCACATTGAAGAGTTTATATGGCATTTCTTTGATCAACTTCACCGCTCTTTTGGAATGTGAACGGAGTGTGTTAACACCCTGCACAAACACTCGGAGCAAACAGGCTTATCAGAGCGGATTATTGGAGCAGGGACACACACTCGAGCTGGATGGCCGCTAAGGTATCTGCGAGGTTATTTATGCAGGGCGATTAATCGCTCCAAGATCGCCGGAGTTCTAATGGAGACTCGAGTGCTGGAAGTCAAGTGCGCCAGGCCTGGATTCTCAAGAGGGTACTGGCCTATGAGAAAAGGCCCGAAAGGCAGAGCTGGAGGCGAAGGATCAGAAATGAGTTTATTCGGAGACAAGGTGATAGAGGGGCGATCAAGGTGGTTTCCTCTGAGGCCCAGGGAGGAGGTAAATAATAATAATAATAATAATAATAATTCATTACATTTATGTGGCGCTATTCTGGACACTCAAAGTGCTTTACATTGTGAGAGGTGGATCGACTCATCCACCACTGGTGTACAGCATCCACCTGGATGATGCAACAGCAGCCATAGTGCACCAGAACTCCCACTACACACCATCTTACTGGTGGAGAGGAGACAGAATGATGAAGCCAATCGGTAGATATGGGGACGGTTAGGAGGCCGTGATGGTCAGAGAACAATGGGGGAATTTGTCCGGGATGCCAAGGACACGCCTCTACTCTTTTTCCAATGACATGCTGGTATTTTTAATGACCACAGGGAGTTTAACATCTCATCTGAAAGACAGCGCTTTCCCCATCACTATACTGGGGTGTTAGGACCCACACAGACCACAGGGTATGCGCCCCCTGCTGGAAACACTAACAACTCTACCAGCAGCAACATAGTATTCCGAGGTGGTCTCTCATCCAGATACTAACAGGGCTCATCCCTGCTTAGCTTCAGTGGGCAACCAGGCTTGGGCTACAGGGTGATATGTCTGCTGACACCCACATAACATAAACCTTGCACAGGAAGTAGCTCAGTGGTGGTAGCTCTGTGCTGGTAGCTTCCCCTAAGGGATCGATAAAGTATCCGATTCTGATAGGGAAGGGGTCGCTCATTGGAGGAAGGTCGTAGATCAGTGGTCTAAAGCACTGGGATACTAATCAGAAGGTCGGGGGTTTGAGCCCTGGTATCGCCAAGCTCCCACTCTGGGTCAAATCCCTTAACCTTCTGTGCTCCGTATCATGTCTGACCCAGCGCTCTGATCCCCAGTTACCAAAACAAGCTGGGATATGTGAAGAAGGAATTTCACTGTGCTGTAATGTATCCTATTTCGCGATTCCACTGCTGTGGCGCTCCGGAACTCCTGCTTTTACGTTTTAGTGAGCTTACTCGAAAGGCGTCAAAGAGCAGCGAACAAAACCTGACACAAACTGGCCACAGATGGAAAGTCATTCAAGTCGAGCAGCCTGTGATTTACGCAGGCCAGTAGTCTCTCCTCGCAGAGACCGCTGCGGTTCGGGTCGAGTTTGTACTCGCTGGCGGACGGCATGTGTTTTACAGAGAGCCAGAGAGCGAGTTCGCGTGTAGAGTCCACCGCTGAAAAATGACGTCCGGCAGAGCGTACCCACAACGCCGGCGAACTCGCGCTTCGTCCTACAGATATCATCTGTCAATATACACATATTTGTACAGTGCCTGTCCGTCTTCATTATTTTCGGGTTGGTAAATCCTTTGTGTTTCCCCAGCGGAGATAAACTGTTTAACCCGAGGCCAGAGAGTGGGCCGTGTGCCACAGAGGCTGTTAGTCAAAACATACGGATTAAATGTTACTTACTGCTGCTTAATGTTACTGTTACTGCAATGACAGTAAAACATATAATGTACTGAAAGTTACTTTTTTGAAATGGGTAGAGTGGTTCAGAAAAGGGCAAGGTCATTCATTCATTCATCTTCTACCGCTATATCCGATCTTCCGTCGGGTCACGGGGAGTCTGTGCCTATCTCAGGCGTCTATGGGCATCAAGGCAGGATACATCCTGGATGGAATGCCAACCCATCGCAGGGTACACACACACACATTCACACACACATTGATACACTAGGGACAATTTTCCAAGGTGCCAATCAACCTACCTGTTGCATGTTTTTGGACCGGGAGGAAACCGGAGAACCCGGAGAAAAACCTCCTGCCTGAGGCATGGGGAGAACATGCAAACTCCACACACACATGGCCCAGACGGGAATCGAACCCGGGCCCTGGCGGTGTGAGGCGAACGTGCTAACCACTAAGTTACCGTGCCACGGGCAAGGTCGTATAAATCTTATTATATATATATATATATTATTTCATTAATTCATCTTCTACCGCTTTATCCGATCTTCCCTCGGGTCACGGGAAGTCTGTGCCTATCTCAGGCGTCTATGGGCATTAAGGCAGGATACACCCTGGATGGAATGCCAACCCATCGCAGGACACACTCACACACACACACACACTCACACACACACATTCATACACTAGGGATTTTCCAAGGTGCCAATCAACCTACTGTGCATGTTTTTGGACCGGGAGGAAACCGGAGAACCCAGAGATAAACCCCGAGGCACGGGGAGAACATGCAAACTCCACACACATGGCCGAGACGGGAATCGAACCCGGACCCTGGAGGTGTGAGGACGAACGTGCTAAACCACTAAGCCACCGTGCCCCTATATATATATATATATATATAGATATATATAGATAGATATATATATATAGATATATATATATATATATATATATATTTATATGTCATTAATTATTGCTAAAGCAATGGTATAGGCGTATATTCTGCGTATTTGATTTTGCTGCACTGCATCGTCAGTCTGCGTCATGAAGCGCGTTGCCATCACCCTTCAAAATGCGCAAATTTAAATAAGGAATTGAAAAGACGCCTAATGGAAACGCGTCAGATTCGCACATCGCAAAAAACGTTTTCACGCTTGCATGAGGTGTTTTTTTTTTTTAGACGATGCGAAAAAGGAATAATTCGCAAAAAACTGTAATGGAAATGTTTTTTTTTTTTTTGCATTTCTAGGTCACATGATCTACATCACCTTTCCTTTGGTGTGATGCTGCAGGTGCTACAAGAGGCGCTATTGCACCGCACAGCTCAAAAAAAAGGGGCGTGTTCATCCGGAAATTGTGAATCCGCAGATCCTGTGTGAAATCGCGCACTATTACCTCCCGGAACAAGCCTATACGTATAGGGGGATCGCCTCAACATTAATGCTTGTATAACTCGCCTACGTCTCCGATTACAAATAAATACGTCTAATGCGTTGGCTATGATAAAGTAAACCTGCCGATGTCAGTCTCCATTTTTATGAATGACTTATCGTGAGAGGAGTTTTAGTCGCATGATATGGTTAATGCAAACACAGTCGTTATGCAACAGTTATTTTATCGACATTTCAAAAATACAGTTATTTTATCGACATTTCGAAAATATCGTAAGTTGTATCGTGCAAATTTAAATTTAAATAAATCTAGGGGAACGGTGACTTGGTGGTTAGCACGTTCGCCTCACACCGCCAGGGTCCGGGTTCGATTCCCGTCATGGCCATGTGTGTGTGGAGTTTGCATGTTCTCCCCGTGCCTCAGGGGTTTTTTCTCCGGGTTCTCCGGTTTCCTCCCGGTCCAAAAACATGCACGGTAGGTTGATTTGCACCTTGGAAAATTGTCCCTAGTGTATGAATGTGTGTGTGAATGTGAGTGTGTGTGTGCCCTGCGATGGGTTGGCATTCCATCCAGGGTGTATCCTGCCTTAATGCCCATAGACGCCTGAGATAGGCACAGGCTCCCCGTTACCTAGAAGATGAATGAATGAATGAATATTTATTCCTTTTTTTTTTAATTAAGCAACGGATATCATTTTAAATTGTACGATACTTTAGGCAAAGCATCTTTAAATGTAAAGTACATAAAAGAAAACCTACCGCACAACCGCGAGTAAATTACTCTAGTATCTTATGAAAGCTCATGAATAGTGCTGTATTTAGACGAAGTGCCGGAGGTCCCTGAGTAAGCCTCTGTAGATCAGCGGCAGGACAACACCAGGCACCTGATTTTTTTCCATGTTCCTTCATTATTCATCCCTCGGAGCAGACTCGCTCCTAAAGAGGCTCTCGGAGTGCGATACAGATACGGTGACGTGCTCGCAGAGTGAACTCGCGAGACAGAAACACGACTCAGCTACAGTCGCACCCGAGACGGCTAGAGATCAGACACGCGTCTTTGAAAAGGTAACCTATTACGTGTCTTTAGCGTACGCCAGGGGACGGGTTACATGCCAAGGATGGGTGAAAGAGAGAAAGCAGGAGACAAGGAGAAAAGAGAGGACAAATACAAACACACACAACGCACCCGCGTAGAACAAGCATAGCTGTGGCATTGCAGGTGAAGAGGAGATCTCTGGTTTGCCTCATGTGGGAAATGAAGTGTCAAGAGTTTTAAAGTGGATGAATTTCTGACACACACACACACACACACACACACACAACACACACACACACACACACACACACACACACACACTGTCCTGCAGTGGTTTTCTATATAGTCTATAACCAGGGGAATGAAACTCGCCATCACTGTGGGTCCTACGAAGGGCCAGTTGTATCTATAAGACAGTATATAGTGATTGATGAGCGACGTCGCCTCATAACACAAAACACATCGCGCTTTTTCCTCCTTGAAGCCCAAACATGTATTCGCTTTCCTATCTTTCTTGGAAGTGCCTTCCGTCTGCATCAATTTTTTCGCTTCCTGGACATTTTGGGATAGAAATTTGTTGGAAAAATCGCTGAGGTACACTGCAATCTAGAGGCGGGATGACGCCACTTTACGTGTAACATAGGCGCATGTATTGTGGGAGATGTAGTTTATCGGCAACGCATGCTTTCAAGCAGCAAGGCCTTATTTTTAGATGAAGTCCATGTGTAAGACACATATAGGGTTGGGAATGGAATATCAAATCGGATACTTTTTATAAAGTGAAAATTTTCATAAATTCCTGGGTACATTTGTTTTGCTCACCTGGCAATCTGCCAGGACCTTCCACGTGTCCAATCTGCCAGAACCTTCCACGTGCCCAATCTGACAGGACCTTCCACGTGCCCAATCTTCCAGGACCTTCCACGTGTCCAATCTGCCAATCAATCTGCCAGGACCTTCCACGTGCCCAATCTGACAGGACCGTCCAGGTGGCCAATCTGCCAGGACCTTCCACGTGCCCAATCTTCCAGGACCTTCCATGTGTCCAATCTGCCCAGGACCTTCTACGTGCCCGATCTGACAGGACCTTCCATGTGGCCAATCTTCCAGGACCTTCCACGTGCCCAATCTTCCAGGACTTTCCATGTGTCCAATCTGCCAGGATCTTCTACGTGCCCAATCTGACAGGACCTTCCACGTGTCCAATCTGCCAGGACCTTATGTGGTAATCTAAATACCAGTTTACAAGATAGAGCACGGGAAGTGTGACTACACATTTTGTAAATATGTGAGGGAGGTGGGAGCTCAGTGTTTACGGCATTGACCTCTGGACTGAGAGATTGCAGGTTCAAGTCCCCTCACCATCATGCTGCCAATAGTGGGCCCTCAAGTTGTAAGTCGCTCTGGATCAGGGCTTTCTGCCAAATACTGTAAATGTAAGACAAATCTAAGTGTAATTATTATTATAATACACAAATGTGTTGCAAGCAGGGTGCCCAACCTTAAACACATATGAACCGGGAGTATTTATTGACACAGTGCAAAGTCCTGCTGGTCATTGATTGTTTTTGACTTGCTCTATGCTGAAAAGATCACATGGTACAGCTACACGTATATAGTAGGCATTTACAGTATGTTGACTTTATCATCCTTAATAAACTGAGCGTGATTAATAGACGCCACAGACGGGCTCCTGAACGACGGCCCTGTGCCAGACTCCAGACAAAGCTTTGACAGAAAGTGGAGAACATAATTCCCTTCTGACGTTTTCATTGTAATTAAGATCTGGTCGTAATGGAGCCTCTTACTTTAAATGGTTTAATCGCTATATTTTTCCTAACCAACTAATTCTTCCACTGCCATTTAAGCTATCGAGGGGTTAAGAAAGTCGGGGGATGTCATAACGTGTCAATCGTATGCTTAGATCTCCGTTGCCCCACTAGGTCAGGTTTAAGGCTCTGTAATCAATAGCTCATATACTGGAGAGAGGCCAGAGTGTGCGCTGGAAGTGCCGAGAGCCGTATCTGTCATCCAACATGTCACTCCACTTTGGATCTGGACTTTGTCTGTTACGGTATGACAGACACCGGCACTTGCAGAGCCGAATTGACGTTTATTTGATGAGTTATACAATAACTTGTGTTTGTGTGTGTGTGTGTGTGTGTGTGTTTGTATACAGTAACGAGACCTTTTGGTCCGTCGGAATTTCACAACACAGCAATGCAATATTAGTTCCGGCGGTAATAACGGAGCAGCAATGTTTTTTTTTTGGTCTCTTAAAAGCAAGCAGAGAAAAAAAAACCTGTCATGGTGTTATGGAAGCCAAAGCGTCTTATCAGGACATGGAAAAACGGAAAAAGCCGGAGCCGAAATGCCGCACGTAAAGGCTCTTGTCATTTTTGCCTCCCCTTCACTTTTTCCTGACTTTATCTCTCTTTCGATCTGGAGAGCCAGGCCTCGGGAGTGTTTTATTGCTGCATTTGAAGTAGCGAGGAGAACGAGGCAGTGCGGAGATATCTGCGCTCTTTCTTCCTGGCATCCCTTTCAACTGGGACGAGTCTTCCGGACGAGCGCGAGAGGCAGTTGACCTTGCTACTGAAAAGAGCAAGCCGTGTTATGAGAATAAACACACAGCGCCTGTGTGAAGCCGGTCATTTCTTTAGTCTGAACTGTAATGGGAGTGTTATTCAAGGACCCTGTTTTGTTTGTTTGTTTGTTTGTTTTGTTTTCCCCCGGTATTTTTTGTAATGCACTGAAAAATGAATGGCAATGGATGAAATGATTACGAAAGTCTAGCAAGTAACATGACCACGTCCTGACCTTGCCCCTTAGTTTGGAGGAACCCAAAACCCCGCCCACCCCCCACACACCCCCCCAGGAGAAACATAGCTTCTGAGCACAGCTATCCCCTTTCTAATCTTCTGCTAAATAATTGATCCAGTCCAATATCTTAACCCTTTCTGTCTGGCAGCCTGTGCCGAGTCCATTTTCCCCAGAGGCACTCGATCTGCTTGCGTACTCCACTCAAGGGCTCTCCACTTCCTCTTTCTTTCTCTAACCCCCAAAAGTGAGTGAGAAGTGCCCCACTCAGCCACTCAGGCCTGTATGAGTCCCCCCCCACCCCCTACCCACTCCGCCCCCTTTGAGCTCTGGCCCCCGATTCTCTCAGATCACACGAGCACAATGCTCCGTTTCAAAGTAAAGCAGGGTGGGGGGAAAAGAAAAGGGCGCCGGTGTCAGAGAGTCGCCTGTTTGCTGGCGGAACGTCTAAAAAGAACTACCTCATAAATCAAAAACGGGCGAGAATAGGCATTGTTCGTCCAAGAGCTCGGCCACTTGTCCTCCTCAACCCTTTTCTCTCCATTCCCTCTGTCTCTTTTTTTTGCCCAGAGAAGCAGAAAAGGCATCAGAGGATGGGTGGAGGCTTGTCACGGTCCCCTCCCCATTAACTTTTTTGGGTTTTTTTTGAGGGGTGGTTTCTAACCATCAAAACTCCTTTGATTTCAGACTTTTTGTTGGTACTCCGAGGAAAAAAAAGTGTTGAGGATTTTGGCTCGTGTAATTATTGGTCAGTCGATTTTTATAGCCTCGTCTTTCCCCCAGGGGGCTGAGTACACACATTAGTGTGAATGAGTTTGTGGGGGGTTCATTAAGCAGTGAAAGTCAGGATTCATTACAAAAACAAAAAAAACAAACCCTTCACACAAACACACGAAAGTTTCCGGCTTCGTTTGATAATTAGGAATTAATAGTTGACTCAACCCCCCCCCCCCCCCCCCTTCCCCCTCCCCCCGCCCCCCCGCCCCCGACCACAAGCTTACGAGCTTACACTAGGCCTGCATAAAATTTACATTTCCTGCACCCTCGGTGAGGGGTTGCGCTAACTATTAAAACCCTGTAGTGCTTATTGGGAGGTTTTCAAAGCGTTTTAATCCACTATAAGATGCACAGGGTTCCATTTACAGTACATTTATAGTGTTTGCCCTTATCTAGAGTGACTTTTATTTACATCTTCTTCATGGGTCTGAGCAACAAAGACATGCACAGGGGTCCATAAGTGGCAGCTTGGTGTGACTGAGCTCATGACCTTTGGTTCCACTAAGCGATAGCCCCTCTCTTAATATTGGGGCATAAGTAAGTGCCAGGCGTTACTGTTTACCAGACCATTAATGCTGATTAGCCGATCGCGTCTTCCACCCTTTTCTTGTGAGGCAGCAGAAATCAGCCCGGCATTATCATAATTGGATCAGCGGAAGACTATTTTAAAGAGGCTCGATACACCGGCCTGCCAACAACTTCCTATTAAATGCACCACATCAAGCGTTGACGACTTTCTATTCCCGGATTGACACCTTGCGATTACTATTGCATTTTGAGGGTCGGGAGACTTCCGATATGATTAGCCTGTGTAGTCTCTTGCCAGAAGTGTTCTTGAGCATTTTTCTTAAGGAGGTGAACAAGAATTGCCAGCTACTGAAAAGGAGAAAGCAGATACCACTTGTGCATTGTTTGCAGTTCCTCTAGAAGTATTGTGTAGTGTTGCTTTCACAGGGTGTAAACACTCCAGCCAGGATTACTCTCTCTGCTCCTGACAAGGCCTTTTTGACAATGGAGCTGTAACGCAGCCCCGGCACTGAGAACCACGGCCGAGACAATATACCAACAAGTCCTATTAGTGTGTGTTTGTGCTCAAATACTCATTCACGGCATTTGGCAAGCGACTTACAACTGATCAATTGAGGGTAAAGCCGTTTGCTCAAAGGCCCACTAGTGGCAGCATGGTGGTAGTGGGATTTGAACCTGCAATCAGACACTGATTAACCACTGATATACCGCCTCCACAGGAGGGCTTTTTCTGTTTGTCCTAGCTGGAACTGGCATTCAGAATGCGTCTTATTCTTGGTTGTTAAAATTAACCTCAATGCATCTTATTCAAGAGGGTGGTTTAGTGGTTAGCACGTTCGCCTCACACCTGCAGGGTCGGGGTTCGATTCCCGTCTCCACCATGTGTGTGTGGAGTTTGTATGTTCTGCCCGTGCCTCAGGGGGGTTTCTTTCTGGGTTGTCCGGTTTCCACCCGGTCCAAAAACATGCACAGTAGATTGATTGGCACCTTGAAAAAAATTGTCTCTAGACTATGAATGTGTGAACGTGTATCCTGCCTTCATGTCCCAAGACGCCTGAGATAGGCACATGCTCCCCGTGACCCGAGGGAAGATAAAGCCGTAGAAGATGAATGAATGAATGAACATCTTATTCGTAATACAATCGTACACACTGGTTATTCATTGTAGAAAAAGATCCAACCTAAAAAAGCCTTCCAAACGGGGAAACCCCAGTCCATGTTGTATAGTTATATGTATTCATTTGAAACTTTGTTTTCCTGCGGAACATGCATATTTAATTGTATTCATCAGGATTAGCGAGTCTCTCAACGCAGAGGTCGCAGAGGTACGTGAAACGGTATATCCACCTTCACCCATAACTATCTGTCAGAGCTCGCTCTTATCTCCGCACTATAATCCTCTCTTCCCTACTTGACCCGAATTGGCAACCCGACTCTGCCTGGCATTTGGTCCGCGTTGCCTTTTCACTCAAAACGACTTGTTCTCGAATGCGCCTTGATTGTACGTACCCATGTAACATATCCCGTTCCCCCGCTCCACCACTCCAAGCAACGGATTCTGTTGCTTAAACAAACCAGATTGGCTTTCATCTGTAATGTAAATGATTATGAAAAGTTGCTGGAGAGAACTTGGCGGACTACTGGAAAGGGTTTTCCGATCTTAAGTGGCTAATAGTGTAAAGAGCTTGGGATAGAATCGAACTGAGCTGACCACAAGCTGGAGTGTGCAGATGGACCTCGTTAAGTGCTGACTTTCCTTCAAAAAGCCTTTAGTCGCAAGTCTTTATTTTTGTTTTTTTTTTTTTATTTGCAGAACATCTGTATCCTTTGACCTATGTGGACTGGACACTTTTGGGAGTAGTGTAAAGCAGTGATATTATTAGATCTTCCTTAGTGTACCTTTAGGGGGCAGAGTGGCTTAGTGGTTAGCACGGTTCGCCTCACACCTCCAGGGTTGGGGGTTCGATTCCCGACTCCACCATGTGCTTGGTGTTCTCCCCGTCCCTCAGGGGGGTTTTTCTCCGGGTTCTCCGGTTTCTACCCAGGTTGATTGGAGCCTTGGAAAATTGTCCCTAGTGTATGAATGTGAGGGTGATGTGTTGACATTCCATCCAGGGTGTATCCTGCCTTGATGCATGAAGATAGAGTACAGGTTCCTCTCTACCTGAGGGAAGATCGAATAAAGGGGTGGAAGATGAATGATTGTACCGTTGATCAAACAATTGCTTCCAAAGCAGAACTTTGCATTGCCTCAGTGATAATCACATCTCCCTTATTGACTCCATCTGTTTTTCTCCTTCTGCCATCAGAGAACTGATGCCCAAAACCCTGGAGGGTCAGATCACCATGGAGAAGACTCCCAGCTACTTTGTGACTCGCGAGGCCCCAGCCCGGATCTACTCCATGTCCCGTTCCACCAAACTCATCGTGGTGGTGAGGGACCCGGTCACCCGGGCCATCTCCGACTACACACAGACGCTGTCCAAAAAGCCCGACATTCCAAGCTTCGAGAGTCTGACTTTTAAAAACAGGACTACGGGACTAATTGACACGTCGTGGAGCGCCGTCCAGATCGGCATCTACGCCAAGCACCTGGACAACTGGCTCCAGTACTTCCCCATGCGTCAGATCCTGTTCGTGAGCGGCGAGCGGCTGATTAGTGACCCGGCCGGAGAGCTGGGCCGCGTGCAGGATTTTCTGGGCCTCAAGAGGATCATCACAGACAAACACTTCTATTTTAACCAGACCAAGGGCTTCCCATGCCTGAAGAAGGCCGAAGGAAGCAGCAAGCCTCACTGCCTGGGCAAAACCAAAGGCCGAACACACCCCAACATCGACCCTGAGGTGGTGCAGAGGTTACGGGACTTTTACCGGCCCTTTAATATGAAGTTCTACCAGATGACGGGACACAACTTTGGCTGGGATTAAAAATTGAACTATAAAATTAAAAAGAAAAAAAAAATATTTGTGTTTGCGATGGCAAATGATGTGACAATTGTTATCTATCTATCTATCTATCTATCTATCGAAATAATATATATATATATATATATATATATATATATATATATATATATATATATATATATATATATGTACCTGTTACAGAAAATCTATTTTATAATAATTTATTTTTTAATTTTAAGCAATTAATTCACTAAGCTGCCTAACCATATTTGTTCAGCACATCTGGCTCACATTTCCACCCCTGCCTCGCAACATTACCCTACCTTCTTCCCCCCCCCCCCCCCCATTCCACAACAGTGGGATCAATAGGCTTAATTGCTCCTCACAGTGTCCACGATTCATGCGTAGATTTTCCCTCGGAATTTGTTTTTGCGTTCTCCGAACAACACGCACATTTCAACTGGGCATTTTATCAATGGGGGGCATTTATGTGTCGGGCCACACCAAGGCAACATGTCAGTATGCTAATTACATAACACGAAGCTGATTCCATCTCTCAGGCCTCGTCGCATCTCGGTATAATGAGGAGGAATCCGATCCGGTCCGCGCCAGAGGCGCCGTCGTCGTGCAGACGTCGCGATGCTCGACAAAAGCACAGTCAGAAGTTATTACGGTTCCCCCGACGTTGACGTGGATCGGACCAGTCAGACATCTAAATCTCATCAGGGTTGATCTCGGTTAATTTCTCGTTGCCAAATTCGAGTTCGGAACCACATCATAACTGCTCGATTCGTTTGTTCCGCTCGTTGGCGATGCGTTTTTTAGACCTTTTTTTTTTTTTTTTTATTCCTCTTTCTACTTGAATTGTTTTTTTATGCACGAGGGAGAAACCGTCTAGCCTACCCATCTGTTATAAATCATATAATCTCCGAGATGAGAGAACGACCTCGGCACAGCCCGGCTCGAT